>JAJTJO010000074.1:1127356-1610207 GCA_024550625.1 Dendroctonus valens | reverse complement strand
ACATAGCGGCTTCCGCGAATCCGCGTAATTCCAAATTTTTGCATTTGATGAAAACTACAACCAAATTCTAATGATGCCTCGAGCCATAAAAAAAGTTGGTCTTTAGTGCTCTATCGGGCAGGATGTGATCAACCGGAGCTAAAAGCACAATAGTTCTCTTAAATAGAGCCATGAGCGAAAGAGCGCGCATACCCGATCGCGTTAATTTCAGAATTTTTGCATTTGCATGAAAACTAGACAAAATTCTAAAATGAGTATACATAAAAAAAGCGCCGTATATTTTAGTGCTCATTTCATCGGGCAGTGACAACTGGAGTTTAACAGCTCAACTGTTTCTCTAAATATGAGCCAATGGCGAAGAGCGGCTTCCACGATCCGCGTTAATTTCAAATTTTGCAATTTGCATGAAAACTAGACAAATTTCTAAAATAACGTCTTACATAAAACTAAGTGCGTATTTCAGTGCTCTATTGGGCAGTCACAATTGGAGCTTAACAGCTCAACTGGTTCTCTAATATGAGCCAATGGCAAATAGCGGCTTCCGCGATCCGCGTTAATTTCAAATTTTTGCATTTTGCATGAAAACTACTAATTTCTAAACTGATGTCTGGCATAAAAAATTGCGTATTTTAGTGGTCTATCGGGCAGTGACAACCGGAGCTTAACAGCTCAACTGGTTCTCTATTATGAGCCAAAGGCGAAAGAACGGCTTCCACGATTCGCGTTAATTTATAATTTTTGCATTTTGCATGAAAACTAGACAAATTTCTAAAATGATGTCTTACATAAAAAAGGACGTATCTTAGTGCTCTATCGTGATAGTGACAACTGGAGCTTGACAGTCCACTGGTTCTCTAATATGATGCAATGGAAAAGAGCCCGGCTTCGGCCGATCCGCGTTAATTTCAAATTTTTGCATTTTGCATGAAAACTACACCAATTTCTAACTGATGTCTGCCACAAAAATTGCGTATTTTAGTGGTCTATCGGGCAGTGACAACCGGAGCTTAACAAGCTCAACTGGTTCTCTAATATGAGCCAATAGCGAAGAGCGGCTACCGCGTTAATTCAAATTTTTGCATTTTGCATGAAAACTAGACAAATTTCTAAAATGACGTCTTACAGTAAAAAACTAAGTGCGTATTTAGTGCTCTATTGGGTAGTCACAATTGGAGCTAACACCTTACTGGTTCTCTAATATGAGCCAATGGCAAATAGCGGCTTCCGCGATCCGCATTAATTTTCAAATTTTTTGCATTTTGCATGAAAACTACACAAATTCTAAACTGATGTCTGCCACAAAAAATTGCGTATTTTAGTGGTTCTATCGGGCAGTGACAACCGGAGCTTAACAGCTCAACTGGTTCTCTAATATGAGCCAATAGCGAAGAGCGGCTACCGCTTTAATTTCAAATTTTTGCATTTTGCATGAAAACTAGACAAATTTCTAAAATGATGTCTTACATAAAAAAGCGCGGATTTTAGAGCTTCATCGGCAGAAGTGACACTGAAAGCTTAACAGCTCAACTGTTTCTCTAAATATGAGCCATGGCGAAGAGCGGCTTCCACGATCCGCGTTTAATTTCAAATTTTGCAATTTTGCATGAAAACTAGACAAATTTCTAAAATGACGTCTTACATAAAAACTAAGTGCGTATTTTAGTGCTCTATTGGGCAGTCACAATTGGAGCTTAACACCTCAACTGGTTCTCTAATATGAGCCAATGGCAAATAGCGGCTTCCGCGATCCGCGTTAATTGCAAATTTTTGCATTTTGCATGAAAACTACACAAATTTTCTAAACTGATGTCTGGCATAAAAAAGTGCGTATTTTAGTGCTCTATCGGGCAGTGATAACCGGAGCTGAACAGCTCAAATAGTTCTCTCATATGAGCCAATGGCGAAGAGCGGCTTCCACGATCCGCGTTAATTTCAAATTTTTGCATTTTGCATGAAAACTAGACAAATTTCTAAAATTGATGTCTTGTATAAAAAAGCGCGTATTTTAGTGCTTAATCGGGCAGTGAGAACTGGCGCTTAAGAGCTCAACTGATTCTCTAAATATGACCCAAGGCAAAGGCGGTTTCCACGTTCCGCGTTAATTTCAAACTTTATGAGCCAATGGCAACGAGCGGCTTCCGCGATCGGCGTTAATTTCAACTTTGCATTTTATATGAAAACTTGTGACATTTCTAAAATGATGTCCTAAATAAAAAAGGCGCGTATTTTAGTGCTTCATTGGGCAGTGACAACTGGAGCTTAACAGCTCAACTGGTTCTCTAAATATGAGCCAATGGCGAAGAGCGGCTTCCACGATCCGCGTTAATTTCAAACTTTTGCATTTGCATGAAAACTAGACACATTCTAAAATGATGTCTTAATAGAAAAAGCGCGTATTTTAGTGCTTGAACGGCAGTGACAACTGGAGCATAACAGCTCAACTGGTTCTCTAAAAATGAGGCCAATGGCAAAGAGCGGCCTCGGCGATCCGCGTTAAATTCAAACTTTTGCATTTTGGCATGAAAACCAGACAAATTTCTAAATGATGTTTTTACATAAAAAAGCGCGTATTTACAGCTCATCGGGCAGTGACAACTGGAGCTTAACAGCTCAACTGGTTCTCTAATATGAGCCAATGGCAAACAGCTGCTTCCGCGATCCGCGTTAATTTCAAATTTTTGCATTTTGCATGAAAACTACACAAAATTTTTAAATGATGACTGACATAAAAAAGTGCGTATTTTAGTGCTCTATCGGGCAGTGACAACTGGACCTTAACAGTTCAATTTGTTCTCTAATTTGAGCCAATGGTAAAGAGCGGCTTTGGCGATCCGCGTTAATTTCAAATTTTGCAATTTGCATGAAAAGTAGACAAATTTCTAAATGACGTCTTACATAAAAAAGTAAGTTCGTATTTCAGTGCTCTATCGGGCAGTGACAATTGGAGCTTAACAGCTCAATTGGTTCTCTAATATGAGCCAATGGCAAAGAGCGGCTTCCGCGATCGGCGTTAATTTCAAACTTTTACATTTTGCATGAAAACTAGACAAATTTCTAAAATGATGTCTTACATAAAAAAGCGCGTATTTTAGTGCTTCATCGAGCAGTGACAACTGGAATTTAACAGCTCAACTGGTTCTCTAAATATGAGTCACAGGCGAAGAGCGGTTTCCACGTTCCGCGTTAATTTCAAACTTTTGCATTTTGCATGAAAACTATACACATATGTCTTACATAAAAAAGCGCGTATTTTAGTGCTTCATCGGGCGGTGACAACTGGAACTTAACAGCTCAACTGTTTCTCTAAATATGAGACAATGGCGAAGAGCGGCTTCCACGATACGCGTTAATTTAAAATTTTTGCATTTAGCATGAAAACTAGACAAATTTTTTAAGATGTCTGGCATAAAAAAGTGCGCATTTTAGTGTTCTATCGGGAAGTGACAATTCGAGCTTAACAGCTCAACTGGTTCTCTAATATGAGCCAATGGGAAATAGCGGCTTCCGCGATCCGCATTAATTTCAAATTTTGCATTTTGCATGAAAACTACACAAATTTCTACTAAACTGATGTCTGCCACAAAAAATGCGTATTTTAGTGGTCTATCGGGCAGTGACAACCGGAGCTTAACAGCTCAACTGGTTCTCTAATATGAGCCAATAGCGAAGAGCGGCAACCGCGATCCGCGTTAATTTCAAATTTTTGCATTTTGCATGAAACTAGACAAATTTCTAAAATGATGTCTTACATAAAAAAGCGCGTATTTAGTGCTTCATCGGGCAGTGACAACTGAAGCTTAACAGCTCAACTGTTTCTCTAAATATGAGCCAATGGCGAAGAGCGGCTTCCACGATCCGCGTTAATTTCAAATTTTTGCAATTTGCATGAAACTAGACAAATTTCTAAAATGACGTCTTACATAAAAAAACTAAGTGCGTATTTTAGTGCTCTATTGGGCAGTCACAATTGGAGCTTAACAGCTCAACTGGTTCTCTAATATGAGCCAATGGCAAATAGCGGCTTCCGCGATCCGCGTTAATTGCAAATTTTTGCATTTTGCATGAAAACTACACAAATTTCTAAACTGATGTCTGGCATAAAAAAGTGCGTATTTTAGTGCTCTATCGGGCAGTGATAATTTCAAACTTTTGCATTTTGCATGAAAACTAGACACATTCTAAAATGATGTCTTAAATAGAAAAGCGCGTATTTTAGTGCTTCAACGGGCAGTGACAATTGGAGCTTAACAGCTCAATTGGTTCTCTAATATGAGCCAATGGCAAAGAGCGGCTTCCGCGATCGGCGTTAATTTCAAACTTTTACATTTTGCATGAAAACTAGACAAATTTCTAAAATAATGTCTTACATAAAAAAGCGCGTATTTTAGTGCTTCATCGAGCAGTGACAACTGGAATTTAACAGCTCAACTGGTTCTCTAAATATGAGTCACAGGCGAAGAGCGGTTTCCACGTTCCGCGTTAATTTCAATCTTTTGCATTTTGCATGAAACTAGACACATTTCTAAAATAATGTCTTACATAAAAAAGCGCGTATTTTAGTGCTTCATCGAGCAGTGACAACTGGAACTTAACATCTCAACTGGTTCTCTAAATATGAGTCACAGGCAAAGAGCGGTTTCCACGTTCCGCGTTAATTTCAAACTTTTGCATTTTGCATGAAAACTAGACATATTTCTAAACTGATGTCTGACATAAAAAAAGTGCGTATTTTAGTGCTCTATCCGGCGGTGACAACTGGAGCTTCACAGCTCAACTGGTTGTCTAAATAGGAGCCAATGGCAAAGAGAGCTTTCCACGTTCCGCGTCAATTTCAAACTTTTGCATTTTGCAAGAAAACTAGACAAATTTCTAAAATGATGTCTTACATAAAAAAACGCGTATTTTATTGCTTCATTGGGCAGCGACAACTGGAGCTTAACAGCTTTACTGGTTCTCTGATATGAGCCAATGGCAAAGAGAGTTTTCCACGTTCCGCGTTAATTTCAAACCTTTGCATTTTGCATAAAAACTAGACACATTTCTATAATGATGCCTTGAATAAAAAGCGCGTCTTTTAGTTCTTCATCGGGCAGTGACAACTGGAGCTTAACAGCTCAACTGGTTCTCTAAATATGAGCCAATGGCAAAGAGCGGCTTCCAAGATCCGCGTTAATTTAAAAAATTTTCATTTTGCACGAAAATTAGACAAATTTCTAAACTGATGTCTGGCATAAAAAAGCGCGTATTTTAGTGCTTCATCGGGCAGTGACAACTGAAGATTAACAGCTCAACTGGTTCTCTAATATGTACCAATGGCAAAGAGCGGCTTCCACGATCTGCGTTAATTTAAAATTTTTGCAATTTGCATGAAAACTAGACAAATTTCTAAAATGACATCTTACATAAAAAACTAAGTGCGTATTTTAGTGCTCTATTGGGCAGTCACAATTGGAGCTTAACAGCTCAACTGGTTCTCTAATATGAGCCAATGGCAAATAGCGGCTTCCGCGATCCGCGTTAATTGCAAATTTTTGCATTTTGCATGAAAACTACACAAATTTCTAAACTGATGTCTGGCATAAAAAAGCGCGTATTTTAGTGCTTAATCGGGCAGTGAGAACTGGCGCTTAAGAGCTCAACTGATTCTCTAAATATGACCCAAAGGCAAAGGGCGGTTTCCACGTTCCGCGTTAATTTCAAACTTTATGAGCCAATGGCAACGAGCGGCTTCCGCGATCGGCGTTAATTTCAAACTTTTGCATTTTATATGAAAACTTGATACATTTCTAAAATGATGTCCTAAATAAAAAAGCGCGTATTTTAGTGCTTCATTGGGCAGTGACAACTGGAGCTTAACAGCTCAACTGGTTCTCTAAATATGAGCCAATGGCGAAGAGCGGCTTCCACGATCCGCGTTAATTTCAAACTTTTGCATTTTGCATGAAAACTAGACACATTCTAAAATGATGTCTTAAATAGAAAAGCGCGTATTTTAGTGCTTCAACGGGCAGTGACAACTGGAGCATAACAGCTCAACTGTTTCTCTAAAAATGAGCCAATGGCAAAGAGCGGCCTCGGCGATCCGCGTTAAATTCAATCTTTTGCATTTTGCATGAAAAGCAGACAAATTTCTAAAATGATGTTTTACATAAAAAAGCGCGTATTTTACAGCTTCATCGGGCAGTGACGACTGGAGCTTAACAGCTCAACTGGTTCTCTAATATGAGCCAATGGCAAACAGCTGCTTCCGCGGTCCGCGTTAATTTCAAATTTTTGCATTTTGCATGAAAACTACACAAATTTTTAAAATGATGACTGACATAAAAAAGTGCGTATTTTAGTGCTCTATCGGGCAGTGACAACTGGACCTTAACAGTTCAATTTGTTCTCTAATATGAGCCAATGGTAAAGAGCGGCTTTGGCGATCCGCGTTAATTTCAAATTTTTGCAATTTGCATGAAAAGTAGAAAAATTTCTAAAATGACGTCTTACATAAAAAAGTAAGTTCGTATTTTAGTGCTCTATCGGGCAGTGACAATTGCAGCTTAACAGCTCAATTGGTTCTCTAATATGAGCCAATGGCAAAGAGCGGCTTCCGCGATCGGCGTTAATTTCAAACTTTTACATTTTGCATGAAAACTAGACAAATTTCTAAAATGATGTCTTACATAAAAAAGCGCGTATTTTAGTGCTTCATCGAGCAGTGACAACTGGAACTTAACATCTCAACTGGTTCTCTAAATATGAGTCACAGGCAAAGAGCGGTTTCCACGTTCCGCGTTAATTTCAAACTTTTGCATTTTGCATGAAAACTAGACATATTTCTAAACTGATGTCTGACATAAAAAAAGTGCGTATTTTAGTGCTCTATCCGGCGGTGACAACTGGAGCTTCACAGCTCAACTGGTTGTCTAAATAGGAAGCCAATGGCAAAGAGCGGTTTCCACGTTCCGCGTTAATTTCAAAACTTTTGCATTTTGCAAGAAAACTAGACACATTTCTAAAATGATGTCTTACATGAAAATGCGTGTATTTTAGTGCTCTATCGGGCAGTGACAACTGGAGCTTAAGGGCTCAACTGGTTCTCTAATATGAGCCAATGGGAAAGAGCGGCTTCCGCGATCCGCGTTAATTTCAAATTTTTGCATTTTGCTTGAAAACTAGACAAATTTCTAAAATGATGTCTTACATAAAAAACGCGTATTTTATTGCTTCATTGGGCAGCGACAACTGGAGCTTAACAGCTTTATTGGTTCTCTGATATGAGCCAATGGCAAAGAGAGTTTTCCACGTTCCGCGTTAATTTCAAACCTTTGCATTTTGCATAAAAACTAGACACATTTCTATAATGATGCCTTGAATAGAAAGCGCGTCTTTTAGTTCTTCATCGGGCAGTGACAACTGGAGCTTAACAGCTCAACTGGTTCTCTAAATATGAGCCAATGGCAAAGAGCGGCTTCCAAGATCCGCGTTAATTTAAAAAAATTTCATTTTGCACGAAAATTAGACAAATTTCTAAACTGATGTCTGGCATAAAAAGCGCGTATTTTAGTGCTTCATCGGGCAGTGACAACTGAAGATTAACAGCTCAACTAGTTCTCTAATATGTACCAATGGCAAAGAGCGGCTTCCACGATCTGCGTTAGTTTAAAATTTTGCAATTTGCATGAAAACTAGACAAATTTCTAAATGACATCTTACATAAAAAAACTAAGTGCGTATTTTAGTGCTCTATTGGGCAGTCACAATTGGAGCTTAACAGCTCAACTGGTTCTCTAATATGAGCCAATGGCAAATAGCGGCTTCCGCGATCCGCGTTAATTGCAAATTTTTGCATTTTGCATGAAAACTACACCAAATTTCTAAACTGATGTCTGGCATAAAAAGCGCGTATTTTAGTGCTTAATCGGGCAGTGAGAACTGGCGCTTAAGAGCTCAACTGATTCTCTAAATATGACCCAAAGGCAAAGGGCGGTTTCCACGTTCCGCGTTAATTTCAGACTTTATGAGCCAATGGCAACGAGCGGCTTCCGCGATCGGCGTTAATTTCAAACTTTTGCATTTTATATGAAAACTTGATACATTTCTAAAATGATGTCCTAAAGAAAAAAGTGCGTATTTTAGTGCTTCATTGGGCAGTGACAACTGGAGCTTAACAGCTCAACTGGTTCTCTAAATATGAGCCAATGGCGAAGAGCGGCTTCCACGATCCGCGTTAATTTCAAACTTTTGCATTTTGCATGAAAACTAGACACATTCTAAAATGATGTCTTAAATAGAAAAGCGCGTATTTTAGTGCTTCAACGGGCAGTGACAACTGGAGCATAACAGCTCAACTGGTTCTCTAAAAATGAGCCAATGGCAAAGAGCGGCCTCGGCGATCCGCGTTAAATTCAAACTTTTGCATTTTGCATGAAAAGCAGACAAATTTCTAAAATGATGTTTTACATAAAAAAGCGCGTATTTTACAGCTTCATCGGGCAGTGACAACTGGAGCTTAACAGCTCAACTGGTTCTCTAATATGAGCCAATGGCAAACAGCTGCTTCCGCGGTCCGCGTTAATTTCAAATTTTTGCATTTTGCATGAAAACTACACAAATTTTTAAAATGATGACTGACATAAAAAAGTGCGTATTTTAGTGCTCTATCGGGCAGTGACAACTGGACCTTAACAGTTCAATTTGTTCTCTAATATGAGCCAATGGTAAAGAGCGGCTTTGGCGATCCGCGTTAATTTCAAATTTTTGCAATTTGCATGAAAAGTAGACAAATTTCTAAAATGACGTCTTACATAAAAAAGTAAGTTCGTATTTTAGTGCTCTATCGGGCAGTGACAATTGGAGCTTAACAGCTCAATTGGTTCTCTAATATGAGCCAATGGCAAAGAGCGGCTTCCGCGATCGGCGTTAATTTCAAACTTTTACATTTTGCATGAAAACTAGACAAATTTCTAAAATGATGTCTTACATAAAAAAGCGCGTATTTTAGTGCTTCATCGAGCAGTGACAACTAGAATTTAACAGCTCAACTGGTTCTCTAAATATGAGTCACAGGCAAAGAGCGGTTTCCACGTACCGCGTTAATTTCAAACTTTTGCATTTTGCATGAAAACTAGACATATTTCTAAACTGATGTCTGACATAAAAAAAGTGCGTATTTTAGTACTCTATCCGGCGGTGACAACTGGAGCTTCACAGCTCAACTGGTTGTCTAAATAGGAGCCAATGGCAAAGCGCGGTTTCCACGTTCCGCGTTAATTTCAAACTTTTGCATTTTGCAAGAAAACTAGACAAATTTCTAAAATGATGTCTTACATAAAAATGCGTGTATTTAGTGCTCTATCGGGCAGTGACAACTGGAGCTTAAGTGCTCAACTAGTTCTCTAATATGAGCCAATGGGAAAGAGCGGCTTCCGCGATCCGCGTTAATTTCAAATTTTTGCATTTTGCTTGAAAACTAGACAAATTTCTAAAATGATGTCTTTCATAAAAAAACGCGTATTTTATTGCTTCATTGGGCAGTGACAACTGGAGCTTAACAGCTTTACTGGTTCTCTGATATGAGCCAATGGCAAAGAGAGTTTTCCACGTTCCGCGTTAATTTCAAACCTTTGCATTTTGCATAAAAACTAGACACATTTCTATAATGATGCCTTGAATAAAAAGCGCGTCTTTTAGTTCTTCATCGGGCAGTGACAACTGGAGCTTAACAGCTCAACTGGTTCTCTAAATATGAGCCAATGGCAAAGAGCGGCTTCCAAGACCCGCGTTAATTTAAAAAATTTTCATTTTGCTTGAAAACTAGACAAATTTCTAAAATGATGTTTTACATAAAAAAGCGCGTATTTTACAGCTTCATCGGGCAGTGACAACTGGAGCTTAACAGCTCAACTGGTTCTCTAATATGAGCCAATGGCAAACAGCTGCTTCCGCGATCCGCGTTAATTTCAAATTTTTGCATTTTGCATGAAAACTACACAAATTTTTAAAATGATGACTGATATAAAAAAGTGCGTATTTTAGTGCTCTATCGGGCAGTGACAACTGGACCTTAACAGTTCAATTTGTTCTCTAATATGAGCCAATGGTAAAGAGCGGCTTTGGCGATCCGCGTTAATTTCAAATTTTTGCAATTTGCATGAAAAGTAGACAAATTTCTAAAATGACGTCTTACATAAAAAAGTAAGTTCGTATTTTAGTGCTCTATCGGGCAGTGACAATTGGAGCTTAACAGCTCAATTGGTTCTCTAATATGAGCCAATGGCAAAGAGCGGCTTCCGCGATCGGCGTTAATTTCAAACTTTTACATTTTGCATGAAAACTAGACAAATTTCTAAAATGATGTCTTACATAAAAAAGCGCGTATTTTAGTGCTTCATCGAGCAGTGACGACTGGAATTTAACAGCTCAACTGGTTCTCTAAATATGAGTCACAGGCGAAGAGCGGTTTCCACGTTCCGCGTTAATTTCAAACTTTTGCATTTTGCAAGAAAACTAGACAAATTTCTAAAATGATGTCTTACATAAAAATGCATGTATTTTAGTGCTCTATCGGGCAGTGACAAACTGGAGCTTAAGGGCTCAACTGGTTCTCTAATATGAGCCAATGGGAAAGAGCGGCTTCCGCGATCCGCGTTAATTTCAAATTTTTGCATTTTGCTTGAAAACTAGACAAATTTCTAAAATGATGTCTTACATAAAAAAACGCGTATTTTATTGCTTCATTGGGCAGTGACAACTGGAGCTTAACAGCTTTACTGGTTCTCTGATATGAGCCAATGGCAAAGAGAGTTTTCCACGTTCCGCGTTAATTTCAAACCTTTGCATTTTGCATAAAAACTAGACACATTTCTATAATGATGCCTTGAATAAAAAGCGCGTCTTTTAGTTCTTCATCGGGCAGTGACAACTGGAGCTTAACAGCTCAACTGGTTCTCTAAATATGAGCCAATGGCAAAGAGCGGCTACCAAGATCCGCGTTAATTTAAAAAAAATTCATTTTGCACGAAAATTAGACAAATTTCTAAACTGATGTCTGGCATAAAAAAGCGCGTATTTTAGTGCTTCATCGGGCAGTGACAACTGAAGATTAACAGCTCAACTGGTTCTCTAATATGTACCAATGGCAAAGAGCGGCTTCCACGATCTGCGTTAATTTAAAATTTTTGCAATTTGCATGAAAACTAGACAAATTTCTAAAATGACATCTTACATAAAAAACTAAGTGCGTATTTTAGTGCTCTATTGGGCAGTCACAATTGGAGCTTAACAGCTCAACTGGTTCTCTAATATGAGCCAATGGCAAATAGCGGCTTCCGCGATCCGCGTTAATTGCAAATTTTTGCATTTTGCATGAAAACTACACAAATTTCTAAACTGATGTCTGGCATAAAAAAGCGCGTATTTAGTGCTTAATCGGGCAGTGAGAACTGGCGCTTAAGAGCTCAACTGATTCTCTAAATATGACCCAAAGGCAAAGGGCGGTTTCTACGTTCCGCGTTAATTTCAAACTTTATGAGCCAATGGCAACGAGCGGCTTCCGCGATCGGCGTTAATTTCAAACTTTTGCATTTTATATGAAAACTTGATACATTTCTAAAATGATGTCCTAAATAAAAAAGCGCGTATTTTAGTGCTTCATTGGGCAGTGACAACTGGAGCTTAACAGCTCAACTGGTTCTCTAATATGAGCCAATGGCAAACAGCTGCTTCCGCGGTCCGCGTTAATTTCAAATTTTTGCATTTTGCATGAAAACTACACAAATTTTTAAAATGATGACTGACATAAAAAAGTGCGTATTTTAGTGCTCTATCGGGCAGTGACAACTGGACCTTAACAGTTCAATTTGTTCTCTAATATGAGCCAATGGTAAAGAGCGGCTTTGGCGATCCGCGTTAATTTCAAATTTTTGCAATTTGCATGAAAAGTAGACAAATTTCTAAAATGACGTCTTACATAAAAAAGTAAGTTCGTATTTTAGTGCTCTATCGGGCAGTGACAATTGGAGCTTAACAGCTCAATTGGTTCTCTAATATGAGCCAATGGCAAAGAGCGGCTTCCGCGATCGGCGTTAATTTCAAACTTTTACATTTTGCATGAAAACTAGACAAATTTCTAAAATGATGTCTTACATAAAAAGCGCGTATTTTAGTGCTTCATCGAGCAGTGACAACTAGAATTTAACAGCTCAACTGGTTCTCTAAATATGAGTCACAGGCGAAGAGCGGTTTCCACGTTCCGCGTTAATTTCAAACTTTTGCATTTTGCATGAAAACTAGACACATTTCTAAAATAATGTCTTACATAAAAAAGCGCGTATTTTAGTACTTCATCGAGCAGTGACAACTGGAACTTAACATCTCAACTGGTTCTCTAAATATGAGTCACAGGCAAAGAGCTGTTTCCACGTTCCGCGTTAATTTCAAACTTTTGCATTTTGCATGAAAACTAGACATATTTCTAAACTGATGTCTGACATAAAAAAAAGTGCGTATTTTAGTGCTCTATCCGGCGGTGACAACTGGAGCTTCACAGCTCAACTGGTTGTCTAAATAGGAGCCAATGGCAAAGAGCGGTTTCCACGTTCCGCGTTAATTTCAAACTTTTGCATTTTGCAAGAAAACTAGACAAATTTCTAAAATGATGTCTTACATAAAAATGCGTGTATTTTAGTGCTCTATCGGGCAGTGACAACTGGAGCTTAAGGGCTCAACTGGTTCTCTAATATGAGCCAATGGGAAAGAGCGGCTTCCGCGATCCGCGTTAATTTCAAATTTTTGCATTTTGCTTGAAAACTAGACAAATTTCTAAAATGATGTCTTACATAAAAAAACGCGTATTTTATTGCTTCATTGGGCAGTGACAACTGGAGCTTAACAGCTTTACTGGTTCTCTGATATGAGCCAATGGCAAAGAGAGTTTTCCACGTTCCGCGTTAATTTCAAACCTTTGCATTTTGCATAAAAACTAGACACATTTCTATAATGATGCCTTGAATAAAAAGCGCGTCTTTTAGTTCTTCATCGGGCAGTGACAACTGGAGCTTAACAGCTCAACTGGTTCTCTAAATATGAGCCAATGGCAAAGAGCGGCTACCAAGATCCGCGTTAATTTAAAAAAAATTCATTTTGCCACGAAAATTAGACAAATTTCTAAACTGATGTCTGGCATAAAAAAGCGCGTATTTTAGTGCTTCATCGGGCAGTGACAACTGAAGATTAACAGCTCAACTGGTTCTCTAATATGTACCAATGGCAAAGAGCGGCTTCCACGATCTGCGTTAATTTAAAATTTTTGCAATTTGCATGAAAACTAGACAAATTTCTAAAATGACATCTTACATAAAAAACTAAGTGCGTATTTTAGTGCTCTATTGGGCAGTCACAATTGGAGCTTAACAGCTCAACTGGTTCTCTAATATGAGCCAATGGCAAATAGCGGCTTCCGCGATCCGCGTTAATTGCAAATTTTTGCATTTTGCATGAAAACTACACAAATTTCTAAACTGATGTCTGGCATAAAAAAGCGCGTATTTTAGTGCTTAATCGGGCAGTGAGAACTGGCGCTTAAGAGCTCAACTGATTCTCTAAATATGAGCCAATGGCGAAGAGCGGCTTCCACGATCCGCGTTAATTTCAAACTTTTGCATTTTGCATGAAAACTAGACACATTCTAAAATGATGTCTTAAATAGAAAAGCGCGTATTTTAGTGCTTCAACGGGCAGTGACAACTGGAGCATAACAGCTCAACTGGTTCTCTAAAAATGAGCCAATGGCAAAGAGCGGCCTCGGCGATCCGCGTTAAATTCAAACTTTTGCATTTTGCATGAAAAGCAGACAAATTTCTAAAATGATGTTTTACATAAAAAAGCGCGTATTTTACAGCTTGATCGGGCAGTGACAACTGGAGCTTAACAGCTCAACTGGTTCTCTAATATGAGCCAATGGCAAACAGCTGCTTCCGCGGTCCGCGTTAATTTCAAATTTTTGCATTTTGCATGAAAACTACACAAATTTTTAAAATGATGACTGACATAAAAAAGTGCGTATTTTAGTGCTCTATCGGGCAGTGACAACTGGACCTTAACAGTTCAATTTGTTCTCTAATATGAGCCAATGGTAAAGAGCGGCTTTGGCGATCCGCGTTAATTTCAAATTTTTGCAATTTGCATGAAAAGTAGACAAATTTCTAAAATGACGTCTTACATAAAAAAGTAAGTTCGTATTTTAGTGCTCTATCGGGCAGTGACAATTGGAGCTTAACAGCTCAATTGGTTCTCTAATATGAGCCAATGGCAAAGAGCGGCTTCCGCGATCGGCGTTAATTTCAAACTTTTACATTTTGCATGAAAACTAGACAAATTTCTAAAATGATGTCTTACATAAAAAAGCGCGTATTTTAGTGCTTCATCGAGCAGTGACAACTAGAATTTAACAGCTCAACTGGTTCTCTAAATATGAGTCACAGGCAAAGAGCGGTTTCCACGTACCGCGTTAATTTCAAACTTTTGCATTTTGCATGAAAACTAGACATATTTCTAAACTGATGTCTGACATAAAAAAAAGTGCGTATTTTAGTACTCTATCCGGCGGTGACAACTGGAGCTTCACAGCTCAACTGGTTGTCTAAATAGGAGCCAATGGCAAAGCGCGGTTTCCACGTTCCGCGTTAATTTCAAACTTTTGCATTTTGCAAGAAAACTAGACAAATTTCTAAAATGATGTCTTACATAAAAATGCGTGTATTTTAGTGCTCTATCGGGCAGTGACAACTGGAGCTTAAGTGCTCAACTAGTTCTCTAATATGAGCCAATGGGAAAGAGCGGCTTCCGCGATCCGCGTTAATTTCAAATTTTTGCATTTTGCTTGAAAACTAGACAAATTTCTAAAATGATGTCTTACATAAAAAAACGCGTATTTTATTGCTTCATTGGGCAGTGACAACTGGAGCTTAACAGCTTTACTGGTTCTCTGATATGAGCCAATGGCAAAGAGAGTTTTCCACGTTCCGCGTTAATTTCAAACCTTTGCATTTTGCATAAAAACTAGACACATTTCTATAATGATGCCTTGAATAAAAAGCGCGTCTTTTAGTTCTTCATCGGGCAGTGACAACTGGAGCTTAACAGCTCAACTGGTTCTCTAAATATGAGCCAATGGCAAAGAGCGGCTTCCAAGACCCGCGTTAATTTAAAAAATTTTCATTTTGCTTGAAAACTAGACAAATTTCTAAAATGATGTTTTACATAAAAAAGCGCGTATTTTACAGCTTCATCGGGCAGTGACAACTGGAGCTTAACAGCTCAACTGGTTCTCTAATATGAGCCAATGGCAAACAGCTGCTTCCGCGATCCGCGTTAATTTCAAATTTTTGCATTTTGCATGAAAACTACACAAATTTTTAAAATGATGACTGATATAAAAAAGTGCGTATTTTAGTGCTCTATCGGGCAGTGACAACTGGACCTTAACAGTTCAATTTGTTCTCTAATATGAGCCAATGGTAAAGAGCGGCTTTGGCGATCCGCGTTAATTTCAAATTTTTGCAATTTGCATGAAAAGTAGACAAATTTCTAAAATGACGTCTTACATAAAAAAGTAAGTTCGTATTTTAGTGCTCTATCGGGCAGTGACAATTGGAGCTTAACAGCTCAATTGGTTCTCTAATATGAGCCAATGGCAAAGAGCGGCTTCCGCGATCGGCGTTAATTTCAAACTTTTACATTTTGCATGAAAACTAGACAAATTTCTAAAATGATGTCTTACATAAAAAAGCGCGTATTTTAGTGCTTCATCGAGCAGTGACGACTGGAATTTAACAGCTCAACTGGTTCTCTAAATATGAGTCACAGGCGAAGAGCGGTTTCCACGTTCCGCGTTAATTTCAAACTTTTGCATTTTGCAAGAAAACTAGACAAATTTCTAAAATGATGTCTTACATAAAAATGCATGTATTTTAGTGCTCTATCGGGCAGTGACAACTGGAGCTTAAGGGCTCAACTGGTTCTCTAATATGAGCCAATGGGAAAGAGCGGCTTCCGCGATCCGCGTTAATTTCAAATTTTTGCATTTTGCTTGAAAACTAGACAAATTTCTAAAATGATGTCTTACATAAAAAAACGCGTATTTTATTGCTTCATTGGGCAGTGACAACTGGAGCTTAACAGCTTTACTGGTTCTCTGATATGAGCCAATGGCAAAGAGAGTTTTCCACGTTCCGCGTTAATTTCAAACCTTTGCATTTTGCATAAAAACTAGACACATTTCTATAATGATGCCTTGAATAAAAAGCGCGTCTTTTAGTTCTTCATCGGGCAGTGACAACTGGAGCTTAACAGCTCAACTGGTTCTCTAAATATGAGCCAATGGCAAAGAGCGGCTACCAAGATCCGCGTTAATTTAAAAAAAATTCATTTTGCACGAAAATTAGACAAATTTCTAAACTGATGTCTGGCATAAAAAAGCGCGTATTTTAGTGCTTCATCGGGCAGTGACAACTGAAGATTAACAGCTCAACTGGTTCTCTAATATGTACCAATGGCAAAGAGCGGCTTCCACGATCTGCGTTAATTTAAAATTTTTGCAATTTGCATGAAAACTAGACAAATTTCTAAAATGACATCTTACATAAAAAACTAAGTGCGTATTTTAGTGCTCTATTGGGCAGTCACAATTGGAGCTTAACAGCTCAACTGGTTCTCTAATATGAGCCAATGGCAAATAGCGGCTTCCGCGATCCGCGTTAATTGCAAATTTTTGCATTTTGCATGAAAACTACACAAATTTCTAAACTGATGTCTGGCATAAAAAAGCGCGTATTTTAGTGCTTAATCGGGCAGTGAGAACTGGCGCTTAAGAGCTCAACTGATTCTCTAAATATGACCCAAAGGCAAAGGGCGGTTTCTACGTTCCGCGTTAATTTCAAACTTTATGAGCCAATGGCAACGAGCGGCTTCCGCGATCGGCGTTAATTTCAAACTTTTGCATTTTATATGAAAACTTGATACATTTCTAAAATGATGTCCTAAATAAAAAAGCGCGTATTTTAGTGCTTCATTGGGCAGTGACAACTGGAGCTTAACAGCTCAACTGGTTCTCTAATATGAGCCAATGGCAAACAGCTGCTTCCGCGGTCCGCGTTAATTTCAAATTTTTGCATTTTGCATGAAAACTACACAAATTTTTAAAATGATGACTGACATAAAAAAGTGCGTATTTTAGTGCTCTATCGGGCAGTGACAACTGGACCTTAACAGTTCAATTTGTTCTCTAATATGAGCCAATGGTAAAGAGCGGCTTTGGCGATCCGCGTTAATTTCAAATTTTTGCAATTTGCATGAAAAGTAGACAAATTTCTAAAATGACGTCTTACATAAAAAAGTAAGTTCGTATTTTAGTGCTCTATCGGGCAGTGACAATTGGAGCTTAACAGCTCAATTGGTTCTCTAATATGAGCCAATGGCAAAGAGCGGCTTCCGCGATCGGCGTTAATTTCAAACTTTTACATTTTGCATGAAAACTAGACAAATTTCTAAAATGATGTCTTACATAAAAAAGCGCGTATTTTAGTGCTTCATCGAGCAGTGACAACTAGAATTTAACAGCTCAACTGGTTCTCTAAATATGAGTCACAGGCGAAGAGCGGTTTCCACGTTCCGCGTTAATTTCAAACTTTTGCATTTTGCATGAAAACTAGACACATTTCTAAAATAATGTCTTACATAAAAAAGCGACGTATTTTAGTGCTTCATCGAGCAGTGACAACTGGAACTTAACATCTCAACTGGTTCTCTAAATATGAGTCACAGGCAAAGAGCGGTTTCCACGTTCCGCGTTAATTTCAAACTTTTGCATTTTGCATGAAAACTAGACATATTTCTAAACTGATGTCTGACATAAAAAAAAGTGCGTATTTTAGTGCTCTATCCGGCGGTGACAACTGGAGCTTCACAGCTCAACTGGTTGTCTAAATAGGAGCCAATGGCAAAGAGCGGTTTCCACGTTCCGCGTTAATTTCAAACTTTTGCATTTTGCAAGAAAACTAGACAAATTTCTAAAATGATGTCTTACATAAAAATGCGTGTATTTTAGTGCTCTATCGGGCAGTGACAACTGGAGCTTAAGGGCTCAACTGGTTCTCTAATATGAGCCAATGGGAAAGAGCGGCTTCCGCGATCCGCGTTAATTTCAAATTTTTGCATTTTGCTTGAAAACTAGACAAATTTCTAAAATGATGTCTTACATAAAAAAACGCGTATTTTATTGCTTCATTGGGCAGTGACAACTGGAGCTTAACAGCTTTACTGGTTCTCTGATATGAGCCAATGGCAAAGAGAGTTTTCCACGTTCCGCGTTAATTTCAAACCTTTGCATTTTGCATAAAAACTAGACACATTTCTATAATGATGCCTTGAATAAAAAGCGCGTCTTTTAGTTCTTCATCGGGCAGTGACAACTGGAGCTTAACAGCTCAACTGGTTCTCTAAATATGAGCCAATGGCAAAGAGCGGCTACCAAGATCCGCGTTAATTTAAAAAAAATTCATTTTGCACGAAAATTAGACAAATTTCTAAACTGATGTCTGGCATAAAAAAGCGCGTATTTTAGTGCTTCATCGGGCAGTGACAACTGAAGATTAACAGCTCAACTGGTTCTCTAATATGTACCAATGGCAAAGAGCGGCTTCCACGATCTGCGTTAATTTAAAATTTTTGCAATTTGCATGAAAACTAGACAAATTTCTAAAATGACATCTTACATAAAAAACTAAGTGCGTATTTTAGTGCTCTATTGGGCAGTCACAATTGGAGCTTAACAGCTCAACTGGTTCTCTAATATGAGCCAATGGCAAATAGCGGCTTCCGCGATCCGCGTTAATTGCAAATTTTTGCATTTTGCATGAAAACTACACAAATTTCTAAACTGATGTCTGGCATAAAAAAGCGCGTATTTTAGTGCTTAATCGGGCAGTGAGAACTGGCGCTTAAGAGCTCAACTGATTCTCTAAATATGACCCAAAGGCAAAGGGCGGTTTCTACGTTCCGCGTTAATTTCAAACTTTATGAGCCAATGGCAACGAGCGGCTTCCGCGATCGGCGTTAATTTCAAACTTTTGCATTTTATATGAAAACTTGATACATTTCTAAAATGATGTCCTAAATAAAAAAGCGCGTATTTTAGTGCTTCATTGGGCAGTGACAACTGGAGCTTAACAGCTCAACTGGTTCTCTAATATGAGCCAATGGCAAACAGCTGCTTCCGCGGTCCGCGTTAATTTCAAATTTTTGCATTTTGCATGAAAACTACACAAATTTTTAAATGATGACTGACATAAAAAAGTGCGTATTTTAGTGCTCTATCGGGCAGTGACAACTGGACCTTAACAGTTCAATTTGTTCTCTAATATGAGCCAATGGTAAAGAGCGGCTTTGGCGATCCGCGTTAATTTCAAATTTTTGCAATTTGCATGAAAAGTAGACAAATTTCTAAAATGACGTCTTACATAAAAAAGTAAGTTCGTATTTTAGTGCTCTATCGGGCAGTGACAATTGGAGCTTAACAGCTCAATTGGTTCTCTAATATGAGCCAATGGCAAAGAGCGGCTTCCGCGATCGGCGTTAATTTCAAACTTTTACATTTTGCATGAAAACTAGACAAATTTCTAAAATGATGTCTTACATAAAAAAGCGCGTATTTTAGTGCTTCATCGAGCAGTGACAACTAGAATTTAACAGCTCAACTGGTTCTCTAAATATGAGTCACAGGCGAAGAGCGGTTTCCACGTTCCGCGTTAATTTCAAACTTTTGCATTTTGCATGAAAACTAGACACATTTCTAAAATAATGTCTTACATAAAAAAGCGCGTATTTTAGTACTTCATCGAGCAGTGACAACTGGAACTTAACATCTCAACTGGTTCTCTAAATATGAGTCACAGGCAAAGAGCTGTTTCCACGTTCCGCGTTAATTTCAAACTTTTGCATTTTGCATGAAAACTAGACATATTTCTAAACTGATGTCTGACATAAAAAAAAGTGCGTATTTTAGTGCTCTATCCGGCGGTGACAACTGGAGCTTCACAGCTCAACTGGTTGTCTAAATAGGAGCCAATGGCAAAGAGCGGTTTCCACGTTCCGCGTTAATTTCAAACTTTTGCATTTTGCAAGAAAACTAGACAAATTTCTAAAATGATGTCTTACATAAAAATGCGTGTATTTTAGTGCTCTATCGGGCAGTGACAACTGGAGCTTAAGGGCTCAACTGGTTCTCTAATATGAGCCAATGGGAAAGAGCGGCTTCCGCGATCCGCGTTAATTTCAAATTTTTGCATTTTGCTTGAAAACTAGACAAATTTCTAAAATGATGTCTTACATAAAAAAACGCGTATTTTATTGCTTCATTGGGCAGTGACAACTGGAGCTAAACAGCTTTACTGGTTCTCTGATATGAGCCAATGGCAAAGAGAGTTTTCCACGTTCCGCGTTAAATTCAAACCTTTGCATTTTGCATAAAAACTAGACACATTTCTATAATGATGCCTTGAATAAAAAGCGCGTCTTTTAGTTCTTCATCGGGCAGTGACAACTGGAGCTTAACAGCTCAACTGGTTCTCTAAATATGAGCCAATGGCAAAGAGCGGCTACCAAGATCCGCGTTAATTTAAAAAAAATTCATTTTGCACGAAAATTAGACAAATTTCTAAACTGATGTCTGGCATAAAAAAGCGCGTATTTTAGTGCTTCATCGGGCAGTGACAACTGAAGATTAACAGCTCAACTGGTTCTCTAATATGTACCAATGGCAAAGAGCGGCTTCCACGATCTGCGTTAATTTAAAATTTTTGCAATTTGCATGAAAACTAGACAAATTTCTAAAATGACATCTTACATAAAAAACTAAGTGCGTATTTTAGTGCTCTATTGGGCAGTCACAATTGGAGCTTAACAGCTCAACTGGTTCTCTAATATGAGCCAATGGCAAATAGCGGCTTCCGCGATCCGCGTTAATTGCAAATTTTTGCATTTTGCATGAAAACTACACAAATTTCTAAACTGATGTCTGGCATAAAAAAGCGCGTATTTTAGTGCTTAATCGGGCAGTGAGAACTGGCGCTTAAGAGCTCAACTGATTCTCTAAATATGACCCAAAGGCAAAGGGCGGTTTCCACGTTCCGCGTTAATTTCAAACTTTATGAGCCAATGGCAACGAGCGGCTTCCGCGATCGGCGTTAATTTCAAACTTTTGCATTTTATATGAAAACTTGATACATTTCTAAGATGATGTCCTAAATAAAAAAGCGCGTATTTTAGTGCTTCATTGGGCAGTGACAACTGGAGCTTAACAGCTCAACTGGTTCTCTAAATATGAGCCAATGGCGAAGAGCGGCTTCCACGATCCGCGTTAATTTCAAACTTTTGCATTTTGCATGAAAACTAGACACATTCTAAAATGATGTCTTAAATAGAAAAGCGCGTATTTTAGTGCTTCAACGGGCAGTGACAACTGGAGCATAACAGCTCAACTGGTTCTCTAAAAATGAGCCAATGGCAAAGAGCGGCCTCGGCGATCCGCGTTAAATTCAAACTTTTGCATTTTGCATGAAAACCAGACAAATTTCTAAAATGATGTTTTACATAAAAAAGCGCGTATTTTACAGCTTCATCGGGCAGTGACAACTGGAGCTTAACAGCTCAACTGGTTCTCTAATATGAGCCAATGGCAAACAGCTGCTTCCGCGATCCGCGTTAATTTCAAATTTTTGCATTTTGCATGAAAACTACACAAAATTTTTAAAATGATGACTGACATAAAAAAGTGCGTATTTTAGTGCTCTATCGGGCAGTGACAACTGTACCTTAACAGTTCAATTTGTTCTCTAATTTGAGCCAATGGTAAAGAGCGGCTTTGGCGATCCGCGTTAATTTAAAATTTTTGCAATTTGCATGAAAAGTAGACAAATTTCTAAAATAACGTCTTACATAAAAAACTAAGTGCGTATTTCAGTGCTCTATTGGGCAGTCACAATTGGAGCTTAACAGCTCAACTGGTTCTCTAATATGAGCCAATGGCAAATAGCGGCTATCCGCGATCCGCGTTAATTTCAAATTTTTGCATTTTGCATGAAAACTACACTAATTTCTAAACTGATGTCTGGCATAAAAAATTGCGTATTTTAGTGGTCTATCGGGTAGTGACAACCGGAGCTTAACAGCTCAACTGGTTCTCTATTATGAGCCAATAGCGAAGAGCGGCTACCGCGATCCGCGTTAAATTCAAATTTTTGCATTTTGCATGAAAACTAGACAAATTTCTAAAATGATGTCATACATAAAAAAGCGCGTATTTTAGTGCTTCATCGGGCAGTGACAACTGGAGTTTAACAGCTCAACTGTTTCTCTAAATATGAGCCAATGGCGAAGAGCGGCTTCCACGATCCGCGTTAATTTCAAATTTTTGCAATTTGCATGAAAACTAGACAAATTTCTAAAATAACGTCTTACATAATAAACTAAGTGCGTATTTCAGTGCTCTATTGGGCAGTCACAATTGGAGCTTAACAGCTCAACTGGTTCTCTAATATGAGCCAATGGCAAATAGCGGCTTCCGCGATCCGCGTTAATTTCAAACTTTTGCATTTTGCATGCAAATTAGACAAATTTCTAAAATGATGTCTTACATAAAACAGCGCGTATTTTAGTGCTTCATCGGGCAGTGACAACTGGAGCTTAAGAGCTCAACTGGTTCTCGAAAAATTAGCCAATGGCAAAAAGCGGCTTCCGCGATCCGCGTTAACTTCAAATTTTTGCAATTTGCATGCAAACTAGGCCAATTTCTAAAATGACGTCTTACATAAAAAAGGAAGTGCGCATTTTAGTGTTCTATCGGGAAGTGACAATTGGAGCTTAACAGCTCAACTGGTTCTCTAATATGAGCCAATGGCAAATAGCGGCTTCCGCGATCCGCATTAATTTCAAATTTTTGCATTTTGCATGAAAACTACACAAATTTCTAAACTGATGTCTGGCATAAAAAATTGCGTATTTTAGTGGTCTATCGGGCAGTGACAACCGGAGCTTAACAGCTCAACTGTTTCTCTAAATATGAGCCAATAGCGAAGAGCGGCTACCGCGATCCGCGTTAATTTCAAATTTTTGCATTTTGCATGAAAACTAGACAAATTTCTAAAATGATGTCATACATAAAAAAGCGCGTATTTTAGTGCTTCATCGGGCAGTGACAACTGGAGTTTAACAGCTCAACTGTTTCTCTAAATATGAGCCAATGGCGAAGAGCGGCTTCCACGATCCGCGTTAATTTCAAATTTTTGCAATTTGCATGAAAACTAGACAAATTTCTAAAATAACGTCTTACATTAAAACTAAGTGCGTATTTCAGTGCTCTATTGGGCAGTCACAATTGGAGCTTAACAGCTCAACTGGTTCTCTAATATGAGCCAATGGCAAATAGCGGCTTCCGCGATCCGCGTTAATTTCAAATTTTTGCATTTTGCATGAAAACTACACTAATTTCTAAACTGATGTCTGGCATAAAAAATTGCGTATTTTAGTGGTCTATCGGGCAGTGACAACCGGAGCTTAACAGCTCAACTGGTTCTCTATTATGAGCCAAAGGCGAAGAACGGCTTCCACGATTCGCGTTAATTTATAATTTTTGCATTTTGCATGAAAACTAGACAAATTTCTAAAATGATGTCTTACATAAAAAAGGACGTATCTTAGTGCTCTATCGTGAAGTGACAACTGGAGCTTGACAGTTCCACTGGTTCTCTAATATGATGCAATGGAAAAGAGCGGCTTCGGCGATCCGCGTTAATTTCAAATTTTTGCATTTTGCATGAAAACTACACAAATTTCTAAACTGATGTCTGCCACAAAAAATTGCGTATTTTAGTGGTCTATCGGGCAGTGACAACCGGAGCTTAACAGCTCAACTGGTTCTCTAATATGAGCCAATAGCGAAGAGCGGCTACCGCGTTAATTTCAAATTTTTGCATTTTGCATGAAAACTAGACAAATTTCTAAAATGACGTCTTACATAAAAAACTAAGTGCGTATTTTAGTGCTCTATTGGGCAGTCACAATTGGAGCTTAACACCTCAACTGGTTCTCTAATATGAGCCAATGGCAAATAGCGGCTTCCGCGATCCGCATTAATTTCAAATTTTTGCATTTTGCATGAAAACTACACTAATTTCTAAACTGATGTCTGGCATAAAAATTGCGTATTTTAGTGGTCTATCGGGCAGTGACAACCGGAGCTTAACAGCTCAACTGGTTCTCTATTATGAGCAAAAGGCGAAGAACGGCTTCCACGATTCGCGTTAATTTATAATTTTTGCATTTTGCATGAAAACTAGACAAATTTCTAAAATGATGTCTTACATAAAAAAGGACGTATCTTAGTGCTCTATCGTGAAGTGACAACTGGAGCTTAACAGTTCCACTGGTTCTCTAATATGATGCAATGGAAAAGAGCGGCTTCGGCGATCCGCGTTAATTTCAAACTTTTGCATTTTGCATGAAAACTCAACAAATTTCTAAAATGATGTCTTACATAAAAAAGCGCGTATTTTAGTGCTTCATCGGGCGGTGACAACTGGAACTTAACAGCTCAACTGTTTCTCTAAATATGAGACAATGGCGAAGAGCGGCTTCCACGATACGCGTTAATTTAAAATTTTTGCATTTCGCATGAAAACTAGACAAATTTTTTAAGATGTCTGGCATAAAAAAGTGCGCATTTTAGTGTTCTATCGGGAAGTGACAATTCGAGCTTAACAGCTCAACTGGTTCTCTAATATGAGCCAATGGGAAATAGCGGCTTCCGCGATCCGCATTAATTTCAAATTTTTGCATTTTGCATGAAAACTACACAAATTTCTAAACTGATGTCTGCCACAAAAAATTGCGTATTTTAGTGGTCTATCGGGCAGTGACAACCGGAGCTTAACAGCTCAACTGGTTCTCTAATATGAGCCAATAGCGAAGAGCGGCAACCGCGATCCGCGTTAATTTCAAATTTTTGCATTTTGCATGAAAACTAGACAAATTTCTAAAATGATGTCTTACATAAAAAAGCGCGTATTTTAGTGCTTCATCGGGCAGTGACAACTGAAGCTTAACAGCTCAACTGTTTCTCTAAATATGAGCCAATGGCGAAGAGCGGCTTCCACGATCCGCGTTAATTTCAAATTTTTGCAATTTGCATGAAAACTAGACAAATTTCTAAAATGACGTCTTACATAAAAAACTAAGTGCGTATTTTAGTGCTCTATTGGGCAGTCACAATTGGAGCTTAACAGCTCAACTGGTTCTCTAATATGAGCCAATGGCAAATAGCGGCTTCCGCGATCCGCGTTAATTGCAAATTTTTGCATTTTGCATGAAAACTACACAAATTTCTAAACTGATGTCTGGCATAAAAAAGTGCGTATTTTAGTGCTCTATCGGGCAGTGATAACCGGAGCTGAACAGCTCAAATAGTTCTCTAATATGAGCCAATGGCGAAGAGCGGCTTCCACGATCCGCGTTAATTTCAAATTTTTGCATTTTGCATGAAAACTAGACAAATTTCTAAATTTCTAAAATGATGTCTTGTATAAAAAAGCGCGTATTTTAGTGCTTAATCGGGCAGTGAGAACTGGCGCTTAAGAGCTCAACTGATTCTCTAAATATGACCCAAAGGCAAAGGGCGGTTTCCACGTTCCGCGTTAATTTCAAACTTTATGAGCCAATGGCAACGAGCGGCTTCCGCGATCGGCGTTAATTTCAAACTTTTGCAGTTTATATGAAAACTTGTGACATTTCTAAAATGATGTCCTAAATAAAAAAGGGCGTATTTTAGTGCTTCATTGGGCAGTGACAACTGGAGCTTAACAGCTCAACTGGTTCTCTAAATATGAGCCAATGGCGAAGAGCGGCTTCCACGATCCGCGTTAATTTCAAACTTTTGCATTTTGCATGAAAACTAGACACATTCTAAAATGATGTCTTAAATAGAAAAGCGCGTATTTTAGTGCTTCAACGGGCAGTGACAATTGGAGCTTAACAGCTCAATTGGTTCTCTAATATGAGCCAATGGCAAAGAGCGGCTTCCGCGATCGGCGTTAATTTCAAACTTTTACATTTTGCATGAAAACTAGACAAATTTCTAAAATGATGTCTTACATAAAAAAGCGCGTATTTTAGTGCTTCATCGAGCAGTGACAACTGGAATTTAACAGCTCAACTGGTTCTCTAAATATGAGTCACAGGCGAAGAGCGGTTTCCACGTTCCGCGTTAATTTCAATCTTTTGCATTTTGCATGAAAACTAGACACATTTCTAAAATAATGTCTTACATAAAAAAGCGCGTATTTTAGTGCTTCATCGAGCAGTGACAACTGGAACTTAACATCTCAACTGGTTCTCTAAATATGAGTCACAGGCAAAGAGCGGTTTCCACGTTCCGCGTTAATTTCAAACTTTTGCATTTTGCATGAAAACTAGACATATTTCTAAACTGATGTCTGACATAAAAAAAGTGCGTATTTTAGTGCTCTATCCGGCGGTGACAACTGGAGCTTCACAGCTCAACTGGTTGTCTAAATAGGAGCCAATGGCAAAGAGAGCTTTCCACGTTCCGCGTCAATTTCAAACTTTTGCATATTGCAAGAAAACTAGACAAATTTCTAAAATGATGTCTTACATGAAAATGCGTGTATTTTAGTGCTCTATCGGGCAGTGACAACTGGAGCTTAAGGGCTCAACTGGTTCTCTAATATGAGCCAATGGGAAAGAGCGGCTTCCGCGATCCGCGTTAATTTCAAATTTTTGCATTTTGCTTGAAAACTAGACAAATTTCTAAAATGATGTCTTACATAAAAAAACGCGTATTTTATTGCTTCATTGGGCAGCGACAACTGGAGCTTAACAGCTTTACTGGTTCTCTGATATGAGCCAATGGCAAAGAGAGTTTTCCACGTTCCGCGTTAATTTCAAACCTTTGCATTTTGCATAAAAACTAGACACATTTCTATAATGATGCCTTGAATAAAAAGCGCGTCTTTTAGTTCTTCATCGGGCAGTGACAACTGGAGCTTAACAGCTCAACTGGTTCTCTAAATATGAGCCAATGGCAAAGAGCGGCTTCCAAGATCCGCGTTAATTTAAAAATTTTCATTTTGCACGAAAATTAGACAAATTTCTAAACTGATGTCTGGCATAAAAAAGCGCGTATTTTAGTGCTTCATCGGGCAGTGACAACTGAAGATTAACAGCTCAACTGGTTCTCTAATATGTACCAATGGCAAAGAGCGGCTTCCACGATCTGCGTTAATTTAAAATTTTTGCAATTTGCATGAAAACTAGACAAATTTCTAAAATGACATCTTACATAAAAAACTAAGTGCGTATTTTAGTGCTCTATTGGGCAGTCACAATTGGAGCTTAACAGCTCAACTGGTTCTCTAATATGAGCCAATGGCAAATAGCGGCTTCCGCGATCCGCGTTAATTGCAAATTTTTGCATTTTGCATGAAAACTACACAAATTTCTAAACTGATGTCTGGCATAAAAAAGCGCGTATTTTAGTGCTTAATCGGGCAGTGAGAACTGGCGCTTAAGAGCTCAACTGATTCTCTAAATATGACCCAAAGGCAAAGGGCGGTTTCCACGTTCCGCGTTAATTTCAAACTTTATGAGCCAATGGCAACGAGCGGCTTCCGCGATCGGCGTTAATTTCAAACTTTTGCATTTTATATGAAAACTTGATACATTTCTAAAATGATGTCCTAAATAAAAAAGCGCGTATTTTAGTGCTTCATTGGGCAGTGACAACTGGAGCTTAACAGCTCAACTGGTTCTCTAAATATGAGCCAATGGCGAAGAGCGGCTTCCACGATCCGCGTTAATTTCAAACTTTTGCATTTTGCATGAAAACTAGACACATTCTAAAATGATGTCTTAAATAGAAAAGCGCGTATTTTAGTGCTTCAACGGGCAGTGACAACTGGAGCATAACAGCTCAACTGGTTCTCTAAAAATGAGCCAATGGCAAAGAGCGGCCTCGGCGATCCGCGTTAAATTCAAACTTTTGCATTTTGCATGAAAAGCAGACAAATTTCTAAAATGATGTTTTACATAAAAAAGCGCGTATTTTACAGCTTCATCGGGCAGTGACAACTGGAGCTTAACAGCTCAACTGGTTCTCTAATATGAGCCAATGGCAAACAGCTGCTTCCGCGGTCCGCGTTAATTTCAAATTTTTGCATTTTGCATGAAAACTACACAAATTTTTAAAATGATGACTGACATAAAAAAGTGCGTATTTTAGTGCTCTATCGGGCAGTGACAACTGGACCTTAACAGTTCAATTTGTTCTCTAATATGAGCCAATGGTAAAGAGCGGCTTTGGCGATCCGCGTTAATTTCAAATTTTTGCAATTTGCATGAAAAGTAGACAAATTTCTAAAATGACGTCTTACATAAAAAAGTAAGTTCGTATTTTAGTGCTCTATCGGGCAGTGACAATTGCAGCTTAACAGCTCAATTGGTTCTCTAATATGAGCCAATGGCAAAGAGCGGCTTCCGCGATCGGCGTTAATTTCAAACTTTTACATTTTGCATGAAAACTAGACAAATTTCTAAAATGATGTCTTACATAAAAAAGCGCGTATTTTAGTGCTTCATCGAGCAGTGACAACTGGAACTTAACATCTCAACTGGTTCTCTAAATATGAGTCACAGGCAAAGAGCGGTTTCCACGTTCCGCGTTAATTTCAAACTTTTGCATTTTGCATGAAAACTAGACATATTTCTAAACTGATGTCTGACATAAAAAAAGTGCGTATTTTAGTGCTCTATCCGGCGGTGACAACTGGAGCTTCACAGCTCAACTGGTTGTCTAAATAGGAGCCAATGGCAAAGAGCGGTTTCCACGTTCCGCGTTAATTTCAAACTTTTGCATTTTGCAAGAAAACTAGACACATTTCTAAAATGATGTCTTACATGAAAATGCGTGTATTTTAGTGCTCTATCGGGCAGTGACAACTGGAGCTTAAGGGCTCAACTGGTTCTCTAATATGAGCCAATGGGAAAGAGCGGCTTCCGCGATCCGCGTTAATTTCAAATTTTTGCATTTTGCTTGAAAACTAGACAAATTTCTAAAATGATGTCTTACATAAAAAAACGCGTATTTTATTGCTTCATTGGGCAGCGACAACTGGAGCTTAACAGCTTTATTGGTTCTCTGATATGAGCCAATGGCAAAGAGAGTTTTCCACGTTCCGCGTTAATTTCAAACCTTTGCATTTTGCATAAAAACTAGACACATTTCTATAATGATGCCTTGAATAGAAAGCGCGTCTTTTAGTTCTTCATCGGGCAGTGACAACTGGAGCTTAACAGCTCAACTGGTTCTCTAAATATGAGCCAATGGCAAAGAGCGGCTTCCAAGATCCGCGTTAATTTAAAAAAATTTCATTTTGCACGAAAATTAGACAAATTTCTAAACTGATGTCTGGCATAAAAAAGCGCGTATTTTAGTGCTTCATCGGGCAGTGACAACTGAAGATTAACAGCTCAACTGGTTCTCTAATATGTACCAATGGCAAAGAGCGGCTTCCACGATCTGCGTTAATTTAAAATTTTTGCAATTTGCATGAAAACTAGACAAATTTCTAAAATGACATCTTACATAAAAAACTAAGTGCGTATTTTAGTGCTCTATTGGGCAGTCACAATTCAAGCTTAACAGCTCAACTGGTTCTCTAATATGAGCCAATGGCAAATAGCGGCTTCCGCGATCCGCGTTAATTGCAAATTTTTGCATTTTGCATGAAAACTACACAAATTTCTAAACTGATGTCTGGCATAAAAAAGCGCGTATTTTAGTGCTTAATCGGGCAGTGAGAACTGGCGCTTAAGAGCTCAACTGATTCTCTAAATATGACCCAAAGGCAAAGGGCGGTTTCCACGTTCCGCGTTAATTTCAGACTTTATGAGCCAATGGCAACGAGCGGCTTCCGCGATCGGCGTTAATTTCAAACTTTTGCATTTTATATGAAAACTTGATACATTTCTAAAATGATGTCCTAAATAAAAAAGTGCGTATTTTAGTGCTTCATTGGGCAGTGACAACTGGAGCTTAACAGCTCAACTGGTTCTCTAAATATGAGCCAATGGCGAAGAGCGGCTTCCACGATCCGCGTTAATTTCAAACTTTTGCATTTTGCATGAAAACTAGACACATTCTAAAATGATGTCTTAAATAGAAAAGCGCGTATTTTAGTGCTTCAACGGGCAGTGACAACTGGAGCATAACAGCTCAACTGGTTCTCTAAAAATGAGCCAATGGCAAAGAGCGGCCTCGGCGATCCGCGTTAAATTCAAACTTTTGCATTTTGCATGAAAAGCAGACAAATTTCTAAAATGATGTTTTACATAAAAAAGCGCGTATTTTACAGCTTCATCGGGCAGTGACAACTGGAGCTTAACAGCTCAACTGGTTCTCTAATATGAGCCAATGGCAAACAGCTGCTTCCGCGGTCCGCGTTAATTTCAAATTTTTGCATTTTGCATGAAAACTACACAAATTTTTAAAATGATGACTGACATAAAAAAGTGCGTATTTTAGTGCTCTATCGGGCAGTGACAACTGGACCTTAACAGTTCAATTTGTTCTCTAATATGAGCCAATGGTAAAGAGCGGCTTTGGCGATCCGCGTTAATTTCAAATTTTTGCAATTTGCATGAAAAGTAGACAAATTTCTAAAATGACGTCTTACATAAAAAAGTAAGTTCGTATTTTAGTGCTCTATCGGGCAGTGACAATTGGAGCTTAACAGCTCAATTGGTTCTCTAATATGAGCCAATGGCAAAGAGCGGCTTCCGCGATCGGCGTTAATTTCAAACTTTTACATTTTGCATGAAAACTAGACAAATTTCTAAAATGATGTCTTACATAAAAAAGCGCGTATTTTAGTGCTTCATCGAGCAGTGACAACTAGAATTTAACAGCTCAACTGGTTCTCTAAATATGAGTCACAGGCAAAGAGCGGTTTCCACGTACCGCGTTAATTTCAAACTTTTGCATTTTGCATGAAAACTAGACATATTTCTAAACTGATGTCTGACATAAAAAAAAGTGCGTATTTTAGTACTCTATCCGGCGGTGACAACTGGAGCTTCACAGCTCAACTGGTTGTCTAAATAGGAGCCAATGGCAAAGCGCGGTTTCCACGTTCCGCGTTAATTTCAAACTTTTGCATTTTGCAAGAAAACTAGACAAATTTCTAAAATGATGTCTTACATAAAAATGCGTGTATTTTAGTGCTCTATCGGGCAGTGACAACTGGAGCTTAAGTGCTCAACTAGTTCTCTAATATGAGCCAATGGGAAAGAGCGGCTTCCGCGATCCGCGTTAATTTCAAATTTTTGCATTTTGCTTGAAAACTAGACAAATTTCTAAAATGATGTCTTACATAAAAAAACGCGTGTTTTATTGCTTCATTGGGCAGTGACAACTGGAGCTTAACAGCTTTACTGGTTCTCTGATATGAGCCAATGGCAAAGAGAGTTTTCCACGTTCCGCGTTAATTTCAAACCTTTGCATTTTGCATAAAAACTAGACACATTTCTATAATGATGCCTTGAATAAAAAGCGCGTCTTTTAGTTCTTCATCGGGCAGTGACAACTGGAGCTTAACAGCTCAACTGGTTCTCTAAATATGAGCCAATGGCAAAGAGCGGCTTCCAAGACCCGCGTTAATTTAAAAATTTTCATTTTGCTTGAAAACTAGACAAATTTCTAAAATGATGTTTTACATAAAAAAGCGCGTATTTTACAGCTTCATCGGGCAGTGACAACTGGAGCTTAACAGCTCAACTGGTTCTCTAATATGAGCCAATGGCAAACAGCTGCTTCCGCGATCCGCGTTAATTTCAAATTTTTGCATTTTGCATGAAAACTACACAAATTTTTAAAATGATGACTGATATAAAAAGTGCGTATTTTAGTGCTCTATCGGGCAGTGACAACTGGACCTTAACAGTTCAATTTGTTCTCTAATATGAGCCAATGGTAAAGAGCGGCTTTGGCGATCCGCGTTAATTTCAAATTTTTGCAATTTGCATGAAAAGTAGACAAATTTCTAAAATGACGTCTTACATAAAAAAGTAAGTTCGTATTTTAGTGCTCTATCGGGCAGTGACAATTGGAGCTTAACAGCTCAATTGGTTCTCTAATATGAGCCAATGGCAAAGAGCGGCTTCCGCGATCGGCGTTAATTTCAAACTTTTACATTTTGCATGAAAACTAGACAAATTTCTAAAATGATGTCTTACATAAAAAGAGCGTATTTTAGTGCTTCATCGAGCAGTGACGACTGGAATTTAACAGCTCAACTGGTTCTCTAAATATGAGTCACAGGCGAAGAGCGGTTTCCACGTTCCGCGTTAATTTCAAACTTTTGCATTTTGCATGAAAACTAGACACATTTCTAAAATAATGTCTTACATAAAAAAGCGCCTATTTTAGTGCTTCATCGAGCAGTGACAACTGGAACTTAACATCTCAACTGGTTCTCTAAATATGAGTCACAGGCAAAGAGCGGTTTCCACGTTCCGCGTTAATTTCAAACTTTTGCATTTTGCAGGAAAACTAGACATATTTCTAAACTGATGTCTGACATAAAAAAAAGTGCGTATTTTAGTGCTCTATCCGGCGGTGACAACTGGAGCTTCACAGCTCAACTGGTTGTCTAAATAGGAGCCAATGGCAAAGAGCGGTTTCCACGTTCCGCGTTAATTTCAAACTTTTGCATTTTGCAAGAAAACTAGACAAATTTCTAAAATGATGTCTTACATAAAAATGCGTGTATTTTAGTGCTCTATCGGGCAGTGACAACTGGAGCTTAAGGGCTCAACTGGTTCTCTAATATGAGCCAATGGGAAAGAGCGGCTTCCGCGATCCGCGTTAATTTCAAATTTTTGCATTTTGCTTGAAAACTAGACAAATTTCTAAAATGATGTCTTACATAAAAAAACGCGTATTTTATTGCTTCATTGGGCAGTGACAACTGGAGCTTAACAGCTTTACTGGTTCTCTGATATGAGCCAATGGCAAAGAGAGTTTTCCACGTTCCGCGTTAATTTCAAACCTTTGCATTTTGCATAAAAACTAGACACATTTCTATAATGATGCCTTGAATAAAAAGCGCGTCTTTTAGTTCTTCATCGGGCAGTGACAACTGGAGCTTAACAGCTCAACTGGTTCTCTAAATATGAGCCAATGGCAAAGAGCGGCTACCAAGATCCGCGTTAATTTAAAAAAAATTCATTTTGCACGAAAATTAGACAAATTTCTAAACTGATGTCTGGCATAAAAAAGCGCGTATTTTAGTGCTTCATCGGGCAGTGACAACTGAAGATTAACAGCTCAACTGGTTCTCTAATATGTACCAATGGCAAAGAGCGGCTTCCACGATCTGCGTTAATTTAAAATTTTTGCAATTTGCATGAAAACTAGACAAATTTCTAAAATGACATCTTACATAAAAAACTAAGTGCGTATTTTAGTGCTCTATTGGGCAGTCACAATTGGAGCTTAACAGCTCAACTGGTTCTCTAATATGAGCCAATGGCAAATAGCGGCTTCCGCGATCCGCGTTAATTGCAAATTTTTGCATTTTGCATGAAAACTACACAAATTTCTAAACTGATGTCTGGCATAAAAAAGCGCGTATTTTAGTGCTTAATCGGGCAGTGAGAACTGGCGCTTAAGAGCTCAACTGATTCTCTAAATATGACCCAAAGGCAAAGGGCGGTTTCCACGTTCCGCGTTAATTTCAAACTTTATGAGCCAATGGCAACGAGCGGCTTCCGCGATCGGCGTTAATTTCAAACTTTTGCATTTTATATGAAAACTTGATACATTTCTAAGATGATGTCCTAAATAAAAAAGCGCGTATTTTAGTGCTTCATTGGGCAGTGACAACTGGAGCTTAACAGCTCAACTGGTTCTCTAAATATGAGCCAATGGCGAAGAGCGGCTTCCACGATCCGCGTTAATTTCAAACTTTTGCATTTTGCATGAAAACTAAACACATTCTAAAATGATGTCTTAAATAGAAAAGCGCGTATTTTAGTGCTTCAACGGGCAGTGACAACTGGAGCATAACAGCTCAACTGGTTCTCTAAAAATGAGCCAATGGCAAAGAGCGGCCTCGGCGATCCGCGTTAAATTCAAACTTTTGCATTTTGCATGAAAACCAGACAAATTTCCAAAATGATGTTTTACATAAAAAAGCGCGTATTTTACAGCTTCATCGGGCAGTGACAACTGGAGCTTAACAGCTCAACTGGTTCTCTAATATGAGCCAATGGCAAACAGCTGCTTCCGCGATCCGCGTTAATTTCAAATTTTTGCATTTTGCATGAAAACTACACAAAATTTTTAAAATGATGACTGACATAAAAAAGTGCGTATTTTAGTGCTCTATCGGGCAGTGACAACTGTACCTTAACAGTTCAATTTGTTCTCTAATTTGAGCCAATGGTAAAGAGCGGCTTTGGCGATCCGCGTTAATTTAAAATTTTTGCAATTTGCATGAAAAGTAGACAAATTTCTAAAATAACGTCTTACATAAAAAAACTAAGTGCGTATTTCAGTGCTCTATTGGGCAGTCACAATTGGAGCTTAACAGCTCAACTGGTTCTCTAATATGAGCCAATGGCAAATAGCGGCTTCCGCGATCCGCGTTAATTTCAAATTTTTGCATTTTGCATGAAAACTACACTAATTTCTAAACTGATGTCTGGCATAAAAAATTGCGTATTTTAGTGGTCTATCGGGCAGTGACAACCGGAGCTTAACAGCTCAACTGGTTCTCTATTATGAGCCAATAGCGAAGAGCGGCTACCGCGATCCGCGTTAATTTCAAATTTTTGCATTTTGCATGAAAACTAGACAAATTTCTAAAATGATGTCATACATAAAAAAGCGCGTATTTTAGTGCTTCATCGGGCAGTGACAACTGGAGTTTAACAGCTCAACTGTTTCTCTAAATATGAGCCAATGGCGAAGAGCGGCTTCCACGATCCGCGTTAATTTCAAATTTTTGCAATTTGCATGAAAACTAGACAAATTTCTAAAATAACGTCTTACATAATAAACTAAGTGCGTATTTCAGTGCTCTATTGGGCAGTCACAATTGGAGCTTAACAGCTCAACTGGTTCTCTAATATGAGCCAATGGCAAATAGCGGCTTCCGCGATCTGCGTTAATTTCAAACTTTTGCATTTTGCATGCAAATTAGACAAATTTCTAAAATGATGTCTTACATAAAACAGCGCGTATTTTAGTGCTTCATCGGGCAGTGACAACTGGAGCTTAAGAGCTCAACTGGTTCTCGAAAAATTAGCCAATGGCAAAAAGCGGCTTCCGCGATCCGCGTTAACTTCAAATTTTTGCAATTTGCATGCAAACTAGGCCAATTTCTAAAATGACGTCTTACATAAAAAAGGAAGTGCGCATTTTAGTGTTCTATCGGGAAGTGACAATTGGAGCTTAACAGCTCAACTGGTTCTCTAATATGAGCCAATGGCAAATAGCGGCTTCCGCGATCCGCATTAATTTCAAATTTTTGCATTTTGCATGAAAACTACACAAATTTCTAAACTGATGTCTGCCACAAAAAATTGCGTATTTTAGTGGTCTATCGGGCAGTGACAACCGGAGCTTAACAGCTCAACTGGTTCTCTAATATGAGCCAATAGCGAAGAGCGGCTACCGCGTTAATTTCAAATTTTTGCATTTTGCATGAAAACTAGACAAATTTCTAAAATGATGTCTTACATAAAAAAGCGCGTATTTTAGTGCTTCATCGGGCAGTGACAACTGAAGCTTAACAGCTCAACTGTTTCTCTAAATATGAGCCAATGGCGAAGAGCGGCTTCCACGATCCGCGTTAATTTCAAATTTTTGCAATTTGCATGAAAACTAGACAAATTTCTAAAATGACGTCTTACATAAAAAACTAAGTGCGTATTTTAGTGCTCTATTGGGCAGTCACAATTGGAGCTTAACACCTCAACTGGTTCTCTAATATGAGCCAATGGCAAATAGCGGCTTCCGCGATCCGCGTTAATTTCAAATTTTTGCATTTTGCATGAAAACTACACTAATTTCTAAACTGATGTCTGGCATAAAAAATTGCGTATTTTAGTGGTCTATCGGGCAGTGACAACCGGAGCTTAACAGCTCAACTGGTTCTCTATTATGAGCCAAAGGCGAAGAACGGCTTCCACGATTCGCGTTAATTTATAATTTTTGCATTTTGCATGAAAACTAGACAAATTTCTAAAATGATGTCTGACATAAAAAAGGACGTATCTTAGTGCTCTATCGTGAAGTGACAACTGGAGCTTAACAGTTCCACTGGTTCTCTAATATGATGCAATGGAAAAGAGCAGCTTCGGCGATCCGCGTTAATTTCAAATTTTTGCATTTTGCATGAAAACTACACAAATTTCTAAACTGATGTCTGCCACAAAAAATTGCGTATTTTAGTGGTCTATCGGGCAGTGACAACCGGAGCTTAACAGCTCAACTGGTTCTCTAATATGAGCCAATAGCGAAGAGCGGCTACCGCGTTAATTTCAAATTTTTGCATTTTGCATGAAAACTAGACAAATTTCTAAAATGACGTCTTACATAAAAAACTAAGTGCGTATTTTAGTGCTCTATTGGGCAGTCACAATTGGAGCTTAACACCTCAACTGGTTCTCTAATATGAGCCAATGGCAAATAGCGGCTTCCGCGATCCGCATTAATTTCAAATTTTTGCATTTTGCATGAAAACTACACAAATTTCTAAACTGATGTCTGCCACAAAAAATTGCGTATTTTAGTGGTCTATCGGGCAGTGACAACCGGAGCTTAACAGCTCAACTGGTTCTCTAATATGAGCCAATAGCGAAGAGCGGCTACCGCGTTAATTTCAAATTTTTGCATTTTGCATGAAAACTAGACAAATTTCTAAAATGATGTCTTACATAAAAAAGCGCGTATTTTAGTGCTTCATCGGGCAGTGACAACTGAAGCTTAACAGCTCAACTGTTTCTCTAAATATGAGCCAATGGCGAAGAGCGGCTTCCACGATCCGCGTTAATTTCAAATTTTTGCAATTTGCATGAAAACTAGACAAATTTCTAAAATGACGTCTTACATAAAAAACTAAGTGCGTATTTTAGTGCTCTATTGGGCAGTCACAATTGGAGCTTAACACCTCAACTGGTTCTCTAATATGAGCCAATGGCAAAAAGCGGCTTCCGCGATCCGCGTTAATTGCAAATTTTTGCGTTTTGCATGAAAACTACACAAATTTCTAAACTGATGTCTGGCATAAAAAAGTGCGTATTTTAGTGCTCTATCGGGCAGTGATAACCGGAGCTGAACAGCTCAAATAGTTCTCTAATATGAGCCAATGGCGAAGAGCGGCTTCTACGATCCGCGTTAATTTCAAAATTTTGCATTTTGCATGAAAACTAGACAAATTTCTAAAATGATGTCTTGTATAAAAAAGCGCGTATTTTAGTGCTTAATCGGGCAGTGAGAACTGGCGCTTAAGAGCTCAACTGATTCTCTAAATATGACCCAAGGGCAAAGGGCGGTTTCCACGTTCCGCGTTAATTTCAAACTTTATGAGCCAATGGCAACGAGCGGCTTCCGCGATCGGCGTTAATTTCAAACTTTTGCATTTTATATGAAAACTTGTGACATTTCTAAAATGATGTCCTAAATAAAAAAGCGCGTATTTTAGTGCTTCAGTGGGCAGTGACAACTGGAGCTTAACAGCTCAACTGGTTCTCTAAATATGAGCCAATGGCGAAGAGCGGCTTCCACGATCCGCGTTAATTTCAAACTTTTGCATTTTGCATGAAAACTAGACACATTCTAAAATGATGTCTTAAATAGAAAAGCGCGTATTTTAGTGCTTCAACGGGCAGTGACAACTGGAGCATAACAGCTCAACTGGTTCTCTAAAAATGAGCCAATGGCAAAGAGCGGCCTCGGCGATCCGCGTTAAATTCAAACTTTTGCATTTTGCATGAAAACCAGACAAATTTCTAAAATGATGTTTTACATAAAAAAGCGCGTATTTTACAGCTTCATCGGGCAGTGACAACTGGAGCTTAACAGCTCAACTGGTTCTCTAATATGAGCCAATGGCAAACAGCTGCTTCCGCGATCCGCGTTAATTTCAAATTTTTGCATTTTGCATGAAAACTACACAAAATTTTTAAATGATGACTGACATAAAAAAGTGCGTATTTTAGTGCTCTATCGGGCAGTGACAACTGGACCTTAACAGTTCAATTTGTTCTCTAATTTGAGCCAATGGTAAAGACTGGCTTTGGCGATCCGCGTTAATTTCAAATTTTTGCAATTTGCATGAAAAGTAGACAAATTTCTAAAATGACGTCTTACATAAAAAAGTAAGTTCGTATTTCAGTGCTCTATCGGGCAGTGACAATTGGAGCTTAACAGCTCAATTGGTTCTCTAATATGAGCCAATGGCAAAGAGCGGCTTCCGCGATCGGCGTTAATTTCAAACTTTTACATTTTGCATGAAAACTAGACAAATTTCTAAAATGATGTCTTACATAAAAAAGCGCGTATTTTAGTGCTTCATCGAGCAGTGACAACTGGAATTTAACAGCTCAACTGGTTCTCTAAATATGAGTCACAGGCGAAGAGCGGTTTCCACGTTCCGCGTTAATTTCAAACTTTTGCATTTTGCATGAAAACTATACACATTTCTAAAATAATGTCTTACATAAAAAAGCGCGTATTTCAGTGCTCTATTGGGCAGTCACAATTGGAGCTTAACAGCTCAACTGGTTCTCTAATATGAGCCAATGGCAAATAGCGGCTTCCGCGATCCGCGTTAATTTCAAACTTTTGCATTTTGCATGCAAATTAGACAAATTTCTAAAATGATGTCTTACATAAAACAGCGCGTATTTTAGTGCTTCATCGGGCAGTGACAACTGGAGCTTAAGTGCTCAACTGGTTCTCGAAAAATTAGCCAATGGCATAAAGCGGCTTCCGCGATCCGCGTTAACTTCAAATTTTTGCAATTTGCATGAAAACTAGACAAATTTCTAAAATGACGTCTTACATAAAAAACTAAGTGCGTATTTTAGTGCTCTATTGGGCAGTCACAATTGGAGCTTAACACCTCAACTGGTTCTCTAATATGAGCCAATGGCAAAAAGCGGCTTCCGCGATCCGCGTTAATTTCAAATTTTTGCATTTTGCATGAAAACTACACTAATTTCTAAACTGATGTCTGGCATAAAAAATTGCGTATTTTAGTGGTCTATCGGGCAGTGACAACCGGAGCTTAACAGCTCAACTGGTTCTCTATTATGAGCCAAAGGCGAAGAACGGCTTCCACGATTCGCGTTAATTTATAATTTTTGCATTTTGCATGAAAACTAGACAAATTTCTAAAATGATGTCTGACATAAAAAGGACGTATCTTAGTGCTCTATCGTGAAGTGACAACTGGAGCTTAACAGTTCCACTGGTTCTCTAATATGATGCAATGGAAAAGAGCAGCTTCGGCGATCCGCGTTAATTTCAAATTTTTGCATTTTGCATGAAAACTACACAAATTTCTAAACTGATGTCTGCCACAAAAAATTGCGTATTTTAGTGGTCTATCGGGCAGTGACAACCGGAGCTTAACAGCTCAACTGGTTCTCTAATATGAGCCAATAGCGAAGAGCGGCTACCGCGTTAATTTCAAATTTTTGCATTTTGCATGAAAACTAGACAAATTTCTAAAATGACGTCTTACATAAAAAACTAAGTGCGTATTTTAGTGCTCTATTGGGCAGTCACAATTGGAGCCTTAACACCTCAACTGGTTCTCTAATATGAGCCAATGGCAAATAGCGGCTTCCGCGATCCGCATTAATTTCAAATTTTTGCATTTTGCATGAAAACTACACAAATTTCTAATCTGATGTCTGCCACAAAAAATTGCGTATTTTAGTGGTCTATCGGGCAGTGACAACCGGAGCTTAACAGCTCAACTGGTTCTCTAATATGAGCCAATAGCGAAGAGCGGCTACCGCGTTAATTTCAAATTTTTGCATTTTGCATGAAAACTAGACAAATTTCTAAAATGATGTCTTACATAAAAAAGCGCGTATTTTAGTGCTTCATCGGGCAGTGACAACTGAAGCTTAACAGCTCAACTGTTTCTCTAAATATGAGCCAATGGCGAAGAGCGGCTTCCACGATCCGCGTTAATTTCAAATTTTTGCAATTTGCATGAAAACTAGACAAATTTCTAAAATGACGTCTTACATAAAAAACTAAGTGCGTATTTTAGTGCTCTATTGGGCAGTCACAATTGGAGCTTAACACCTCAACTGGTTCTCTAATATGAGCCAATGGCAAAAAGCGGCTTCCGCGATCCGCGTTAATTGCAAATTTTTGCGTTTTGCATGAAAACTACACAAATTTCTAAACTGATGTCTGGCATAAAAAAGTGCGTATTTTAGTGCTCTATCGGGCAGTGATAACCGGAGCTGAACAGCTCAAATAGTTCTCTAATATGAGCCAATGGCGAAGAGCGGCTTCTACGATCCGCGTTAATTTCAAATTTTTGCATTTTGCATGAAAACTAGACAAATTTCTAAAATGATGTCTTGTATAAAAAAGCGCGTATTTTAGTGCTTAATCGGGCAGTGAGAACTGGCGCTTAAGAGCTCAACTGATTCTCTAAATATGACCCAAAGGCAAAGGGCGGTTTCCACGTTCCGCGTTAATTTCAAACTTTATGAGCCAATGGCAACGAGCGGCTTCCGCGATCGGCGTTAATTTCAAACTTTTGCATTTTATATGAAAACTTGTGACATTTCTAAAATGATGTCCTAAATAAAAAAGCGCGTATTTTAGTGCTTCAGTGGGCAGTGACAACTGGAGCTTAACAGCTCAACTGGTTCTCTAAATATGAGCCAATGGCGAAGAGCGGCTTCCACGATCCGCGTTAATTTCAAACTTTTGCATTTTGCATGAAAACTAGACACATTCTAAAATGATGTCTTAAATAGAAAAGCGCGTATTTTAGTGCTTCAACGGGCAGTGACAACTGGAGCATAACAGCTCAACTGGTTCTCTAAAAATGAGCCAATGGCAAAGAGCGGCCTCGGCGATCCGCGTTAAATTCAAACTTTTGCATTTTGCATGAAAACCAGACAAATTTCTAAAATGATGTTTTACATAAAAAAGCGCGTATTTTACAGCTTCATCGGGCAGTGACAACTGGAGCTTAACAGCTCAACTGGTTCTCTAATATGAGCCAATGGCAAACAGCTGCTTCCGCGATCCGCGTTAATTTCAAATTTTTGCATTTTGCATGAAAACTACACAAAATTTTTAAATGATGACTGACATAAAAAAGTGCGTATTTTAGTGCTCTATCGGGCAGTGACAACTGGACCTTAACAGTTCAATTTGTTCTCTAATTTGAGCCAATGGTAAAGACTGGCTTTGGCGATCCGCGTTAATTTCAAATTTTTGCAATTTGCATGAAAAGTAGACAAATTTCTAAAATGACGTCTTACATAAAAAAGTAAGTTCGTATTTCAGTGCTCTATCGGGCAGTGACAATTGGAGCTTAACAGCTCAATTGGTTCTCTAATATGAGCCAATGGCAAAGAGCGGCTTCCGCGATCGGCGTTAATTTCAAACTTTTACATTTTGCATGAAAACTAGACAAATTTCTAAAATGATGTCTTACATAAAAAAGCGCGTATTTTAGTGCTTCATCGAGCAGTGACAACTGGAATTTAACAGCTCAACTGGTTCTCTAAATATGAGTCACAGGCGAAGAGCGGTTTCCACGTTCCGCGTTAATTTCAAACTTTTGCATTTTGCATGAAAACTATACACATTTCTAAAATAATGTCTTACATAAAAAAGCGCGTATTTCAGTGCTCTATTGGGCAGTCACAATTGGAGCTTAACAGCTCAACTGGTTCTCTAATATGAGCCAATGGCAAATAGCGGCTTCCGCGATCCGCGTTAATTTCAAACTTTTGCATTTTGCATGCAAATTAGACAAATTTCTAAAATGATGTCTTACATAAAACAGCGCGTATTTTAGTGCTTCATCGGGCAGTGACAACTGGAGCTTAAGTGCTCAACTGGTTCTCGAAAAATTAGCCAATGGCATAAAGCGGCTTCCGCGATCCGCGTTAACTTCAAATTTTTGCAATTTGCATGAAAACTAGACAAATTTCTAAAATGACGTCTTACATAAAAAACTAAGTGCGTATTTTAGTGCTCTATTGGGCAGTCACAATTGGAGCTTAACACCTCAACTGGTTCTCTAATATGAGCCAATGGCAAAAAGCGGCTTCCGCGATCCGCGTTAATTTCAAATTTTTGCATTTTGCATGAAAACTACACTAATTTCTAAACTGATGTCTGGCATAAAAAATTGCGTATTTTAGTGGTCTATCGGGCAGTGACAACCGGAGCTTAACAGCTCAACTGGTTCTCTATTATGAGCCAAAGGCGAAGAGCGGCTTCCACGATTCGCGTTAATTTATAATTTTTGCATTTTGCATGAAACTAGACAAATTTCTAAAATGATGTCTGACATAAAAAAGGACGTATCTTAGTGCTCTATCGTGAAGTGACAACTGGAGCTTAACAGTTCCACTGGTTCTCTAATATGATGCAATGGAAAAGAGCAGCTTCGGCGATCCGCGTTAATTTCAAATTTTGCATTTTGCATGAAAACTAGACAAATTTCTAAATGACGTCTTACATAAAAAACTAAGTGCGTATTTTAGTGCTCTATTGGGCAGTCACACTTGGAGCTTAACACCTCAACTGGTTTCTCTAATATGAGCCAATGGCGAAGAGCGGCTTCTACGATCCGCGTTAATTTCAAACTTTTGCATTTAGCATGAAAACTAGACAAAATTTCTAAAATGACGTCTTACATAAAAAAGGAAGTGCGCATTTTAGTGCTCTATCGGGAAGTGACAATTGGAGCTTAACAGCTCAACTGGTTCTCTAATATGAGCCAATGGCAAATAGCGGCTTCCGCGATCCGCATTAATTTCAAATTTTTGCATTTTGCATGAAAACTACACAAATTTCTAAACTGATGTCTGGCATAAAAAATTGCGTATTTTAGTGGTCTATCGGGCAGTGACAACCGGAGCTTAACAGCTCAACTGTTTCTCTAAATATGAGCCAATAGCGAAGAGCGGCTACCGCGATCCGCGTTAATTTCAAATTTTTGCATTTTGCATGAAAACTAGACAAATTTCTAAAATGATGTCATACATAAAAAAGCGCGTATTTTAGTGCTTCATCGGGCAGTGACAACTGGAGTTTAACAGCTCAACTGTTTCTCTAAATATGAGCCAATGGCGAAGAGCGGCTTCCACGATCCGCGTTAATTTCAAATTTTTGCAATTTGCATGAAAACTAGACAAATTTCTAAAATAACGTCTTACATAAAAAACTAAGTGCGTATTTCTGTGCTCTATTGGGCAGTCACAATTGGAGCTTAACAGCTCAACTGGTTCTCTAATATGAGCCAATGGCAAATAGCGGCTTCCGCGATCCGCGTTAATTTCAAATTTTTGCATTTTGCATGAAAACTACACTAATTTCTAAACTGATGTCTGGCATAAAAAATTGCGTATTTTAGTGGTCTATCGGGCAGTGACATCCGGAGCTTAACAGCTCAACTGGTTCTCTATTATGAGCCAAAGGCGAAGAATGGCTTCCACGATTCGCGTTAATTTATAATTTTTGCATTTTGCATGAAAACTAGACAAATTTCTAAAATGATGTCTTACATAAAAAAGGACGTATCTTAGTGCTCTATCGTGAAGTGACAACTGGAGCTTAACAGTTCCACTGGTTCTCTAATATGATGCAATGGAAAAGAGCGGCTTCGGCGATCCGCGTTAATTTCAAACTTTTGCATTTTGCATGAAAACTCAACAAATTTCTAAAATGATGTCTTACATAAAAAACGCGTATTTTAGTGCTTCATCGGGCAGTGACAACTGGAACTTAACAGCTCAACTGTTTCTCTAAATATGAGACAATGGCGAAGAGCGGCTTCCACGATACGCGTTAATTTAAAATTTTTGCATTTCGCATGAAAACTAGACAAATTTTTAAGATGTCTGGCATAAAAAAGTGCGCATTTTAGTGTTCTATCGGGAAGTGACAATTCGAGCTTAACAGCTCAACTGGTTCTCTAATATGAGCCAATGGGAAATAGCGGCTTCCGCGATCCGCATTAATTTCAAATTTTTGCATTTTGCATGAAAACTACACAAATTTCTAAACTGATGTCTGCCACAAAAAATTGCGTATTTTAGTGGTCTATCGGGCAGTGACAACCGGAGCTTAACAGCTCAACTGGTTCTCTAATATGAGCCAATAGCGAAGAGCGGCAACCGCGATCCGCGTTAATTTCAAATTTTTGCATTTTGCATGAAAACTAGACAAATTTCTAAAATGATGTCTTACATAAAAAAGCGCGTATTTTAGTGCTTCATCGGGCAGTGACAACTGAAGCTTAACAGCTCAACTGTTTCTCTAAATATGAGCCAATGGCGAAGAGCGGCTTCCACGATCCGCGTTAATTTCAAATTTTTGCAATTTGCATGAAAACTAGACAAATTTCTAAAATGACGTCTTACATAAAAAACTAAGTGCGTATTTTAGTGCTCTATTGGGCAGTCACAATTGGAGCTTAACAGCTCAACTGGTTCTCGAATATGAGCCAATGGCAAATAGCGGCTTCCGCGATCCGCGTTAATTTCAAATTTTTGCATTTTGCATGAAAACTACACAAATTTCTAAACTGATGTCTGGCATAAAAAAGTGCGTATTTTAGTGCTCTATCGGGCAGTGATAACCGGAGCTGAACAGCTCAAATAGTTCTCTAATATGAGCCAATGGCGAAGAGCGGCTTCCACGATCCGCGTTAATTTCAAATTTTTGCATTTTGCATGAAAACTAGACAAATTTCTAAAATGATGTCTTGTATAGAAAAGCGCGTATTTTAGTGCTTAATCGGGCAGTGAGAACTGGCGCTTAAGAGCTCAACTGATTCTCTAAATATGACCCAAAGGCAAAGGGCGGTTTCCACGTTCCGCGATAATTTCAAACTTTTGCATTTTGCAAGAAAACTAGACACATTTCTAAAATGATGTCTTACATGAAAATGCGTGTATTTTAGTGCTCTATCGGGCAGTGACAACTGGAGCTTAAGGGCTCAACTGGTTCTCTAATATGAGCCAATGGGAAAGAGCGGCTTCCGCGATCCGCGTTAATTTCAAATTTTTGCATTTTGCTTGAAAACTAGACAAATTTCTAAAATGATGTCTTACATAAAAAAACGCGTATTTTATTGCTTCATTGGGCAGCGACAACTGGAGCTTAACAGCTTTATTGGTTCTCTGATATGAGCCAATGGCAAAGAGCGTCTTCCACGATCCGCGTTAATTTCAAACTTTTGCATTTGCATGAAAACTAGACAAATTTCTAAATGATGTCTGCCATAGAAAATCGCGTATTTTAGTGTCTTCATCGGGCAGTGACAACTGGAGCTTAACAGCTCAACTGGTTCTCTAATATGAGCCAATGGCGAAAGAGCGGCTTCCACGATCCGCGTTAATTTCCAATTTTTTGCAATTTGCATGAAAACTAGACAAATTTCTAAAATGATGTCTTGACATAAAAAAGCGCGTATTTTAGTGCTCTCATCGGCAGTGACAACTGAAGCTTAACAGCTCAACTGGTTCTCTAATATGAGCCAATGGCAAAGAGCGGCTTCCACGATCCGCGTTAATTTCAAATTTTTGCAATTTGCATGAAAACTAGACAAATTTCTAAAATGACAGTCTTACATAAAAACTAAGTGCGTATTTTAGTGCTCTATTGGGCAGTCACAATTGGAGCTTAACAGCTCAACTGGTTCTCTAATATGAGCCAATGGCAAATAGCGGCTTCCGCGATCCGCGTTAATTGCAAATTTTTGCATTTTGCATGAAAAACTACACAAATTTCTAAACTGATGTCTGGCATAAAAAAGCGCGTATTTTAGTGCTTAATCGGGCAGTGAGAACTGGCGCTTAAGAGCTCAACTGATTCTCTAAATATGACCCAAAGGCAAAGGGCGGTTTCCACGTTCCGCGTTAATTTCAAACTTTATGAGCCAATGGCAACGAGCGGCTTCCGCGATCGGCGTTAATTTCAAACTTTTGCATTTTATATGAAAACTTGATACATTTCTAAAATGATGTCCTAAATAAAAAAGCGCGTATTTTAGTGCTTCATTGGGCAGTGACAACTGGAGCTTAACAGCTCAACTGGTTCTCTAAATATGAGCCAATGGCGAAGAGCGGCTTCCACGATCCGCGTTAATTTCAAACTTTTGCATTTTGCATGAAAACTAGACACATTCTAAAATGATGTCTTAAATAGAAAAGCGCGTATTTTAGTGCTTCAACGGGCAGTGACATAGGAGCATAACAGCTCAACTGGTTCTCTAAAAATGAGCCAATGGCAAAGAGCGGCCTCGGCGATCCGCGTTAAATTCAAACTTTTGCATTTTGCATGAAAAGCAGACAAATTTCTAAAATGATGTTTTACATAAAAAAGCGCGTATTTTACAGCTTCATCGGGCAGTGACAACTGGAGCTTAACAGCTCAACTGGTTCTCTAATATGAGCCAATGGCAAACAGCTGCTTCCGCGGTCCGCGTTAATTTCAAATTTTTGCATTTTGCATGAAAACTACACAAATTTTAAAATGATGACTGACATAAAAAAGTGCGTATTTTAGTGCTCTATCGGGCAGTGACAACTGGACCTTAACAGTTCAATTTGTTCTCTAATATGAGCCAATGGTAAAGAGCGGCTTTGGCGATCCGCGTTAATTTCAAATTTTTGCAATTTGCATGAAAAGTAGACAAATTTCTAAAATGACGTCTTACATAAAAAGTAAGTTCGTATTTTAGTGCTCTATCGGGCAGTGACAATTGGAGCTTAACAGCTCAATTGGTTCTCTAATATGAGCCAATGGCAAAGAGCGGCTTCCGCGATCGGCGTTAATTTCAAACTTTTACATTTTGCATGAAAACTAGACAAATTTCTAAAATGATGTCTTACATAAAAAAAGCGCGTATTTAGTGCTTCATCGAGCAGTGACAACTAGAATTTAACAGCTCAACTGGTTCTCTAAATATGAGTCACAGGCAAAGAGCGGTTTTCCACGTTCCGCGTTAATTTCAAACTTTTGCATTTTGCATGAAAACTAGACATATTCTAAACTGATGTCTGACATAAAAAAAAGTGCGTATTTTAGTACTCTATCCGGCGGTGACAACTGGAGCTTCACAGCTCAACTGGTTGTCTAAATAGGAGCCAATGGCAAAGCGCGGTTTCCACGTTCCGCGTTAATTTCAAACTTTTGCATTTTGCAAGAAAACTAGACAAATTTCTAAAATGATGTCTTACATAAAAATGCGTGTATTTTAGTGCTCTATCGGGCAGTGACAACTGGAGCTTAAGTGCTCAACTGGTTCTCTAATATGAGCCAATGGGAAAGAGCGGCTTCCGCGATCCGCGTTAATTTCAAATTTTTGCATTTTGCTTGAAAACTAGACAAATTTCTAAAATGATGTCTTACATAAAAAAACGCGTATTTTATTGCTTCATTGGGCAGTGACAACTGGAGCTTAACAGCTCAACTGGTTCTCTAAATATGAGCCAATGGCAAAGAGCGGCTTCCAAGACCCGCGTTAATTTAAAAAATTTTCATTTTGCTTGAAAACTAGACAAATTTCTAAAATGATGTTTTACATATAAAAGCGCGTATTTTACAGCTTCATCGGGCAGTGACAACTGGAGCTTAACAGCTCAACTGGTTCTCTAATATGAGCCAATGGCAAACAGCTGCTTCCGCGATCCGCGTTAATTTCAAATTTTTGCATTTTGCATGAAAACTACACAAAATTTTTAAAATGATGACTGACATAAAAAAGTGCGTATTTTAGTGCTCTATCGGGCAGTGACAACTGTACCTTAACAGTTCAATTTGTTCTCTAATTTGAGCCAATGGTAAAGAGCGGCTTTGGCGATCCGCGTTAATTTAAAATTTTTGCAATTTGCATGAAATATGAGCCAATGGCGAAGAGCGGCTTCCACGATCCGCGTTAATTTCAAATTTTTGCAATTTGCATGAAAACTAGACAAATTTCTAAAATGACGTCTTACATAAAAAACTAAGTGCGTATTTTAGTGCTCTATTGGGCAGTCACAATTGGAGCTTAACAGCTCAACTGGTTCTCTAATATGAGCCAATGGCAAATAGCGGCTTCCGCGATCCGCGTTAATTGCAAATTTTTGCATTTTGCATGAAAACTACACAAATTTCTAAACTGATGTCTGGCATAAAAAAGTGCGTATTTTAGTGCTCTATCGGGCAGTGATAACCGGAGCTGAACCGCTCAAATAGTTCTCTAATATGAGCCAATGGCGAAGAGCGGCTTCCACGATCCGCGTTAATTTCAAATTTTTGCATTTTGCATGAAAACTAGACAAATTTCTAAAATGATGTCTTGTATAGAAAAGCGCGTATTTTAGTGCTTAATCGGGCAGTGAGAACTGGCGCTTAAGAGCTCAACTGATTCTCTAAATATGACCCAAAGGCAAAGGGCGGTTTCCACGTTCCGCGTTAATTTCAAACTTTATGAGCCAATGGCAACGAGCGGCTTCCGCGATCGGCGTTAATTTCAAACTTTTGCATTTTATATGAAAACTTGTGACATTTCTAAAATGATGTCCTAAATAAAAAAGCGCGTATTTTAGTGCTTCATTGGGCAGTGACAACTGGAGCTTAACAGCTCAACTGGTTCTCTAAATATGAGCCAATGGCGAAGAGCGGCTTCCACGATCCGCGTTAATTTCAAACTTTTGCATTTTGCATGAAAACTAGACACATTCTAAAATGATGTCTTAAATAGAAAAGCGCGTATTTTAGTGCTTCAACGGGCAGTGACAACTGGAGCATAACAGCTCAACTGGTTCTCTAAAAATGAGCCAATGGCAAAGAGCGGCCTCGGCGATCCGCGTTAAATTCAAACTTTTGCATTTTGCATGAAAACCAGACAAATTTCTAAAATGATGTTTTACATAAAAAAGCGCGTATTTTACAGCTTCATCGGGCAGTGACAACTGGAGCTTAACAGCTCAACTGGTTCTCTAATATGAGCCAATGGCAAACAGCTGCTTCCGCGATCCGCGTTAATTTCAAATTTTTGCATTTTGCATGAAAACTACACAAAATTTTTAAAATGATGACTGACATAAAAAAGTGCGTATTTTAGTGCTCTATCGGGCAGTGACAACTGGACCTTAACAGTTCAATTTGTTCTCTAATTTGAGCCAATGGTAAAGAGCGGCTTTGGCGATCCGCGTTAATTTCAAATTTTTGCAATTTGCATGAAAAGTAGACAAATTTCTAAAATGACGTCTTACATAAAAAAGTAAGTTCGTATTTCAGTGCTCTATCGGGCAGTGACAATTGGAGCTTAACAGCTCAACTGGTTCTCTAATATGAGCCAATGGCAAATAGCGGCTTCCGCGATCCGCATTAATTTCAAATTTTTGCATTTTGCATGAAAACTACACAAATTTCTAAACTGATGTCTGGCATAAAAAATTGCGTATTTTAGTGGTCTATCGGGCAGTGACAACCGGAGCTTAACAGCTCAACTGTTTCTCTAAATATGAGCCAATAGCGAAGAGCGGCTACCGCGATCCGCGTTAATTTCAAATTTTTGCATTTTGCATGAAAACTAGACAAATTTCTAAAATGATGTCATACATAAAAAAGCGCGTATTTTAGTGCTTCATCGGGCAGTGACAACTGGAGTTTAACAGCTCAACTGTTTCTCTAAATATGAGCCAATGGCGAAGAGCGGCTTCCACGATCCGCGTTAATTTCAAATTTTTGCAATTTGCATGAAAACTAGACAAATTTCTAAAATGACGTCTTACATAAAAAACTAAGTGCGTATTTCAGTGCTCTATTGGGCAGTCACAATTGGAGCTTAACAGCTCAACTGGTTCTCTAATATGAGCCAATGGCAAATAGCGGCTTCCGCGATCCGCGTTAATTTCAAACTTTTGCATTTTGCATGCAAATTAGACAAATTTCTAAAATGATGTCTTACATAAAACAGCGCGTATTTTAGTGCTTCATCGGGCAGTGACAACTGGAGCTTAAGTGCTCAACTGGTTCTCGAAAAATTAGCCAATGGCATAAAGCGGCTTCCGCGATCCGCGTTAACTTCAAATTTTTGCAATTTGCATGCAAACTAGGCCAATTTCTAAAATGACGTCTTACATAAAAAAGGAAGTGCGCATTTTAGTGCTCTATCGGGAAGTGACAATTGGAGCTTAACAGCTCAACTGGTTCTCTAATATGAGCCAATGGCAAATAGCGGCTTCCGCGATCCGCATTAATTTCAAATTTTTGCATTTTGCATGAAAACTACACAAATTTCTAAACTGATGTCTGGCATAAAAAATTGCGTATTTTAGTGGTCTATCGGGCAGTGACAACCGGAGCTTAACAGCTCAACTGTTTCTCTAAATATGAGCCAATAGCGAAGAGCGGCTACCGCGATCCGCGTTAATATCAAATTTTTGCATTTTGCATGAAAACTAGACAAATTTCTAAAATGATGTCATACATAAAAAAGCGCGTATTTTAGTGCTTCATCGGGCAGTGACAACTGGAGTTTAACAGCTCAACTGTTTCTCTAAATATGAGCCAATGGCGAAGAGCGGCTTCCACGATCCGCGTTAATTTCAAATTTTTGCAATTTGCATGAAAACTAGACAAATTTCTAAAATAACGTCTTACATAAAAAACTAAGTGCGTATTTCTGTGCTCTATTGGGCAGTCACAATTGGAGCTTAACAGCTCAACTGGTTCTCTAATATGAGCCAATTGCAAATAGCGGCTTCCGCGATCCGCGTTAATTTCAAATTTTTGCATTTTGCATGAAAACTACACTAATTTCTAAACTGATGTCTGGCATAAAAAATTGCGTATTTTAGTGGTCTATCGGGCAGTGACAACCGGAGCTTAACAGCTCAACTGGTTCTCTATTATGAGCCAAAGGCGAAGAACGGCTTCCACGATTCGCGTTAATTTATAATTTTTGCATTTTGCATGAAAACTAGACAAATTTCTAAAATGATGTCTTACATAAAAAGGACGTATCTTAGTGCTCTATCGTGAAGTGACAACTGGAGCTTAACAGTTCCACTGGTTCTCTAATATGATGCAATGGAAAAGAGCGGCTTCGGCGATCCGCGTTAATTTCAAACTTTTGCATTTTGCATGAAAACTCAACAAATTTCTAAAATGATGTCTTACATAAAAAAGCGCGTATTTTAGTGCTTCATCGGGCAGTGACAACTGGAACTTAACAGCTCAACTGTTTCTCTAAATATGAGACAATGGCGAAGAGCGGCTTCCACGATACGCGTTAATTTAAAATTTTTGCATTTCGCATGAAAACTAGACAAATTTTTTAAGATGTCTGGCATAAAAAAGTGCGCATTTTAGTGTTCTATCGGGAAGTGACAATTCGAGCTTAACAGCTCAACTGGTTCTCTAATATGAGCCAATGGGAAATAGCGGCTTCCGCGATCCGCATTAATTTCAAATTTTTGCATTTTGCATGAAAAACTACACAAATTTCTAAACTGATGTCTGCCACAAAAAATTGCGTATTTTAGTGGTCTATCGGGCAGTGACAACCGGAGCTTAACAGCTCAACTGGTTCTCTAATATGAGCCAATAGCGAAGAGCGGCAACCGCGATCCGCGTTAATTTCAAATTTTTGCATTTTGCATGAAAACTAGACAAATTTCTAAAATGATGTCTTACATAAAAAAGCGCGTATTTTAGTGCTTCATCGGGCAGTGACAACTGGAGCTTAACAGCTCAACTGTTTCTCTAAATATGAGCCAATGGCGAAGAGCGGCTTCCACGATCCGCGTTAATTTCAAATTTTTGCAATTTGCATGAAAACTAGACAAATTTCTAAAATGACGTCTTACATAAAAAACTAAGTGCGTATTTTAGTGCTCTATTGGGCAGTCACAATTGGAGCTTAACAGCTCAACTGGTTCTCTAATATGAGCCAATGGCAAATAGCGGCTTCCGCGATCCGCGTTAATTGCAAATTTTGCATTTTGCATGAAAACTACACAAATTTCTAAACTGATGTCTGGCATAAAAAAGTGCGTATTTTAGTGCTCTATCGGGCAGTGATAACCGGAGCTGAACCGCTCAAATAGTTCTCTAATATGAGCCAATGGCGAAGAGCGGCTTCCACGATCCGCGTTAATTTCAAATTTTTGCATTTTGCATGAAAACTAGACAAATTTCTAAAATGATGTCTTGTATAGAAAAGCGCGTATTTTAGTGCTTAATCGGGCAGTGAGAACTGGCGCTTAAGAGCTCAACTGATTCTCTAAATATGACCCAAAGGCAAAGGGCGGTTTCCACGTTCCGCGTTAATTTCAAACTTTATGAGCCAATGGCAACGAGCGGCTTCCGCGATCGGCGTTAATTTCAAACTTTTGCATTTTATATGAAAACTTGTGACATTTCTAAAATGATGTCCTAAATAAAAAAGCGCGTATTTTAGTGCTTCATTGGGCAGTGACAACTGGAGCTTAACAGCTCAACTGGTTCTCTAAATATGAGCCAATGGCGAAGAGCGGCTTCCACGATCCGCGTTAATTTCAAACTTTTGCATTTTGCATGAAAACTAGACACATTCTAAAATGATGTCTTAAATAGAAAAGCGCGTATTTTAGTGCTTCAACGGGCAGTGACAACTGGAGCATAACAGCTCAACTGGTTCTCTAAAAATGAGCCAATGGCAAAGAGCGGCCTCGGCGATCCGCGTTAAATTCAAACTTTTGCATTTTGCATGAAAACCAGACAAATTTCTAAAATGATGTTTACATAAAAAAGCGCGTATTTTACAGCTTCATCGGGCAGTGACAACTGGAGCTTAACAGCTCAACTGGTTCTCTAATATGAGCCAATGGCAAACAGCTGCTTCCGCGATCCGCGTTAATTTCAAATTTTTGCATTTTGCATGAAAACTACACAAAATTTTTAAAATGATGACTGACATAAAAAAGTGCGTATTTTAGTGCTCTATCGGGCAGTGACAACTGGACCTTAACAGTTCAATTTGTTCTCTAATTTGAGCCAATGGTAAAGAGCGGCTTTGGCGATCCGCGTTAATTTCAAATTTTTGCAATTTGCATGAAAAGTAGACAAATTTCTAAAATGACGTCTTACATAAAAAAGTAAGTTCGTATTTCAGTGCTCTATCGGGCAGTGACAATTGGAGCTTAACAGCTCAACTGGTTCTCTAATATGAGCCAATGGCAAATAGCGGCTTCCGCGATCCGCATTAATTTCAAATTTTTGCATTTTGCATGAAAACTACACAAATTTCTAAACTGATGTCTGGCATAAAAAATTGCGTATTTTAGTGGTCTATCGGGCAGTGACAACCGGAGCTTAACAGCTCAACTGTTTCTCTAAATATGAGCCAATAGCGAAGAGCGGCTACCGCGATCCGCGTTAATTTCAAATTTTTGCATTTTGCATGAAAACTAGACAAATTTCTAAAATGACGTCATACATAAAAAAGCGCGTATTTTAGTGCTTCATCGGGCAGTGACAACTGGAGTTTAACAGCTCAACTGTTTCTCTAAATATGAGCCAATGGCGAAGAGCGGCTTCCACGATCCGCGTTAATTTCAAATTTTTGCAATTTGCATGAAAACTAGACAAATTTCTAAAATAACGTCTTACATAAAAAACTAAGTGCGTATTTCTGTGCTCTATTGGGCAGTCACAATTGGAGCTTAACAGCTCAACTGGTTCTCTAATATGAGCCAATTGCAAATAGCGGCTTCCGCGATCCGCGTTAATTTCAAATTTTTGCATTTTGCATGAAAACTACACTAATTTCTAAACTGATGTCTGGCATAAAAAATTGCGTATTTTAGTGGTCTATCGGGCAGTGACAACCGGAGCTTAACAGCTCAACTGGTTCTCTATTATGAGCCAAAGGCGAAGAACGGCTTCCACGATTCGCGTTAATTTATAATTTTTGCATTTTGCATGAAAACTAGACAAATTTCTAAAATGATGTCTTACATAAAAAAGGACGTATCTTAGTGCTCTATCGTGAAGTGACAACTGGAGCTTAACAGTTCCACTGGTTCTCTAATATGATGCAATGGAAAAGAGCGGCTTCGGCGATCCGCGTTAATTTCAAACTTTTGCATTTTGCATGAAAACTCAACAAATTTCTAAAATGATGTCTTACATAAAAAAGCGCGTATTTTAGTGCTTCATCGGGCAGTGACAACTGGAACTTAACAGCTCAACTGTTTCTCTAAATATGAGACAATGGCGAAGAGCGGCTTCCACGATACGCGTTAATTTAAAATTTTTGCATTTCGCATGAAAACTAGACAAATTTTTGAAGATGTCTGGCATAAAAAAGTGCGCATTTTAGTGTTCTATCGGGAAGTGACAATTCGAGCTTAACAGCTCAACTGGTTCTCTAATATGAGCCAATGGGAAATAGCGGCTGCCGCGATCCGCATTAATTTCAAATTTTTGCATTTTGCATGAAAACTACACAAATTTCTAAACTGATGTCTGCCACAAAAAATTGCGTATTTTAGTGGTCTATCGGGCAGTGACAACCGGAGCTTAACAGCTCAACTGGTTCTCTAATATGAGCCAATAGCGAAGAGCGGCAACCGCGATCCGCGTTAATTTCAAATTTTTGCATTTTGCATGAAAACTAGACAAATTTCTAAAATGATGTCTTACATAAAAAAGCGCGTATTGTAGTGCTTCATCGGGCAGTGACAACTGAAGCTTAACAGCTCAACTGTTTCTCTAAATATGAGCCAATGGCGAAGAGCGGCTTCCACGATCCGCGTTAATTTCAAATTTTTGCAATTTGCATGAAAACTAGACAAATTTCTAAAATGACGTCTTACATAAAAAACTAAGTGCGTATTTTAGTGCTCTATTGGGCAGTCACAATTGGAGCTTAACAGCTCAACTGGTTCTCTAATATGAGCCAATGGCAAATAGCGGCTTCCGCGATCCGCGTTAATTGCAAATTTTTGCATTTTGCATGAAAACTACACAAATTTCTAAACTGATGTCTGGCATAAAAAAGTGCGTATTTTAGTGCTCTATCGGGCAGTGATAACCGGAGCTGAACAGCTCAAATAGTTCTCTAATATGAGCCAATGGCGAAGAGCGGCTTCCACGATCCGCGTTAATTTCAAATTTTTGCATTTTGCATGAAAACTAGACAAATTTCTAAAATGATGTCTTGTATAGAAAAGCGCGTATTTTAGTGCTTAATCGGGCAGTGAGAACTGGCGCTTAAGAGCTCAACTGATTCTCTAAATATGACCCAAAGGCAAAGGGCGGTTTCCACGTTCCGCGTTAATTTCAAACTTTATGAGCCAATGGCAACGAGCGGCTTCCGCGATCGGCGTTAATTTCAAACTTTTGCATTTTATATGAAAACTTGTGACATTTCTAAAATGATGTCCTAAATAAAAAAGCGCGTATTTTAGTGCTTCATTGGGCAGTGACAACTGGAGCTTAACAGCTCAACTGGTTCTCTAAATATGAGCCAATGGCGAAGAGCGGCTTCCACGATCCGCGTTAATTTCAAACTTTTGCATTTTGCATGAAAACTAGACACATTCTAAAATGATGTCTTAAATAGAAAAGCGCGTATTTTAGTGCTTCAACGGGCAGTGACAACTGGATCATAACAGCTCAACTGGTTCTCTAAAAATGAGCCAATGGCAAAGAGCGGCCTCGGCGATCCGCGTTAAATTCAAACTTTTGCATTTTGCATGAAAACCAGACAAATTTCTAAAATGATGTTTTACATAAAAAAGCGCGTATTTTACAGCTTCATCGGGCAGTGACAACTGGAGCTTAACAGCTCAACTGGTTCTCTAATATGAGCCAATGGCAAACAGCTGCTTCCGCGATCCGCGTTAATTTCAAATTTTTGCATTTTGCATGAAAACTACACAAAATTTTTAAAATGATGACTGACATAAAAAAGTGCGTATTTTAGTGCTCTATCGGGCAGTGACAACTGGACCTTAACAGTTCAATTTGTTCTCTAATTTGAGCCAATGGTAAAGAGCGGCTTTGGCGATCCGCGTTAATTTCAAATTTTTGCAATTTGCATGAAAAGTAGACAAATTTCTAAAATGACGTCTTACATAAAAAAGTAAGTTCGTATTTCAGTGCTCTATCGGGCAGTGACAATTGGAGCTTAACAGCTCAATTGGTTCTCTAATATGAGCCAATGGCAAAGAGCGGCTTCCGCGATCGGCGTTAATTTCAAACTTTTACATTTTGCATGAAAACTAGACAAATTTCTAAAATGATGTCTTACATAAAAAAGCGCGTATTTTAGTGCTTCATCGAGCAGTGACAACTGGAATTTAACAGCTCAACTGGTTCTCTAAATATGAGTCACAGGCGAAGAGCGGTTTCCACGTTCCGCGTTAATTTCAAACTTTTGCATTTTGCATGAAAACTATACACATTTCTAAAATAATGTCTTACATAAAAAAGCGCGTATTTCAGTGCTCTATTGGGCAGTCACAATTGGAGCTTAACAGCTCAACTGGTTCTCTAATATGAGCCAATGGCAAATAGCGGCTTCCGCGATCCGCGTTAATTTCAAACTTTTGCATTTTGCATGCAAATTAGACAAATTTCTAAAATGATGTCTTACATAAAACAGCGCGTATTTTAGTGCTTCATCGGGCAGTGACAACTGGAGCTTAAGAGCTCAACTGGTTCTCGAAAAATTAGCCAATGGCATAAAGCGGCTTCCGCGATCCGCGTTAACTTCAAATTTTTGCAATTTGCATGCAAACTAGGCCAATTTCTAAAATGACGTCTTACATAAAAAAGGAAGTGCGCATTTTAGTGTTCTATCGGGAAGTGACAATTGGAGCTTAACAGCTCAACTGGTTCTCTAATATGAGCCAATGGCAAATAGCGGCTTCCGCGATCCGCATTAATTTCAAATTTTTGCATTTTGCATGAAAACTACACAAATTTCTAAACTGATGTCTGGCATAAAAAATTGCGTATTTTAGTGGTCTATCGGGCAGTGACAACCGGAGCTTAACAGCTCAACTGTTTCTCTAAATATGAGCCAATAGCGAAGAGCGGCTACCGCGATCCGCGTTAATTTCAAATTTTTGCATTTTGCATGAAAACTAGACAAATTTCTAAAATGATGTCTTACATAAAAAGCGCGTATTTTAGTGCTTCATCGGGCAGTGACAACTGGAGTTTAACAGCTCAACTGTTTCTCTAAATATGAGCCAATGGCGAAGAGCGGCTTCCACGATCCGCGTTAATTTCAAATTTTTGCAATTTGCATGAAAACTAGACAAATTTCTAAAATAACGTCTTACATAAAAAACTAAGTGCGTATTTCAGTGCTCTATTGGGCAGTCACAATTGGAGCTTAACAGCTCAACTGGTTCTCTAATATGAGCCAATTGCAAATAGCGGCTTCCGCGATCCGCGTTAATTTCAAATTTTTGCATTTTGCATGAAAACTACACTAATTTCTAAACTGATGTCTGGCATAAAAAATTGCGTATTTTAGTGGTCTATCGGGCAGTGACAACCGGAGCTTAACAGCTCAACTGGTTCTCTATTATGAGCCAAAGGCGAAGAACGGCTTCCACGATTCGCGTTAATTTATAATTTTTGCATTTTGCATGAAAACTAGACAAATTTCTAAAATGATGTCTTACATAAAAAAGGACGTATCTTAGTGCTCTATCGTGAAGTGACAACTGGAGCTTAACAGTTCCACTGGTTCTCTAATATGATGCAATGGAAAAGAGCGGCTTCGGCGATCCGCGTTAATTTCAAACTTTTGCATTTTGCATGAAAACTCAACAAATTTCTAAAATGATGTCTTACATAAAAAAGCGCGTATTTTAGTGCTTCATCGGGCAGTGACAACTGGAACTTAACAGCTCAACTGTTTCTCTAAATATGAGACAATGGCGAAGAGCGGCTTCCACGATACGCGTTAATTTAAAATTTTTGCATTTCGCATGAAACTAGACAAATTTTTTACGATGTCTGGCATAAAAAAGTGCGCATTTTAGTGTTCTATCGGGAAGTGACAATTCGAGCTTAACAGCTCAACTGGTTCTCTAATATGAGCCAATGGGAAATAGCGGCTTCCGCGATCCGCATTAATTTCAAATTTTTGCATTTGCATGAAAACTACACAAATTTCTAAACTGATGTCTGCCACAAAAAATTGCGTATTTTAGTGGTCTATCGGGCAGTGACAACCGGAGCTTAACAGCTCAACTGGTTCTCTAATATGAGCCAATAGCGAAGAGCGGCAACCGCGATCCGCGTTAATTTCAAATTTTTGCATTTTGCATGAAAACTAGACAAATTTCTAAAATGATGTCTTACATAAAAAAGCGCGTATTTTAGTGCTTCATCGGGCAGTGACAACTGAAGCTTAACAGCTCAACTGTTTCTCTAAATATGAGCCAATGGCGAAGAGCGGCTTCCACGATCCGCGTTAATTTCAAATTTTTGCAATTTGCATGAAAACTAGACAAATTTCTAAAATGACGTCTTAAATAAAAAACTAAGTGCGTATTTTAGTGCTCTATTGGGCAGTCACAATTGGAGCTTAACAGCTCAACTGGTTCTCTAATATGAGCCAATGGCAAATAGCGGCTTCCGCGATCCGCGTTAATTGCAAATTTTTGCATTTTGCATGAAAACTACACAAATTTCTAAACTGATGTCTGGCATAAAAAAGTGCGTATTTTAGTGCTCTATAGGGCAGTGATAACCGGAGCTGAACAGCTCAAATAGTTCTCAAATATGAGCCAATGGCGAAGAGCGGCTTCCACGATCCGCGTTAATTTCAAATTTTTGCATTTCGCATGAAAACTAGACAAATTTTTTACGATGTCTGGCATAAAAAAGTGCGCATTTTAGTGTTCTATCGGGAAGTGACAATTCGAGCTTAACAGCTCAACTGGTTCTCTAATATGAGCCAATGGGAAATAGCGGCTTCCGCGATCCGCATTAATTTCAAATTTTTGCATTTTGCATGAAAACTACACAAATTTCTAAACTGATGTCTGCCACAAAAAATTGCGTATTTTAGTGGTCTATCGGGCAGTGACAACCGGAGCTTAACAGCTCAACTGGTTCTCTAATATGAGCCAATAGCGAAGAGCGGCAACCGCGATCCGCGTTAATTTCAAATTTTTGCATTTTGCATGAAAACTAGACAAATTTCTAAAATGATGTCCTAAATAAAAAAGGGCGTATTTTAGTGCTTCATTGGGCAGTGACAACTGGAGCTTAACAGCTCAACTGGTTCTCTAAATATGAGCCAATGGCGAAGAGCGGCTTCCACGATCCGCGTTAATTTCAAACTTTTGCATTTTGCATGAAAACTAGACACATTCTAAAATGATGTCTTAAATAGAAAAGCGCGTATTTTAGTGCTTCAACGGGCAGTGACAACTGGAGCATAACAGCTCAACTGGTTCTCTAAAAATGAGCCAATGGCAAAGAGCGGCCTCGGCGATCCGCGTTAAATTCAAACTTTTGCATTTTGCATGAAAACCAGACAAATTTCTAAAATGATGTTTTACATAAAAAAGCGCGTATTTTACAGCTTCATCGAGCAGTGACAACTGGAATTTAACAGCTCAACTGGTTCTCTAAATATGAGTCACAGGCGAAGAGCGGTTTCCACGTTCCGCGTTAATTTCAAACTTTTGCATTTTGCATGAAAACTAGACAAATTTCTAAAATGACGTCTTACATAGAAAAGTAAGTGCGTATTTTAGTGCCCTATCGGGCAGTGACAATTGGAGCTTAACAGCTCAACTGGTTCTCTAATATGATGCAATGGAAAAGAGCGGCTTCGGCGATCCGCGTTAATTTCAAACTTTTGCATTTTGCATGAAAACTAGACAAATTTCTAAAATGATGTCTTACATAAAAAAAGCGCGTATTTTAGTGCTTCATCGGGCAGTGACAACTGGAACTTAACAGCTCAACTGTTTCTCTAAATATGAGACAATGGCGAAGAGCGGCTTCCACGATACGCGTTAATTTAAAATTTTTGCATTTCGCATGAAAACTAGACAAATTTTTTAAGATGTCTGGCATAAAAAAGTGCGCATTTTAGTGTTCTATCGGGAAGTGACAATTCGAGCTTAACAGCTCAACTGGTTCTCTAATATGAGCCAATGGCAAATAGCGGCTTCCGCGATCCGCATTAATTTCAAATTTTTGCATTTTGCATGAAAACTACACAAATTTCTAAACTGATGTCTGCCACAAAAAATTGCGTATTTTAGTGGTCTATCGGGCAGTGACAACCGGAGCTTAACAGCTCAACTGGTTCTCTAATATGAGCCAATAGCGAAGAGCGGCAACCGCGATCCGCGTTAATTTCAAATTTTTGCATTTTGCATGAAAACTAGACAAATTTCTAAAATGATGTCTTACATAAAAAAGTGCGTATTTTAGTGCTCTATCGGGCAGTGACAACTGGACCTTAACAGTTCAATTTGTTCTCTAATATGAGCCAATGGTAAAGAGCGGCTTTGGCGATCCGCGTTAATTTCAAATTTTTGCAATTTGCATGTAAAGTAGACAAATTTCTAAAATGACGTCTTACATAAAAAAGTAAGTTCGTATTTTAGTGCTCTATCGGGCAGTGACAATTGGAGCTTAACAGCTCAATTGGTTCTCTAATATGAGCCAATGGCAAAGAGCGGCTTCCGCGATCGGCGTTAATTTCAAATTTTTGCATTTTGCATGAAAACTACACTAATTTCTAAACTGATGTCTGGCATAAAAAATTGCGTATTTTAGTGGTCTATCGGGCAGTGACAACCGGAGCTTAACAGCTCAACTGGTTCTCTATTATGAGTCAAAGGCGAAGAACGGCTTCCACGATTCGCGTTAATTTATAATTTTTGCATTTCGCATGAAAACTAGACAAATTTCTAAAATGATGTCTTACATAAAAAAGGACGTATCTTAGTGCTCTATCGTGAAGTGACAACTGGAGCTTAACAGTTCCACTGGTTCTCTAATATGATGCAATGGAAAAGAGCGGCTTCGGCGATCCGCGTTAATTTCAAACTTTTGCATTTTGCATGAAAGCTCAACAAATTTCTAATATGATGTCTTACATAAAAAAGCGCGTATTTTAGTGCTTCATCGGGCAGTGACAACTGGAACTTAACAGCTCAACTGTTTCTCTAAATATGAGACAATGGCGAAGAGCGGCTTCCACGATACGCGTTAATTTAAAATTTTTGCATTTCGCATGAAAACTAGACAAATTTTTTAAGATGTCTGGCATAAAAAAGTGCGCATTTTAGTGTTCTATCGGGAAGTGACAATTCGAGCTTAACAGCTCAACTGGTTCTCTAATATGAGCCAATGGGAAATAGCGGCTTCCGCGATCCGCATTAATTTCAAATTTTTGCATTTTGCATGAAAACTACACAAATTTCTAAACTGATGTCTGCCACAAAAAATTGCGTATTTTAGTGGTCTATCGGGCAGTGACAACCGGAGCTTAACAGCTCAACTGGTTCTCTAATATGAGCCAATAGCGAAGAGCGGCAACCGCGATCCGCGTTAATTTCAAATTTTTGCATTTAGCATGAAAACTAGACAAATTTCTAAAATGATGTCTTACATAAAAAAAGCGCGTATTTTAGTGCTTCATCGGGCAGTGACAACTGAAGCTTAACAGCTCAACTGTTTCTCTAAATATGAGCCAATGGCGAAGAGCGGCTTCCACGATCCGCGTTAATTTCAAATTTTTGCAATTTGCATGAAAACTAGACAAATTTCTAAAATGACGTCTTACATAAAAAACTAAGTGCGTATTTTAGTGCTCTATTGGGCAGTCACAATTGGAGCTTAACAGCTCAACTGGTTCTCTAATATGAGCCAATGGCAAATAGCGGCTTCCGCGATCCGCGTTAATTGCAAATTTTTGCATTTTGCATGAAAACTACACAAATTTCTAAACTGATGTCTGGCATAAAAAAGTGCGTATTTTAGTGCTCTATCGGGCAGTGATAACCGGAGCTGAACTGCTCAAATAGTTCTCTAATATGAGCCAATGGCGAAGAGCGGCTTCCACGATCCGCGTTAATTTCAAATTTTTGCATTTTGCATGAAAACTAGACAAATTTCTAAAATGATGTCTTGTATAAAAAAGCGCGTATTTCAGTGCTTCATCGGGCAGTGACAACTGAAGATTAACAGCTCAACTGGTTCTCTAATATGTACCAATGGCAAAGAGCGGCTTCCACGATCTGCGTTAATTTAAAATTTTTGCAATTTGCATGAAAACTAGACAAATTTCTAAAATGACATCTTACATAAAAAACTAAGTGCGTATTTTAGTGCTCTATTGGGCAGTCACAATTGGAGCTTAACAGCTCAACTGGTTCTCTAATATGAGCCAATGGCAAATAGCGGCTTCCGCGATCCGCGTTAATTGCAAATTTTTGCATTTTGCATGAAAACTACACAAATTTCTAAACTGATGTCTGGCATAAAAAAGCGCGTATTTTAGTGCTTAATCGGGCAGTGAGAACTGGCGCTTAAGAGCTCAACTGATTGTCTAAATATGACCCAAAGGCAAAGGGCGGTTTCCACGTTCCGCGTTAATTTCAAACTTTATGAGCCAATGGCAACGAGCGGCTTCCGCGATCGGCGTTAATTTCAAACTTTTGCATTTTATATGAAAACTTGATACATTTCTAAAATGATGTCCTAAATAAAAAAGCGCGTATTTTAGTGCTTCATTGGGCAGTGACAACTGGAGCTTAACAGCTCAACTGGTTCTCTAAATATGAGCCAATGGCGAAGAGCGGCTTCCACGATCCGCGTTAATTTCAAACCTTTGCATTTTGCATGAAAACTAGACACATTCTAAAATGATGTCTTAAATAGAAAAGCGCGTATTTTAGTGCTTCAACGGGCAGTGACAACTGGAGCATAACAGCTCAACTGGTTCTCTAAAAATGAGCCAATGGCGAAGAGCGGCTTCCACGATCCGCGTTAATTTCAAACTTTTGCATTTTGCATGAAAACTAGACACATTCTAAAATGATGTCTTAAATAGAAAAGCGCGTATTTTAGTGCTTCAACGGGCAGTGACAACTGGAGCATAACAGCTCAACTGGTTCTCTAAAAATGAGCCAATGGCAAAGAGCGGCCTCGGCGATCCGCGTTAAATTCAAACTTTTGCATTTTGCATGAAAACCAGGCAAATTTCTAAAATGATGTTTTACATAAAAAAGCGCGTATTTTACAGCTTCATCGGGCACTGACAACTGGAGCTTAACAGCTCAACTGGTTCTCTAAATATGAGCCAATGGCGAAGAGCGGCTTCCACGATCCGCGTTAATTTCAAACCTTTGCATTTTGCATGAAAACTAGACACATTCTAAAATGATGTCTTAAATAGAAAAGCGCGTATTTCAGTGCTTCAACGGGCAGTGACAACTGGAGCATAACAGCTCAACTGGTTCTCTAAAAATGAGCCAATGGCGAAGAGCGGCTTCCACGATCCGCGTTAATTTCAAACTTTTGCATTTTGCATGAAAACTAGACACATTCTAAAATGATGTCTTAAATAGAAAAGCGCGTATTTTAGTGCTTCAACGGGCAGTGACAACTGGAGCATAACAGCTCAACTGGTTCTCTAAAAATGAGCCAATGGCAAAGAGCGGCTTTGGCGATCCGCGTTAATTTCAAATTTTTGCAATTTGCATGAAAAGTAGACAAATTTCTAAAATGACGTCTTACATAAAAAAGTAAGTTCGTATTTAGTGCTCTATCGGGCAGTGACAATTGGAGCTTAACGGCTCAATTGGTTCTCTAATATGAGCCAATGGCAAAGAGCGGCTTCCGCGATCGGCGTTAATTTCAAACTTTTACATTTTGCATGAAAACTAGACAAATTTCTAAAATGATGTCTTACATAAAAAAGCGCGTATTTTAGTGCTTCATCGAGCAGTGACAACTAGAATTTAACAGCTCAATTGGTTCTCTAAATATGAGTCACAGGCGAAGAGCGGTTTCCACGTTCCGCGTTAATTTCAAACTTTTGCATTTTGCATGAAAACTAGACACATTTCTAAAATAATGTCTTACATAAAAAAGCGCGTATTTTAGTGCTTCATCGAGCAGTGACAACTGGAACTTAACATCTCAACTGGTTCTCTAAATATGAGTCACAGGCGAAGAGCGGTTTCCACGTTCCGCGTTAATTTCAAACTTTTGCATTTTGCATGAAAACTAGACACATTTCTAAAATAATGTCTTACATAAAAAAAGCGCGTATTTTAGTGCTTCATCGGGCAGTGACAACCGGAGCTTAACAGCTCAACTGGTTCTCTAATATGAGCCAATAGCGAAGAGCGGCAACCGCGATCCGCGTTAATTTCAAATTTTTGCATTTAGCATGAAAACTAGACAAATTTCTAAAATGATGTCTTACATAAAAAAAGCGCGTATTTTAGTGCTTCATCGGGCAGTGACAACTGAAGCTTAACAGCTCAACTGTTTCTCTAAATATGAGCCAATGGCGAAGAGCGGCTTCCACGATCCGCGTTAATTTCAAATTTTTGCAATTTGCATGAAAACTAGACAAATTTCTAAAATGACGTCTTACATAAAAAACTAAGTGCGTATTTTAGTGCTCTATTGGGCAGTCACAATTGGAGCTTAACAGCTCAACTGGTTCTCTAATATGAGCCAATGGCAAATAGCGGCTTCCGCGATCCGCGTTAATTGCAAATTTTTGCATTTTGCATGAAAACTACACAAATTTCTAAACTGATGTCTGGCATAAAAAAGTGCGTATTTTAGTGCTCTATCGGGCAGTGATAACCGGAGCTGAACTGCTCAAATAGTTCTCTAATATGAGCCAATGGCGAAGAGCGGCTTCCACGATCCGCGTTAATTTCAAATTTTTGCATTTTGCATGAAAACTAGACAAATTTCTAAAATGATGTCTTGTATAAAAAAGCGCGTATTTCAGTGCTTCATCGGGCAGTGACAACTGAAGATTAACAGCTCAACTGGTTCTCTAATATGTACCAATGGCAAAGAGCGGCTTCCACGATCTGCGTTAATTTAAAATTTTTGCAATTTGCATGAAAACTAGACAAATTTCTAAAATGACATCTTACATAAAAAACTAAGTGCGTATTTTAGTGCTCTATTGGGCAGTCACAATTGGAGCTTAACAGCTCAACTGGTTCTCTAATATGAGCCAATGGCAAATAGCGGCTTCCGCGATCCGCGTTAATTGCAAATTTTTGCATTTTGCATGAAAACTACACAAATTTCTAAACTGATGTCTGGCATAAAAAAGCGCGTATTTTAGTGCTTAATCGGGCAGTGAGAACTGGCGCTTAAGAGCTCAACTGATTGTCTAAATATGACCCAAAGGCAAAGGGCGGTTTCCACGTTCCGCGTTAATTTCAAACTTTATGAGCCAATGGCAACGAGCGGCTTCCGCGATCGGCGTTAATTTCAAACTTTTGCATTTATATGAAAACTTGATACATTTCTAAAATGATGTCCTAAATAAAAAAGCGCGTATTTTAGTGCTTCATTGGGCAGTGACAACTGGAGCTTAACAGCTCAACTGGTTCTCTAAATATGAGCCAATGGCGAAGAGCGGCTTCCACGATCCGCGTTAATTTCAAACCTTTGCATTTTGCATGAAAACTAGACACATTCTAAAATGATGTCTTAAATAGAAAAGCGCGTATTTTAGTGCTTCAACGGGCAGTGACAACTGGAGCATAACAGCTCAACTGGTTCTCTAAAAATGAGCCAATGGCGAAGAGCGGCTTCCACGATCCGCGTTAATTTCAAACTTTTGCATTTTGCATGAAAACTAGACACATTCTAAAATGATGTCTTAAATAGAAAAGCGCGTATTTTAGTGCTTCAACGGGCAGTGACAACTGGAGCATAACAGCTCAACTGGTTCTCTAAAAATGAGCCAATGGCAAAGAGCGGCCTCGGCGATCCGCGTTAAATTCAAACTTTTGCATTTTGCATGAAAACCAGGCAAATTTCTAAAATGATGTTTTACATAAAAAAGCGCGTATTTTACAGCTTCATCGGGCAGTGACAACTGGAGCTTAACAGCTCAACTGGTTCTCTAAATATGAGCCAATGGCGAAGAGCGGCTTCCACGATCCGCGTTAATTTCAAACCTTTGCATTTTGCATGAAAACTAGACACATTCTAAAATGATGTCTTAAATAGAAAAGCGCGTATTTCAGTGCTTCAACGGGCAGTGACAACTGGAGCATAACAGCTCAACTGGTTCTCTAAAAATGAGCCAATGGCGAAGAGCGGCTTCCACGATCCGCGTTAATTTCAAACTTTTGCATTTTGCATGAAAACTAGACACATTCTAAAATGATGTCTTAAATAGAAAAGCGCGTATTTTAGTGCTTCAACGGGCAGTGACAACTGGAGCATAACAGCTCAACTGGTTCTCTAAAAATGAGCCAATGGCAAAGAGCGGCTTTGGCGATCCGCGTTAATTTCAAATTTTTGCAATTTGCATGAAAAGTAGACAAATTTCTAAAATGACGTCTTACATAAAAAAGTAAGTTCGTATTTTAGTGCTCTATCGGGCAGTGACAATTGGAGCTTAACGGCTCAATTGGTTCTCTAATATGAGCCAATGGCAAAGAGCGGCTTCCGCGATCGGCGTTAATTTCAAACTTTTACATTTTGCATGAAAACTAGACAAATTTCTAAAATGATGTCTTACATAAAAAAGCGCGTATTTTAGTGCTTCATCGAGCAGTGACAACTAGAATTTAACAGCTCAATTGGTTCTCTAAATATGAGTCACAGGCGAAGAGCGGTTTCCACGTTCCGCGTTAATTTCAAACTTTTGCATTTTGCATGAAAACTAGACACATTTCTAAAATAATGTCTTACATAAAAAAGCGCGTATTTTAGTGCTTCATCGAGCAGTGACAACTGGAACTTAACATCTCAACTGGTTCTCTAAATATGAGTCACAGGCGAAGAGCGGTTTCCACGTTCCGCGTTAATTTCAAACTTTTGCATTTTGCATGAAAACTAGACACATTTCTAAAATAATGTCTTACATAAAAAAGCGCGTATTTTAGTGCTTCATCGAGCACTGACAATTGGAACTTAACATCTCAACTGGTTCTCTAAATATGAGTCACAGGCAAAGAGCGGTTTCCACGTTCCGCGTTAATTTCAAACTTTTGCATTTTGCATGAAAACTAGACATATTTCTAAACTGATGTCTGACATAAAAAAAAAGTGCGTATTTTAGTGCTCTATCCGGCGGTGACAACTGGAGCTTCACAGCTCAACTGGTTGTCTAAATAGGAGCCAATGGCAAAGAGCGGTTTCCACGTTCCGCGTTAATTTCAAACTTTTGCATTTTGCAAGAAAACTAGACAAATTTCTAAAATGATGTCTTACATAAAAATGCGTGTATTTTAGTGCTCTATCGGGCAGTGACAACTGGAGCTTAAGGGCTCAACTGGTTCTCTAATATGAGCCAATGGGAAAGAGCGGCTTCCGCGATCCGCGTTAATTTCAAATTTTTGCATTTTGCTTGAAAACTAGACAAATTTCTAAAATGACATCTTACAGAAAAAACTAAGTGCGTATTTTAGTGCTCTATTGGGCAGTCACAATTGGAGCTTAACAGCTCAACTGGTTCTCTAATATGAGCCAATGGCAAATAGCGGCTTCCGCGATCCGCGTTAATTGCAAATTTTTGCATTTTGCATGAAAACTACACAAATTTCTAAACTGATGTCTGGCATAAAAAAGCGCGTATTTTAGTGCTTAATCGGGCAGTGAGAACTGGCGCTTAAGAGCTCAACTGATTCTCTAAATATGACCCAAAGGCAAAGGGCGGTTTCCACGTTCCGCGTTAATTTCAAACTTTATGAGCCAATGGCAACGAGCGGCTTCCGCGATCGGCGTTAATTTCAAACTTTTGCATTTTATATGAAAACTTGATACATTTCTAAAATGATGTCCTAAATAAAAAAGCGCGTATTTTAGTGCTTCATTGGGCAGTGACAACTGGAGCTTAACAGCTCAACTGGTTCTCTAAATATGAGCCAATGGCGAAGAGCAGCTTCCACGATCCGCGTTAATTTCAAACTTTTGCATTTTGCATGAAAACTAGACACATTCTAAAATGATGTCTTAAATAGAAAAGCGCGTATTTTAGTGCTTCAACGGGCAGTGACAACTGGAGCATAACAGCTCAACTAGTTCTCTAAAAATAAGCCAATGGCAAAGAGCGGCCTCGGCGATCCGCGTTAAATTCAAACTTTTGCATTTTGCATGAAAAGCAGACAAATTTCTAAAATGATGTTTTACATAAAAAAGCGCGTAATTTACAGCTTCATCGGGCAGTGACAACTGGAGCTTAACAGCTCAACTGGTTCTCTAATATGAGCCAATGGCAAACAGCTGCTTCCGCGATCCGCGTTAATTTCAAATTTTTGCATTTTGCATGAAAACTACACAAATTTTTAAAATGATGACTGACATAAAAAAGTGCGTATTTTAGTGCCCTATCGGGCAGTGACAACTGGACCTTAACAGTTCAATTTGTTCTCTAATATGAGCCAATGGTAAAGAGCGGCTTTGGCGATCCGCGTTAATTTCAAATTTTTGCAATTTGCATGAAAAGTAGACAAATTTCTAAAATGACGTCTTACATAAAAAAGTAAGTGCGTATTTTAGTGCTCTATTGGGCAGTCACAATTGGAGCTTAACAGCTCAACTGGTTCTCTAATATGAGCCAATGGCAAATAGCGGCTTCCGCGATCCGCGTTAATTGCAAATTTTTGCATTTTGCATGAAAACTACACAAATTTCTAAACTGATGTCTGGCATAAAAAAGCGCGTATTTTAGTGCTTAATCGGGCAGTGAGAACTGGCGCTTAAGAGCTCAACTGATTCTCTAAATATGACCCAAAGGCAAAGGGCGGTTTCCACGTTCCGCGTTAATTTCAAACTTTATGAGCCAATGGCAACGAGCGGCTTCCGCGATCGGCGTTAATTTCAAACTTTTGCATTTTATATGAAAACTTGATACATTTCTAAAATGATGTCCTAAATAAAAAAGCGCGTATTTTAGTGCTTCATTGGGCAGTGACAACTGGAGCTTAACAGCTCAACTGGTTCTCTAAATATGAGCCAATGGCGAAGAGCGGCTTCCACGATCCGCGTTAATTTCAAACTTTTGCATTTTGCATGAAAACTAGACACATTCTAAAATGATGTCTTAAATAGAAAAGCGCGTATTTTAGTGCTTCAACGGGCAGTGACAACTGGAGCATAACAGCTCAACTGGTTCTCTAAAAATGAGCCAATGGCAAAGAGCGGCCTCGGCGATCCGCGTTAAATTCAAACTTTTGCATTTTGCATGAAAACCAGACAAATTTCTAAAATGATGTTTTACATAAAAAAGCGCGTATTTTACAGCTTCATCGGGCAGTGACAACTGGAGCTTAACAGCTCAACTGGTTCTCTAATATGAGCCAATGGCAAACAGCTGCTTCCGCGATCCGCGTTAATTTCAAATTTTTGCATTTTGCATGAAAACTACACAAATTTTTAAAATGATGACTGACATAAAAAAGTGCGTATTTTAGTGCTCTATCGGGCAGTGACAACTGGACCTTAACAGTTCAATTTGTTCTCTAATATGAGCCAATGGTAAAGAGCGGCTTTGGCGATCCGCGTTAATTTCAAATTTTTGCATTTTGCATGAAAACTAGACAAATTTCTAAAATGACGTCTTACATAGAAAAGTAAGTGCGCATTTTAGTGCCCTATCGGGCAGTGACAATTGGAGCTTAACAGCTCAACTGGTGCTCTAATATGAGCCAATGGCAAATAGCGGCTTCCGCGATCCGCACTAATTTCAAATTTTTGCATTTTGCATGAAAACTACACAAATTTCTAAACTGATGTCTGGCATAAATAATTGCGTATTTTAGTGGTCTATCGGGCAGTGACAACCGGAGCTTAACAGCTCAACTGTTTCTCTAAATATGAGCCAATAGCGAAGAGCGGCTACCGCGATCCGCGTTAATTTCAAATTTTTGCATTTTGCATGAAAACTAGACAAATTTCTAAAATGATGTCTTACATAAAAAAGCGCGTATTTTACAGCTTCATCGGGCAGTGACAACTGGAGCTTAACAGCTCAACTGGTTCTCTAATATGAGCCAATGGCAAACAGCTGCTTCCGCGATCCGCGTTAATTTCAAATTTTTGCAATTTGCATGAAAACTAGACAAATTTCTAAAATGACGTCTTACATAAAATACTGAGTGCGTATTTTAGTGCTCTATTGGGCAGTCACAATTGGAGCTTAACAGCTCAACTGGTTCTCTAATATGAGCCAATGGCAAATAGCGGCTTCCGCGATCCGCGTTAATTTCAAATTTTTGCATTTTGCATGAAAACTACACTAATTTCTAAACTGATGTCTGGCATAAAAAATTGCGTATTTTAGTGGTCTATCGGGCAGTGACAACCGGAGCTTAACAGCTCAACTGGTTCTCTATTATGAGCCAAAGGCGAAGAACGGCTTCCACGATTCGCGTTAATTTATAATTTTTGCATTTTGCATGAAAACTAGACAAATTTCTAAAATGATGTCTTACATAAAAAAGGACGTATCTTAGTGCTCTATCGTGAAGTGACAACTGGAGCTTAACAGTTCCACTGGTTCTCTAATATGATGCAATGGAAAAGAGCGGCTTCGGCGATCCGCGTTAATTTCAAACTTTTGCGTTTTGCATGAAAACTAGACAAATTTCTAAAATGATGTCTTACATAAAAAAGCGCGTATTTTAGTGCTTCATCGGGCGGTGACAACTGGAACTTAACAGCTCAACTGTTTCTCTAAATATGAGACAATGGCGACGAGCGGCCTCCACGATACGCGTTAATTTAAAATTTTTGAATTTCGCATGAAAACTACACAAATTTCTAAACTGATGTCTGCCACAAAAAATTGAGTATTTTAGTGGTCTATCGGGCAGTGACAACCGGAGCTTAACAGCTCAACTGGTTCTCTAATATGAGCCAATGGCAAATAGCGGCTTCCGCGATCCGCATTAATTTCAAATTTTTGCATTTTGCATGTAAACTACACAAATTTCTAAACTGATGTCTGCCACAAAAAATTGAGTATTTTAGTGGTCTATCGGGCAGTGACAACCGGAGCTTAACAGCTCAACTGGTTCTCTAATATGAGCCAATAGCGAAGAGCGGCTACCGCGATCCGCGTTAATTTCAAATTTTTGCAATTTGCATGAAAAGTAGACAAATTTCTAAAATGACGTCTTACATAAAAAAGTAAGTTCGTATTTTAGTGCTCTATCGGGCAGTCACAATTGGAGCTTAACAGCTCAACTGGTTCTCTAATATGAGCCAATGGCAAATAGCGGCTTCCGCGATCCGCGTTAATTGCAAATTTTTGCATTTTGCATGAAAACTACACAAATTTCTAAACTGATGTCTGCCACAAAAAATTGAGTATTTTAGTGGTCTATCGGGCAGTGACAACCGGAGCTTAACAGCTCAACTGGTTCTCTAATATGAGCCAATGGCAAATAGCGGCTTCCGCGATCCGCATTAATTTCAAATTTTTGCATTTTGCATGTAAACTACACAAATTTCTAAACTGATGTCTGCCACAAAAAATTGAGTATTTTAGTGGTCTATCGGGCAGTGACAACCGGAGCTTAACAGCTCAATTGGTTCTCTAATATGAGCCAATGGCAAAGAGCGGCTTCCGCGATCGGCGTTAATTTCAGACTTTTACATTTTGCATGTAAACTAGACAAATTTCTAAAATGATGTCTTACATCATAAAAAAGCGCGTATTTTAGTGCTTCATCGAGCAGTGACAACTGGAATTTAACAGCTCAACTGGTTCTCTAAATATGAGTCACAGGCGAAGAGCGGTTTCCACGTTCCGCGTTAATTTCAAACTTTTGCATTTTGCATGAAAACTAGACACATTTCTAAAATAATGTCTTACATAAAAAAGCGCGTATTTTAGTGCTTCATCGAGCAGTGACAATTGGAACTTAACATCTCAACTGGTTCTCTAAATATGAGTCACAGGCGAAGAGCGGTTTCCACGTTCCGCGTTAATTTCAAACTTTTGCATTTTGCAAGAAAACTAGACAAATTTCTAAAATGATGTCTTACATAAAAATGCGTGTATTTTAGTGCTCTATCGGGCAGTGACAACTGGAGCTTAAAGGCTCAACTGGTTCTCTAATATGAGCCAATGGGAAAGAGCGGCTTCCGCGATCCGCGTTAATTTCAAATTTTTGCATTTTGCTTGAAAACTAGACAAATTTCTAAAATGATGTCTTACTTAAAAAAACGCGTATTTTATTGCTTCATTGGGCAGTGACAACTGGAGCTGAACAGCTTTACTGGTTCTCTGATATGAGCCAATGGCAAAGAGAGTTTTCCACGTTCCGCGTTAATTTCAAACCTTTGCATTTTGCATAAAAACTAGACACATTTCTATAATGATGCCTTGAATAAAAAGCGCGTCTTTTAGTTCTTCATCGGGCAGTGACAACTGGAGCTTAACAGCTCAACCGGTTCTCTAAATATGAGCCAATGGCAAAGAGCGGCTTCCAATATCCGCGTTAATTTAAAAAATTTTCATTTTGCACGAAAATTAGACAAATTTCTAAACTGATGCCTGACATAAAAAAGCGCGTATTTCAGTGCTTCATCGGGCAGTGACAACTGAAGATTAACAGCTCAACTGGTTCTCTAATATGTCCAATGGCAAAGAGCGGCTTCCACGATCTGCGTTAATTTAAAATTTTTGCAATTTGCATGAAAACTAGACAAATTTCTAAAATGACATCTTACAGAAAAAACTAAGTGCGTATTTTAGTGCTCTATTGGGCAGTCACAATTGGAGCTTAACAGCTCAACTGGTTCTCTAATATGAGCCAATGGCAAATAGCGGCTTCCGCGATCCGCGTTAATTGCAAATTTTTGCATTTTGCATGAAAACTACACAAATTTCTAAACTGATGTCTGGCATAAAAAAGCGCGTATTTTAGTGCTTAATCGGGCAGTGAGAACTGGCGCTTAAGAGCTCAACTGATTCTCTAAATATGACCCAAAGGCAAAGGGCGGTTCCACGTTCCGCGTTAATTTCAAACTTTATGAGCCAATGGCAACGAGCGGCTTCCGCGATCGGCGTTAATTTCAAACTTTTGCATTTTATATGAAAACTTGATACATTTCTAAAATGATGTCCTAAATAAAAAAGCGCGTATTTTAGTGCTTCATTGGGCAGTGACAACTGGAGCTTAACAGCTCAACTGGTTCTCTAATTATGAGCCAATGGCGAAGAGCGGCTTCCACGATCCGCGTTAATTTCAAACTTTTGCATTTTGCATGAAAACTAGACACATTCTAAAATGATGTCTTAAATAGAAAAGCGCGTATTTTAGTGCTTCAACGGGCAGTGACAACTGGAGCATAACAGCTCACCTGGTTCTCTAAAAATGAGCCAATGGCAAAGAGCGGCCTCGGCGATCCGCGTTAAATTCAAACTTTTGCATTTTGCATGAAAAGCAGACAAATTTCTAAAATGATGTTTTACATAAAAAAGCGCGTATTTTACAGCTTCATCGGGCAGTGACAACTGGAGCTTAACAGCTCAACTGGTTCTCTAATATGAGCCAATGGCAAACAGCTGCTTCCGCGATCCGCGTTAATTTCAAATTTTTGCATTTTGCATGAAAACTACACAAATTTTTAAAATGATGACTGACATAAAAAAGTGCGTATTTTAGTGCTCTATCTGGCAGTGACAATTGGAGCTTAACAGCTCAATTGGTTCTCTAATATGAGCCAATGGCAAAGAGCGGCTTCCGCGATCGGCGTTAATTTCAAACTTTTACATTTTGCATGAAAACTAGACAAATTTCTAAAATGATGTCTTACATAAAAAAGCGCGTATTTTAGTGCTTCATCGAGCAGTGACAACTGGAATTTAACAGCTCAACTGGTTCTCTAAATATGAGTCACAGGCGAAGAGCGGTTTCCACGTTTCGCGTTAATTTCAAACTTTTGCATTTTGCATGAAAACTAGACACATTTCTAAAATAATGTCTTACATAAAAAAGCGCGTATTTTAGTGCTTCATCGAGCAGTGACAACTGGAACTTAACATCTCAACTGGTTCTCTAAATATGAGTCACAGGCAAAGAGCGGTTTCCACGTTCCGCGTTAATTTCAAACTTTTGCATTTTGCATGAAAACTAGACATATTTCTAAACTGATGTCTGACATAAAAAAAAGTGCGTATTTTAGTGCTCTATCCGGCGGTGACAACTGGAGCTTCACAGCTCAACTGGTTGTCTAAATAGGAGCCAATGGCAAAGAGCGGTTTCCACGTTCCGCGTTAATTTCAAACTTTTGCATTTTGCAAGAAAACTAGACAAATTTCTAAAATGATGTCTTACATAAAAATGCGTGTATTTTAGTGCTCTATCGGGCAGTGACAACTGGAGCTTAAGGGCTCAACTGGTTCTCCAATATGAGCCAATGGGAAAGAGCGGCTTCCGCGATCCGCGTTAATTTCAAATTTTTGCATTTTGCTTGAAAACTAGACAAATTTCTAAAATGATGTCTTACATAAAAAAACGCGTATTTTATTGCTTCATTGGGCAGTGACAACTGGAGCTTAACAGCTTTACTGGTTCTCTGATATGAGCCAATGGCAAGAGAGTTTTCCACGTTCCGCGTTAATTTCAAACCTTTGCATTTTGCATAAAAACTAGACACATTTCTATAATGATGCCTTGAATAAAAAGCGCGTCTTTTAGTTCTTCATCGGGCAGTGACAAATGGAGCTTAACAGCTCAACTGGTTCTCTAAATATGAGCCAATGGCAAAGAGCGGCTTCCAAGATCCGCTTTAATTTAAAAAATTTTCATTTTGCACGAAAATTAGACAAATTTCTAAACTGATGTCTGGCATAAAAAAGCGCGTATTTTAGTGCTTCATCGGGCAGTGAGAACTGAAGATTAACAGCTCAACTGGTTCTCTAATATGTACCAATGGCAAAGAGCGGCTTCCACGATCTGCGTTAATTTAAAATTTTTGCAATTTGCATGAAAACTAGACAAATTTCTAAAATGACATCTTACATAAAAAACTAAGTGCGTATTTTAGTGCTCTATTGGGCAGTCACAATTGGAGCTTAACAGCTCAACTGGTTCTCTAATATGAGCCAATGGCAAATAGCGGCTTCCGCGATCCGCGTTAATTGCAAATTTTTGCATTTTGCATGAAAACTAGACACATTTCTAAAATAATGTCTTACATAAAAAAGCGCGTATTTTAGTGCTTCATCGAGCAGTGACAACTGGAACTTAACATCTCAACTGGTTCTCTAAATATGAGTCACAGGCAAAGAGCGGTTTCCACGTTCCGCGTTAATTTCAAACTTTTGCATTTTGCATGAAAACTAGACAAATTTCTAAACTGATGTCTGGCATAAAAAAGCGCGTATTTTAGTGCTTCATCGGGCAGTGAGAACTGGCGCTTAAGAGCTCAACTGATTCTCTAAATATGACCCAAAGGCAAAGGGCGGTTTCCACGTTCCGCGTTAATCTCAAACTTTATGAGCCAATGGCAACGAGCGGCTTCCGCGATCGGCGTTAATTTCAAACTTTTGCATTTTATATGAAAACTTGATACATTTCTAAAATGATGTCCTAAATAAAAAAGCGCGTATTTTAGTGCTTCATTGGGCAGTGACAACTGGAGCTTAACAGCTCAACTGGTTCTCTAAATATGAGCCAATGGCGAAGAGCGGCTTCCACGATCCGCGTTAATTTCAAACTTTTGCATTTTGCATGAAAACTAGACACATTCTAAAATGATGTCTTAAATAGAAAAGCGCGTATTTTAGTGCTTCATCGGGCAGTGACAACTGGAGCATAACAGCTCAACTGGTTCTCTAATATGAGCCAATGGCAAAGAGCGGCTTCGGCGATCCGCGTTAAATTCAAACTTTTGCATTTTGCATGAAAAGCAGACAAATTTCTAAAATGATGTTTTACATAAAAAAGCGCGTATTTTACAGCTTCATCGGGCAGTGACAACTGGAGCTTAACAGCTCAACTGGTTCTCTAATATGAGCCAATGGCAAACAGCTGCTTCCGCGATCCGCGTTAATTTCAAATTTTTGCATTTTGCATGAAAACTACACAAATTTTTAAATGATGACTGACATAAAAAAGTGCGTATTTTAGTGCTCTATCGGGCAGTGACAACTGGACCTTAACAGTTCAATTTGTTCTCTAATATGAGCCAATGGTAAAGAGCGGCTTTGGCGATCCGCGTTAATTTCAAATTTTTGCAATTTGCATGAAAAGTAGACAAATTTCTAAAATGACGTCTTACATAAATAAGTAAGTTCGTATTTTAGTGCTCTATCGGGCAGTGACAATTGGAGCTTAACAGCTCAATTGGTTCTCTAATATGAGCCAATGGCAAAGAGCGGCTTCCGCGATCGGCGTTAATTTCAAACTTTTACATTTTGCATGAAAACTAGACAAATTTCTAAAATGATGTCTTACATAAAAAAGCGCGTATTTTAGTGCTTCATCGAGCAGTGACAACTGGAATTTAACAGCTCAACTGGTTCTCTAAATATGAGTCACAGGCGAAGAGCGGTTTCCACGTTTCGCGTTAATTTCAAACTTTTGCATTTTGCATGAAAACTAGACACATTTCTAAAATAATGTCTTACATAAAAAAGCGCGTATTTTAGTGCTTCATCAAGCAGTGACAACTGGAACTTAACATCTCAACTGGTTCTCTAAATATGAGTCACAGGCAAAGAGCGGTTTCCACGTTCCGCGTTAATTTCAAACTTTTGCATTTTGCATGAAAACTAGACATATTTCTAAACTGATGTCTGACATAAAAAAAGTGCGTATTTTAGTGCTCTATCCGGCGGTGACAACTGGAGCTTCACAGCTCAACTGGTTGTCTAAATAGGAGCCAATGGCAAAGAGCGGTTTCCACGTTCCGCGTTAATTTCAAACTTTTGCATTTTGCAAGAAAACTAGACAAATTTCTAAAATGATGTCTTACATAAAAATGCGTGTATTTTAGTGCTCTATCGGGCAGTGACAACTGGAGCTTAAGGGCTCAACTGGTTCTCTAATATGAGCCAATGGGAAAGAGCGGCTTCCGCGATACGCGTTAATTTCAAATTTTTGCATTTTGCTTGAAAACTAGACAAATTTCTAAAATGATGTCTTACATAAAAAAACGCGTATTTTATTGCTTCATTGGGCAGTGACAACTAGAGCTTAACAGCTTTACTGGTTCTCTGATATGAGCCAATGGCAAAGAGAGTTTTCCACGTTCCGCGTTAATTTCAAACCTTTGCATTTTGCATAAAAACTAGACACATTTCTATAATGATGCCTTGAATAAAAAGCGCGTCTTTTAGTTCTTCATCGGGCAGTGACAACTGGAGCTTAACAGCTCAACTGGTTCTCTAAATATGAGCCAATGGCAAAGAGCGGCTTCCAAGATCCGCGTTAATTTAAAAAATTTTCATTTTGCACGAAAATTAGACAAATTTCTAAACTGATGTCTGGCATAAAAAAGCGCGTATTTTAGTGCTTCATCGGGCAGGGACAACTGAAGATTAACAGCTCAACTGGTTCTCTAATATGTACCAATGGCAAAGAGCGGCTTCCACGATCTGCGTTAATTTAAAATTTTTGCAATTTGCATGAAAACCAGACAAATTTCTAAAATGACATCTTACATAAAAAACTAAGTGCGTATTTTAGTGCTCTATTGGGCAGTCACAATTGGAGTTTAACAGCTCAACTGGTTCTCTAATATGAGCCAATGGCAAATAGCGGCTTCCGCGATCCGCGTTAATTGCAAATTTTTGCATTTTGCATGAAAACTACACAAATTTCTAAACTGATGTCTGGCATAAAAAAGCGCGTATTTTAGTGCTTAATCGGGCAGTGAGAACTGGCGCTTAAGAGCTCAACTGATTCTCTAAATATGACCCAAAGGCAAAGGGCGGTTTCCACGTTCCGCGTTAATTTCAAACTTTATGAGCCAATGGCAACGAGCGGCTTCCGCGATCGGCGTTAATTTCAAACTTTTGCATTTTATATGAAAACTTGATACATTTCTAAAATGATGTCCTAAATAAAAAAGCGCGTATTTTAGTGCTTCATTGGGCAGTGACAACTGGAGCTTAACAGCTCAACTGGTTCTCTAAATATGAGCCAATGGCGAAGAGCGGCTTCCACGATCCGCGTTAATTTCAAACTTTTGCATTTTGCATGAAAACTAGACACATTCTAAAATGATGTCTTAAATAGAAAAGCGCGTATTTTAGTGCTTCAACGGGCAGTGACAACTGGAGCATAGCAGCTCAACTTGTAATCTAAAAATGAGCCAATGGCAAAGAGCGGCCTCGGCGATCCGCGTTAAATTCAAACTTTTGCATTTTGCATGAAAACCAGACAAATTTCTAAAATGATGTTTTACATAAAAAAGCGCGTATTTTACAGCTTCATCGGGCAGTGACAACTGGAGCTTAACAGCTCAACTGGTTCTCTAATATGAGCCAATGGCAAACAGCTGCTTCCGCGATCCGCGTTAATTTCAAATTTTTGCATTTTGCATGAAAACTACACAAATTTTTAAAATGATGACTGACATAAAAAAGTGCGTATTTTAGTGCTTAATCGGGCAGTGAGAACTGGCGCTTAAGAGCTCAACTGATTCTCTAAATATGACCCAAAGGCAAAGGGCGGTTTCCACGTTCCGCGTTAATTTCAAACTTTATGAGCCAATGGCAACGAGCGGCTTCCGCGATCGGCGTTAATTTCAAACTTTTGCATTTTATATGAAAACTTGATACATTTCTAAAATGATGTCCTAAATAAAAAAGCGCGTATTTTAGTGCTTCATTGGGCAGTGACAACTGGAGCTTAACAGCTCAACTGGTTCTCTAAATATGAGCCAATGGCGAAGAGCGGCTTCCACGATCCGCGTTAATTTCAAACTTTTGCATTTTGCATGAAAACTAGACACATTCTAAAATGATGTCTTAAATAGAAAAGCGCGTATTTTAGTGCTTCAACGGGCAGTGACAACTGGAGCATAGCAGCTCAACTTGTAATCTAAAAATGAGCCAATGGCAAAGAGCGGCCTCGGCGATCCGCGTTAAATTCAAACTTTTGCATTTTGCATGAAAACCAGACAAATTTCTAAAATGATGTTTTACATAAAAAAGCGCGTATTTTACAGCTTCATCGGGCAGTGACAACTGGAGCTTAACAGCTCAACTGGTTCTCTAATATGAGCCAATGGCAAACAGCTGCTTCCGCGATCCGCGTTAATTTCAAATTTTTGCATTTTGCATGAAAACTACACAAATTTTTAAAATGATGACTGACATAAAAAAGTGCGTATTTTAGTGCTCTATCGGGCAGTGACAACTGGACCTTAACAGTTCAATTTGTTCTCTAATATGAGCCAATGGTAAAGAGCGGCTTTGGCGATCCGCGTTAATTTCAAATTTTTGCATTTTGCATGAAAACTAGACAAATTTCTAAAATGACGTCTTACATAGAAAAGTAAGTGCGTATTTTAGTGCCCTATCGGGCAGTGACAATTGGAGCTTAACAGCTCAACTGGTGCTCTAATATGAGCCAATGGCAAATAGCGGCTTCCGCGATCCGCACTAATTTCAAATTTTTGCATTTTGCATGAAAACTACACAAATTTCTAAACTGATGTCTGACATAAAAAAAGTGCGTATTTTAGTGCTCTATCCGGCGGTGACAACTGGAGCTTCACAGCTCAACTGGTTGTCTAAATAGGAGCCAATGGCAAAGAGCGGTTTCCACGTTCCGCGTTAATTTCAAACTTTTGCATTTTGCAAGAAAACTAGACAAATTTCTAAAATGATGTCTTACATAAAAATGCGTGTATTTTAGTGCTCTATCGGGCAGTGACAACTGGAGCTTAAGGGCTCAACTGGTTCTCTAATATGAGCCAATGGGAAAGAGCGGCTTCCGCGATACGCGTTAATTTCAAATTTTTGCATTTTGCTTGAAAACTAGACAAATTTCTAAAATGATGTCTTACATAAAAAAACGCGTATTTTATTGCTTCATTGGGCAGTGACAACTGGAGCTTAACAGCTTTACTGGTTCTCTGATATGAGCCAATGGCAAAGAGAGTTTTCCACGTTCCGCGTTAATTTCAAACCTTTGCATTTTGCATAAAAACTAGACACATTTCTATAATGATGCCTTGAATAAAAAGCGCGTCTTTTAGTTCTTCATCGGGCAGTGACAACTGGAGCTTAACAGCTCAACTGGTTCTCTAAATATGAGCCAATGGCAAAGAGCGGCTTCCAAGATCCGCGTTAATTTAAAAAATTTTCATTTTGCACGAAAATTAGACAAATTTCTAAACTGATGTCTGGCATAAAAAAGCGCGTATTTTAGTGCTTCATCGGGCAGTGACAACTGAAGATTAACAGCTCAACTGGTTCTCTAATATGTACCAATGGCAAAGAGCGGCTTCCACGATCTGCGTTAATTTAAAATTTTTGCAATTTGCATGAAAACTAGACAAATTTCTAAAATGACATCTTACATAAAAAACTAAGTGCGTATTTTAGTGCTCTATTGGGCAGTCACAATTGGAGCTTAACAGCTCAACTGGTTCTCTAATATGAGCCAATGGCAAATAGCGGCTTCCGCGATCCGCGTTAATTGCAAATTTTTGCATTTTGCATGAAAACTACACAAATTTCTAAACTGATGTCTGGCATAAAAAAGCGCGTATTTTAGTGCTTAATCGGGCAGTGAGAACTGGCGCTTAAGAGCTCAACTGATTCTCTAAATATGACCCAAAGGCAAAGGGCGGTTTCCACGTTCCGCGTTAATTTCAAACTTTATGAGCCAATGGCAACGAGCGGCTTCCGCGATCGGCGTTAATTTCAAACTTTTGCATTTTATATGAAAACTTGATACATTTCTAAAATGATGTCCTAAATAAAAAAGCGCGTATTTTAGTGCTTCATTGGGCAGTGACAACTGGAGCTTAACAGCTCAACTGGTTCTCTAAATATGAGCCAATGGCGAAGAGCGGCTTCCACGATCCGCGTTAATTTCAAACTTTTGCATTTTGCATGAAAACTAGACACATTCTAAAATGATGTCTTAAATAGAAAAGCGCGTATTTTAGTGCTTCAACGGGCAGTGACAACTGGAGCATAGCAGCTCAACTTGTAATCTAAAAATGAGCCAATGGCAAAGAGCGGCCTCGGCGATCCGCGTTAAATTCAAACTTTTGCATTTTGCATGAAAACCAGACAAATTTCTAAAATGATGTTTTGCATAAAAAAGCGCGTATTTTACAGCTTCATCGGGCAGTGACAACTGGAGCTTAACAGCTCAACTGGTTCTCTAATATGAGCCAATGGCAAACAGCTGGTTCCGCGATCCGCGTTAATTTCAAATTTTTGCATTTTGCATGAAAACTACACAAATTTTTAAAATGATGACTGACATAAAAAAGTGCGTATTTTAGTGCTCTATCGGGCAGTGACAACTGGACCTTAACAGTTCAATTTGTTCTCTAATATGAGCCAATGGTAAAGAGCGGCTTTGGCGATCCGCGTTAATTTCAAATTTTTGCATTTTGCATGAAAACTAGACAAATTTCTAAAATGACGTCTTACATAGAAAAGTAAGTGCGTATTTTAGTGCCCTATCGGGCAGTGACAATTGGAGCTTAACAGCTCAACTGGTGCTCTAATATGAGCCAATGGCAAATAGCGGCTTCCGCGATCCGCACTAATTTCAAATTTTTGCATTTTGCATGAAAACTACACAAATTTCTAAACTGATGTTTGGCATAAAAAATTGCGTATTTTAGTGGTCTATCGGGCAGTGACAACCGGAGCTTAACAGCTCAACTGTTTCTCTAAATATGAGCCAATAGCGAAGAGCGGCTACCGCGATCCGCGTTAATTTCAAATTTTTGCATTTTGCATGAAAACTAGACAAATTTCTAAAATGATGTCTTACATAAAAAAGCGCGTATTTTAGTGCTTCATCGGGCAGTGACAACTGGAGCTTAACAGCTCAACTGTTTCTCTAAATATGAGCCAATGGCGAAGAGCGGCTTCCACGATCCGCGTTAATTTCAAATTTTTGCAATTTGCATGAAAACTAGACAAATTTCTAAAATGACGTCTTACATAAAATACTAAGTGCGTATTTTAGTGCTCTATTGGGCAGTCACAATTGGAGCTTAACAGCTCAACTGGTTCTCTAATATGAGCCAATGGCAAATAGCGGCTTCCGCGATCCGCGTTAATTTCAAATTTTTGCATTTTGCATGAAAACTACACTAATTTCTAAACTGATGTCTGGCATAAAAATTGCGTATTTTAGTGGTCTATCGGGCAGTGACAACCGGAGCTTAACAGCTCAACTGGTTCTCTAATATGAGCCAATGGCAAATAGCGGCTTCCGCGATCCGCGTTAATTTCAAATTTTTGCATTTTGCATGAAAACTACACAAATTTCTAAACTGATGTCTGGCATAAAAAAGCGCGTATTTTAGTGCTTAATCGGGCAGTGAGAACTGGCGCTTAAGAGCTCAACTGATTCTCTAAATATGACCCAAAGGCAAAGGGCGGTTTCTACGTTCCGCGTTAATTTCAAACTTTATGAGCCAATGGCAACGAGCGGCTTCCGCGATCGGCGTTAATTTCAAACTTTTGCATTTTATATGAAAACTTGATACATTTCTAAAATGATGTCCTAAATAAAAAAGCGCGTATTTTAGTGCTTCATTGGGCAGTGACAACTGGAGCTTAACAGCTCAACTGGTTCTCTAAATATGAGCCAATGGCGAAGAGCGGCTTCCACGATCCGCGTTAATTTCAAACTTTTGCATTTTGCATGAAAACTAGACACATTCTAAAATGATGTCTTAAATAGAAAAGCGCGTATTTTAGTGCTTCAACGGGCAGTGACAACTGGAGCATAGCAGCTCAACTTGTAATCTAAAAATGAGCCAATGGCAAAGAGCGGCCTCGGCGATCCGCGTTAAATTCAAACTTTTGCATTTTGCATGAAAACCAGACAAATTTCTAAAATGATGTTTTACATAAAAAAGCGCGTATTTTACAGCTTCATCGGGCAGTGACAACTGGAGCTTAACAGCTCAACTGGTTCTCTAATATGAGCCAATGGCAAACAGCTGCTTCCGCGATCCGCGTTAATTTCAAATTTTTGCATTTTGCATGAAAACTACACAAATTTTTAAAATGATGACTGACATAAAAAAGTGCGTATTTTAGTGCTCTATCGGGCAGTGACAACTGGACCTTAACAGTTCAATTTGTTCTCTAATATGAGCCAATGGTAAAGAGCGGCTTTGGCGATCCGCGTTAATTTCAAATTTTTGCATTTTGCATGAAAACTAGACAAATTTCTAAAATGACGTCTTACATAGAAAAGTAAGTGCGTATTTTAGTGCCCTATCGGGCAGTGACAATTGGAGCTTAACAGCTCAACTGGTGCTCTAATATGAGCCAATGGCAAATAGCGGCTTCCGCGATCCGCACTAATTTCAAATTTTTGCATTTTGCATGAAAACTACACAAATTTCTAAACTGATGTCTGACATAAAAAAAGTGCGTATTTTAGTGCTCTATCCGGCGGTGACAACTGGAGCTTCACAGCTCAACTGGTTGTCTAAATAGGAGCCAATGGCAAAGAGCGGTTTCCACGTTCCGCGTTAATTTCAAACTTTTGCATTTTGCAAGAAAACTAGACAAATTTCTAAAATGATGTCTTACATAAAAATGCGTGTATTTTAGTGCTCTATCGGGCAGTGACAACTGGAGCTTAAGGGCTCAACTGGTTCTCTAATATGAGCCAATGGGAAAGAGCGGCTTCCGCGATACGCGTTAATTTCAAATTTTTGCATTTTGCTTGAAAACTAGACAAATTTCTAAAATGATGTCTTACATAAAAAAACGCGTATTTTATTGCTTCATTGGGCAGTGACAACTGGAGCTTAACAGCTTTACTGGTTCTCTGATATGAGCCAATGGCAAAGAGAGTTTTCCACGTTCCGCGTTAATTTCAAACCTTTGCATTTTGCATAAAAACTAGACACATTTCTATAATGATGCCTTGAATAAAAAGCGCGTCTTTTAGTTCTTCATCGGGCAGTGACAACTGGAGCTTAACAGCTCAACTGGTTCTCTAAATATGAGCCAATGGCAAAGAGCGGCTTCCAAGATCCGCGTTAATTTAAAAAATTTTCATTTTGCACGAAAATTAGACAAATTTCTAAACTGATGTCTGGCATAAAAAAGCGCGTATTTTAGTGCTTCATCGGGCAGTGACAACTGAAGATTAACAGCTCAACTGGTTCTCTAATATGTACCAATGGCAAAGAGCGGCTTCCACGATCTGCGTTAATTTAAAATTTTTGCAATTTGCATGAAAACTAGACAAATTTCTAAAATGACATCTTACATAAAAAACTAAGTGCGTATTTTAGTGCTCTATTGGGCAGTCACAATTGGAGCTTAACAGCTCAACTGGTTCTCTAATATGAGCCAATGGCAAATAGCGGCTTCCGCGATCCGCGTTAATTGCAAATTTTTGCATTTTGCATGAAAACTACACAAATTTCTAAACTGATGTCTGGCATAAAAAAGCGCGTATTTTAGTGCTTAATCGGGCAGTGAGAACTGGCGCTTAAGAGCTCAACTGATTCTCTAAATATGACCCAAAGGCAAAGGGCGGTTTCCACGTTCCGCGTTAATTTCAAACTTTATGAGCCAATGGCAACGAGCGGCTTCCGCGATCGGCGTTAATTTCAAACTTTTGCATTTTATATGAAAACTTGATACATTTCTAAAATGATGTCCTAAATAAAAAAGCGCGTATTTTAGTGCTTCATTGGGCAGTGACAACTGGAGCTTAACAGCTCAACTGGTTCTCTAAATATGAGCCAATGGCGAAGAGCGGCTTCCACGATCCGCGTTAATTTCAAACTTTTGCATTTTGCATGAAAACTAGACACATTCTAAAATGATGTCTTAAATAGAAAAGCGCGTATTTTAGTGCTTCAACGGGCAGTGACAACTGGAGCATAGCAGCTCAACTTGTAATCTAAAAATGAGCCAATGGCAAAGAGCGGCCTCGGCGATCCGCGTTAAATTCAAACTTTTGCATTTTGCATGAAAACCAGACAAATTTCTAAAATGATGTTTTGCATAAAAAAGCGCGTATTTTACAGCTTCATCGGGCAGTGACAACTGGAGCTTAACAGCTCAACTGGTTCTCTAATATGAGCCAATGGCAAACAGCTGGTTCCGCGATCCGCGTTAATTTCAAATTTTTGCATTTTGCATGAAAACTACACAAATTTTTAAAATGATGACTGACATAAAAAAGTGCGTATTTTAGTGCTCTATCGGGCAGTGACAACTGGACCTTAACAGTTCAATTTGTTCTCTAATATGAGCCAATGGTAAAGAGCGGCTTTGGCGATCCGCGTTAATTTCAAATTTTTGCATTTTGCATGAAAACTAGACAAATTTCTAAAATGACGTCTTACATAGAAAAGTAAGTGCGTATTTTAGTGCCCTATCGGGCAGTGACAATTGGAGCTTAACAGCTCAACTGGTGCTCTAATATGAGCCAATGGCAAATAGCGGCTTCCGCGATCCGCACTAATTTCAAATTTTTGCATTTTGCATGAAAACTACACAAATTTCTAAACTGATGTTTGGCATAAAAAATTGCGTATTTTAGTGGTCTATCGGGCAGTGACAACCGGAGCTTAACAGCTCAACTGTTTCTCTAAATATGAGCCAATAGCGAAGAGCGGCTACCGCGATCCGCGTTAATTTCAAATTTTTGCATTTTGCATGAAAACTAGACAAATTTCTAAAATGATGTCTTACATAAAAAAGCGCGTATTTTAGTGCTTCATCGGGCAGTGACAACTGGAGCTTAACAGCTCAACTGTTTCTCTAAATATGAGCCAATGGCGAAGAGCGGCTTCCACGATCCGCGTTAATTTCAAATTTTTGCAATTTGCATGAAAACTAGACAAATTTCTAAAATGACGTCTTACATAAAATACTAAGTGCGTATTTTAGTGCTCTATTGGGCAGTCACAATTGGAGCTTAACAGCTCAACTGGTTCTCTAATATGAGCCAATGGCAAATAGCGGCTTCCGCGATCCGCGTTAATTTCAAATTTTTGCATTTTGCATGAAAACTACACTAATTTCTAAACTGATGTCTGGCATAAAAAATTGCGTATTTTAGTGGTCTATCGGGCAGTGACAACCGGAGCTTAACAGCTCAACTGGTTCTCTATTATGAGCCAAAGGCGAAGAACGGCTTCCACGATTCGCGTTAATTTATAATTTCTGCATTTCGCATGAAAACTAGACAAATTTTTTAAGATGTCTGGCATAAAAAAGTGCGCATTTTAGTGTTCTATCGGGAAGTGACAATTCGAGCTTAACAGCTCAACTGGTTCTCTAATATGAGCCAATGGCAAATAGCGGCTTCCGCGATCCGCATTAATTTCAAATTTTTGCATTTTGCATGTAAACTACACAAATTTCTAAACTGATGTCTGCCACAAAAAATTGAGTATTTTAGTGCTCTATCGGGCAGTGACAACAGGACCTTAACAGTTCAATTTGTTCTCTAATATGAGCCAATGGTAAAGAGCGGCTTTGGCGATCCGCGTTAATTTCAAATTTTTGCAATTTGCATGAAAAGTAGACAAATTTCTAAAATGACGTCTTACATAAAAAAGTAAGTTCGTATTTTCGTGCTCTATCGGGCAGTGACAATTGGAGCTTAACAGCTCAATTGGTTCTCTAATATGAGCCAATGGCAAAGAGCGGCTTCCGCGATCGGCGTTAATTTCAAACTTTTACATTTTGCATGAAAACTAGACAAATTTCTAAAATGATGTCTTACATAAAAAAGCGCGTATTTTAGTGCTTCGTCGAGCAGTGACAACTGGAATTTAACAGCTCAATTGGTTCTCTAAATATGAGTCACAGGCGAAGAGCGGTTTCCACGTTCCGCGTTAATTTCAAACTTTTGCATTTTGCATGAAAACTAGACACATTTCTAAAATAATGTCTTACATAAAAAAGCGCGTATTTTAGTGCTTCATCGAGCAGTGACAACTGGAACTTAACATCTCAACTGGTTCTCTAAATATGAGTCACAGGCAAAGAGCGGTTTCCACGTTCCGCGTTAATTTCAAACTTTTGCATTTTGCATGAAAACTAGACATATTTCTAAACTGATGTCTGACATAAAAAAAAGTGCGTATTTTAGTGCTCTATCCGGCGGTGACAACTGGAGCTTCACAGCTCAACTGGTTGTCTATATAGGAGCCAATGGCAAAGAGCGGCTTCCACGTTCCGCGTTAATTTCAAACTTTTGCATTTTGCAAGAAAACTAGACAAATTTCTAAAATGATGTCTTACATAAAAATGCGTGTATTTTAGTGCTCTATCGGGCAGTGACAACTGGAGCTTAAGGGCTCAACTGGTTCTCTAATATGAGCCAATGGGAAAGAGCGGCTTCCGCGATCCGCGTTAATTTCAAACTTTTGCATTTTGCTTGAAAACTAGACAAATTTCTAAAATGATGTCTTACATAAAAAAACGCGTATTTTATTGCTTCATTGGGCAGTGACAACTAGAGCTTAACAGCTTTACTGGTTCTCTGATATGAGCCAATGGCAAAGAGAGTTTTCCACGTTTCGCGTTAATTTCAAACCTTTGCATTTTGCATGAAAACTAGACACATTTCTATAATGATGCCTTGAATAAAAAGCGCGTCTTTTAGTTCTTCATCGGGCAGTGACAACTGGAGCTTAACAGCTCAACTGGTTCTCTAAATATGAGCCAATGGCAAAGAGCGGCTTCCAAGATCCGCGTTAATTTAAAAAATTTTCATTTTGCACGAAAATTAGACAAATTTCTAAACTGATGTCTGGCATAAAAAAGCGCGTATTTTAGTGCTTCATCGGGCAGTGACAACTGAAGATTAACAGCTCAACTGGTTCTCTAATATGTACCAATGGCAAAGAGCGGCTTCCACGATCTGCGTTAATTTAAAATTTTTGCAATTTGCATGAAAACTAGACAAATTTCTAAAATGACATCTTACATAAAAAACTAAGTGCGTATTTTAGTGCTCTATTGGGCAGTCACAATTGGAGCTTAACAGCTCAACTGGTTCTCTAATATGAGCCAATGGCAAATAGCGGCTTCCGCGATCCGCGTTAATTGCAAACTTTTGCATTTTGCATGAAAACTAGACACATTCTAAAATGATGTCTTAAATAGAAAAGCGCGTATTTTAGTGCTTCAATGGGCAGTGACAACTGGAGCATAACAGCTCAACTGGTTCTCTAATACGAGCCAATCGTAAAGAGCGGCTTCGGCGATACGCGTTAATTTCAAATTTTTGCATTTTGCTTGAAAACTAGACAAATTTCTAAAATGATGTCTTACATAAAAAAACGCGTATTTTATTGCTTCATTGGGCAGTGACAACTGGAGCTTAACAGCTTTACTGGTTCTCTGATATGAGCCAATGGCAAAGAGAGTTTTCCACGTTCCGCGTTAATTTCAAACCTTTGCATTTTGCATGAAAAGTAGACACATTTGTATAATGATGCCTTGAATAAAAAGCGCGTCTTTTAGTTCTTCATCGGGCAGTGACAACTGGAGCTTAACAGCTCAACTGGTTCTCTAAATATGAGCCAATGGCAAAGAGCGGCTTCCAAGATCCGCGTTAATTTAAAACATTTTCATTTTGCACGAAAATTAGACAAATTTCTAAACTGATGTCTGGCATAAAAAACCGCGTATTTAGTGCTTCACCGAGCAGTGACAACTGGAGCTTAACAGCTTAACTGCTTCTCTAATATGAACCAATGGGAAAGAGCGGCTTCCGCGATCCGCGTTAATTTAAATTTGTTGCAATTTGCATGAAAACTTGGCAAATTTCTAAAATGACGTCTTACATAAAAAAGTAAGTTCGTAATTTAGTGCTCTATCGGGCAGTGACCATTGGAGCTTAACAGCTCAATTGGTTCTCTATTATGAGCCAATGGTAAAAAGCGGCTTCCGCGATCGGCGTTAATTTTAAATTTTTGCATTTTGCATGAAAACTAGACAAATTTTTAAAATGATGACTGACATAAAAAAGTGCGTATTTTAGCGCTCTATCGGGCAGTGACAACTGGACCTTAACAGCTTAATTTGTTCTCTAATATGAGCCAATGGTAAAGAGCGGCTTTGGCGATCCTTGTTAATTTCAAATTTTTGCAATTTGCATGAAAACTAGACAAATTTCTAAACTGACGTCTTACATAAAAAAGTAAGTTCGTATTTTAGTGCTTCATCGAGCAGTGACAAATGGAGCTTAACAGCTCAACTGGTTCTCTAATATGAGCCAATGGCAAAAAGCGGCTTCCGCGATCCGCGTTAATTTCAAACTTTTGCATTTTGCATGAACACTAGAGACATTTATAAACTGATGTCTGACATAAAAAAGCGCTTTTTTTAGTGCTTCATCGAGCAGTGATAACTGGAAGTTAACAGCCCAACTGGTTCTCTAAACATGAGTCACAGGCAAAGAGCGGTTTCCACGTTTCGCGTTAATTTCAAACTTTTCCATTTTGCATGAAAACTAGACACATTTCTAAAATGATGTCTTGCACAAAAAAGCGCGTATTTTAGTGCTTTAGCGGGCAGTGACAACTGAAGCTTAACAGCTCAACTGGTTCTCTAAATATGAGCCAATGGCAAAGAGCAGCTTCCGAGATCCGCGTTAATTTAAAAATTTTTCATTTTGCATGAAAACTAGACAAATTTCTTAACTGATGTCTGGCATAAAAAAGTGCGTATTTTAGTGCTCTATCGGGCAGTGACAACTGGACCTTAACAGTTCAATTTGTTCTCTAATATGAGCCAATGGTAAAGAGCGGCTTTGGCGATCCGCGTTAATTTCAAATTTTTGCATTTTGCATGAAAACTAGACAAATTTCTAAAATGACGTCTTACATAGAAAGTAAGTGCGTATTTTAGTGCCCTATCGGGCAGTGACAATTGGAGCTTAACAGCTCAACTGGTGCTCTAATATGAGCCAATGGCAAATAGCGGCTTCCGCGATCCGCACTAATTTCAAATTTTTGCATTTTGCATGAAAACTACACAAATTTCTAAACTGATGTCTGACATAAAAAAAGTGCGTATTTTAGTGCTCTATCCGGCGGTGACAACTGGAGCTTCACAGCTCAACTGGTTGTCTAAATAGGAGCCAATGGCAAAGAGCGGTTTCCACGTTCCGCGTTAATTTCAAACTTTTGCATTTTGCAAGAAAACTAGACAAATTTCTAAAATGATGTCTTACATAAAAATGCGTGTATTTTAGTGCTCTATCGGGCAGTGACAACTGGAGCTTAAGGGCTCAACTGGTTCTCTAATATGAGCCAATGGGAAAGAGCGGCTTCCGCGATACGCGTTAATTTCAAATTTTTGCATTTTGCTTGAAAACTAGACAAATTTCTAAAATGATGTCTTACATAAAAAAACGCGTATTTTATTGCTTCATTGGGCAGTGACAACTGGAGCTTAACAGCTTTACTGGTTCTCTGATATGAGCCAATGGCAAAGAGAGTTTTCCACGTTCCGCGTTAATTTCAAACCTTTGCATTTTGCATAAAAACTAGACACATTTCTATAATGATGCCTTGAATAAAAAGCGCGTCTTTTAGTTCTTCATCGGGCAGTGACAACTGGAGCTTAACAGCTCAACTGGTTCTCTAAATATGAGCCAATGGCAAAGAGCGGCTTCCAAGATCCGCGTTAATTTAAAAAATTTTCATTTTGCACGAAAATTAGACAAATTTCTAAACTGATGTCTGGCATAAAAAAGCGCGTATTTTAGTGCTTCATCGGGCAGTGACAACTGAAGATTAACAGCTCAACTGGTTCTCTAATATGTACCAATGGCAAAGAGCGGCTTCCACGATCTGCGTTAATTTAAAATTTTTGCAATTTGCATGAAAACTAGACAAATTTCTAAAATGACATCTTACATAAAAAACTAAGTGCGTATTTTAGTGCTCTATTGGGCAGTCACAATTGGAGCTTAACAGCTCAACTGGTTCTCTAATATGAGCCAATGGCAAATAGCGGCTTCCGCGATCCGCGTTAATTGCAAATTTTTGCATTTTGCATGAAAACTACACAAATTTCTAAACTGATGTCTGGCATAAAAAAGCGCGTATTTTAGTGCTTAATCGGGCAGTGAGAACTGGCGCTTAAGAGCTCAACTGATTCTCTAAATATGACCCAAAGGCAAAGGGCGGTTTCCACGTTCCGCGTTAATTTCAAACTTTATGAGCCAATGGCAACGAGCGGCTTCCGCGATCGGCGTTAATTTCAAACTTTTGCATTTTATATGAAAACTTGATACATTTCTAAAATGATGTCCTAAATAAAAAAGCGCGTATTTTAGTGCTTCATTGGGCAGTGACAACTGGAGCTTAACAGCTCAACTGGTTCTCTAAATATGAGCCAATGGCGAAGAGCGGCTTCCACGATCCGCGTTAATTTCAAACTTTTGCATTTTGCATGAAAACTAGACACATTCTAAAATGATGTCTTAAATAGAAAAGCGCGTATTTTAGTGCTTCAACGGGCAGTGACAACTGGAGCATAGCAGCTCAACTTGTAATCTAAAAATGAGCCAATGGCAAAGAGCGGCCTCGGCGATCCGCGTTAAATTCAAACTTTTGCATTTTGCATGAAAACCAGACAAATTTCTAAAATGATGTTTTGCATAAAAAAGCGCGTATTTTACAGCTTCATCGGGCAGTGACAACTGGAGCTTAACAGCTCAACTGGTTCTCTAATATGAGCCAATGGCAAACAGCTGGTTCCGCGATCCGCGTTAATTTCAAATTTTTGCATTTTGCATGAAAACTACACAAATTTTTAAAATGATGACTGACATAAAAAAGTGCGTATTTTAGTGCTCTATCGGGCAGTGACAACTGGACCTTAACAGTTCAATTTGTTCTCTAATATGAGCCAATGGTAAAGAGCGGCTTTGGCGATCCGCGTTAATTTCAAATTTTTGCATTTTGCATGAAAACTAGACAAATTTCTAAAATGACGTCTTACATAGAAAAGTAAGTGCGTATTTTAGTGCCCTATCGGGCAGTGACAATTGGAGCTTAACAGCTCAACTGGTGCTCTAATATGAGCCAATGGCAAATAGCGGCTTCCGCGATCCGCACTAATTTCAAATTTTTGCATTTTGCATGAAAACTACACAAATTTCTAAACTGATGTTTGGCATAAAAAATTGCGTATTTTAGTGGTCTATCGGGCAGTGACAACCGGAGCTTAACAGCTCAACTGTTTCTCTAAATATGAGCCAATAGCGAAGAGCGGCTACCGCGATCCGCGTTAATTTCAAATTTTTGCATTTTGCATGAAAACTAGACAAATTTCTAAAATGATGTCTTAAATAAAAAAGCGCGTATTTTAGTGCTTCATCGGGCAGTGACAACTGGAGCTTAACAGCTCAACTGTTTCTCTAAATATGAGCCAATGGCGAAGAGCGGCTTCCACGATCCGCGTTAATTTCAAATTTTTGCAATTTGCATGAAAACTAGACAAATTTCTAAAATGACGTCTTACATAAAATACTAAGTGCGTATTTTAGTGCTCTATTGGGCAGTCACAATTGGAGCTTAACAGCTCAACTGGTTCTCTAATATGAGCCAATGGCAAATAGCGGCTTCCGCGATCCGCGTTAATTTCAAATTTTTGCATTTTGCATGAAAACTACACTAATTTCTAAACTGATGTCTGGCATAAAAAATTGCGTATTTTAGTGGTCTATCGGGCAGTGACAACCGGAGCTTAACAGCTCAACTGGTTCTCTATTATGAGCCAAAGGCGAAGAACGGCTTCCACGATTCGCGTTAATTTATAATTTCTGCATTTCGCATGAAACTAGACAAATTTTTTAAGATGTCTGGCATAAAAAAGTGCGCATTTTAGTGTTCTATCGGGAAGTGACAATTCGAGCTTAACAGCTCAACTGGTTCTCTAATATGAGCCAATGGCAAATAGCGGCTTCCGCGATCCGCATTAATTTCAAATTTTTGCATTTTGCATGTAAACTACACAAATTTCTAAACTGATGTCTGCCACAAAAATTGAGTATTTTTGTGCTCTATCGGGCAGTGACAACAGGACCTTAACAGTTCAATTTGTTCTCTAATATGAGCCAATGGTAAAGAGCGGCTTTGGCGATCCGCGTTAATTTCAAATTTTTGCAATTTGCATGAAAAGTAGACAAATTTCTAAAATGACGTCTTACATAAAAAAGTAAGTTCGTATTTTCGTGCTCTATCGGGCAGTGACAATTGGAGCTTAACAGCTCAATTGGTTCTCTAATATGAGCCAATGGCAAAGAGCGGCTTCCGCGATCGGCGTTAATTTCAAACTTTTACATTTTGCATGAAAACTAGACAAATTTCTAAAATGATGTCTTACATAAAAAAGCGCGTATTTTAGTGCTTCGTCGAGCAGTGACAACTGGAATTTAACAGCTCAATTGGTTCTCTAAATATGAGTCACAGGCGAAGAGCGGTTTCCACGTTCCGCGTTAATTTCAAACTTTTGCATTTTGCATGAAAACTAGACACATTTCTAAAATAATGTCTTACATAAAAAAGCGCGTATTTTAGTGCTTCATCGAGCAGTGACAACTGGAACTTAACATCTCAACTGGTTCTCTAAATATGAGTCACAGGCAAAGAGCGGTTTCCACGTTCCGCGTTAATTTCAAACTTTTGCATTTTGCATGAAAACTAGACATATTTCTAAACTGATGTCTGACATAAAAAAAAGTGCGTATTTTAGTGCTCTATCCGGCGGTGACAACTGGAGCTTCACAGCTCAACTGGTTGTCTATATAGGAGCCAATGGCAAAGAGCGGCTTCCACGTTCCGCGTTAATTTCAAACTTTTGCATTTTGCAAGAAAACTAGACAAATTTCTAAAATGATGTCTTACATAAAAATGCGTGTATTTTAGTGCTCTATCGGGCAGTGACAACTGGAGCTTAAGGGCTCAACTGGTTCTCTAATATGAGCCAATGGGAAAGAGCGGCTTCCGCGATCCGCGTTAATTTCAAATTTTTGCATTTTGCTTGAAAACTAGACAAATTTCTAAAATGATGTCTTACATAAAAAAACGCGTATTTTATTGCTTCATTGGGCAGTGACAACTGGAGCTTAACAGCTTTACTGGTTCTCTGATATGAGCCAATGGCAAAGAGAGTTTTCCACGTTCCGCGTTAATTTCAAACCTTTGCATTTTGCATGAAAACTAGACACATTTCTATAATGATGCCTTGAATAAAAGCGCGTCTTTTAGTTCTTCATCGGGCAGTGACAACTGGAGCTTAACAGCTCAACTGGTTCTCTAAATATGAGCCAATGGCAAAGAGCGGCTTCCAAGATCCGCGTTAATTTAAAAAATTTTCATTTTGCACGAAAATTAGACAAATTTCTAAACTGATGTCTGGCATAAAAAGCGCGTATTTTAGTGCTTCATCGGGCAGTGACAACTGAAGATTAACAGCTCAACTGGTTCTCTAATATGTACCAATGGCAAAGAGCGGCTTCCACGATCTGCGTTAATTTAAAATTTTTGCAATTTGCATGAAAACTAGACAAATTTCTAAAATGACATCTTACATAAAAAACTAAGTGCGTATTTTAGTGCTCTATTGGGCAGTCACAATTGGAGCTTAACAGCTCAACTGGTTCTCTAATATGAGCCAATGGCTAATAGCGGCTTCCGCGATCCGCGTTAATTGCAAACTTTTGCATTTTGCATGAAAACTAGACACATTCTAAAATGATGTCTTAAATAGAAAAGCGCGTATTTTAGTGCTTCAATGGGCAGTGACAACTGGAGCATAACAGCTCAACTGGTTCTCTAATACGAGCCAATCGTAAAGAGCGGCTTCGGCGATACGCGTTAATTTCAAATTTTTGCATTTTGCTTGAAAACTAGACAAATTTCTAAAATGATGTCTTACATAAAAAAACGCGTATTTTATTGCTTCATTGGGCAGTGACAACTGGAGCTTAACAGCTTTACTGGTTCTCTGATATGAGCCAATGGCAAAGAGAGTTTTCCACGTTCCGCGTTAATTTCAAACCTTTGCATTTTGCATGAAAAGTAGACACATTTGTATAATGATGCCTTGAATAAAAAGCGCGTCTTTTAGTTCTTCATCGGGCAGTGACAACTGGAGCTTAACAGCTCAACTGGTTCTCTAAATATGAGCCAATGGCAAAGAGCGGCTTCCAAGATCCGCGTTAATTTAAAACATTTTCATTTTGCACGAAAATTAGACAAATTTCTAAACTGATGTCTGACATAAAAAACCGCGTATTTAGTGCTTCACCGAGCAGTGACAACTGGAGCTTAACAGCTTAACTGCTTCTCTAATATGAACCAATGGGAAAGAGCGGCTTCCGCGATCCGCGTTAATTTCAAATTTTTGCATTTTGCTTGAAAACTAGGCAAATTTCTAAAATGACGTCTTACATAAAAAAGTAAGTTCGTATTTTAGTGCTCTATCGGGCAGTGACCATTGGAGCTTAACAGCTCAATTGGTTCTCTAATATGAGCCAATGGTAAAAAGCGGCTTCCGCGATCCGCGTTAATTTTAAATTTTTGCATTTTGCATGAAAACTAGACAAATTTTTAAAATGATGACTGACATAAAAAAGTGCGTATTTTAGCGCTCTATCGGGCAGTGACAACTGGACCTTAACAGCTTAATTTGTTCTCTAATATGAGCCAATGGTAAAGAGCGGCTTTGGCGATCCTTGTTAATTTCAAATTTTTGCAATTTGCATGAAAACTAGACAAATTTCTAAACTGACGTCTTACATAAAAAAGTAAGTTCGTATTTTAGTGCTTCATCGAGCAGTGACAAATGGAGCTTAACAGCTCAACTGGTTCTCTAATATGAGCCAATGCCAAAAAGCGGCTTCCGCGATCCGCGTTAATTTCAAACTTTTGCATTTTGCATGAAAACTAGAGACATTTCTAAACTGATGTCCGACATAAAAAAGAGCGTATTTTAGTGCTCTATCGGGCAGTGCCAATTGGAGCTTAACAGCTCAATTGGTTCTCTAATATGAGCCAATGGCAAAAAGCGGCTTCCGCGATCCGCGTTAATTTCAAACTTTTGCATTTTGCATGAACACTAGAGACATTTATAAACTGATGTCTGACATAAAAAAGCGCTTTTTTTAGTGCTTCATCGAGCAGTGATAACTGGAAGTTAACTGCCTAACTGGTTCTCTAAACATGAGTCACAGGCAAAGAGCGGTTTCCACGTTTCGCGTTAATTTCAAACTTTTCCATTTTGCATGAAAACTAGACACATTTCTAAAATGATGTCTTGCACAAAAAAGCGCGTATTTTAGTGCTTTAGCGGGCAGTGACAACTGAAGCTTAACAGCTCAACTGGTTCTCTAAATATGAGCCAATGGCAAAGAGCAGCTTCCGAGATCCGCGTTAATTTAAAATTTTTTCATTTTGCATGAAAACTAGACAAATTTCTTAACTGATGTCTGGCATAAAAAAGTGCGTGTTTTAGTGCTCTATCGGGCTGTGACAACCGGAGCTTAACAGCTCAACTGGTTCTCTAATATGAGCCAATGGCAAAGAGCGGCTTCCGCGATCGGCGTTAATTTCAAACTTTTACATTTTGCATGAAAACTAGACAAATTTCTAAAATGACGTCTTACACAAAAAAGCGCGTGTTTTAGTGCTTTAGCGGGCAGTGACAACTGAAGCTTAACAGCTCAACTGGTTCTCTAAATATGAGCCAATGGCAAAGAGCGGCTTCCGAGATCCGCGTTAATTTAAAAATTTTTCATTTTGCATGAAAACTAGACAAATTCTTAATTGATGTCTGACATAAAAAACCGCGTATTTGGTGCTTCACCGAGCAGTGACAACTGGAGCTTAACAGCTTAACTGCTTCTGTAATATGAACCAATGGGAAAGAGCGGCTTCCGAGATCCGCGTTAATTTAAAATTGTTTCACTTTGCATGAAAACTAGACAAATTTCTAAACTGATGTCTGGCATAAGAAAGTGCGTATTTTAGTGCTCTATCGGGTTGTGACAACCGGAGCTTAACAGCTCAACTGGTTCTCCAAATATGAGCCAAAGGCAAAGAGCGGTTTCCACGATCCGCGTTAATTTCAAACTTTTACATTTTGCTTGAAAACTAGACAAATTTCTAAACTGATGTCTGGCATAAAAAAGTGCGTGTTTTAGTGCTCTATCGGGCAGTGACAACCGGAACTTAACAGATCAACTGGTTCTCTAATATGGGCTAATGGCAAAGAGCGGCTTCCGCGACCCGCGTTAATTTAAATTTGTTGCAATTTGCATGAAAACTTGGCAAATTTCTAAAATGACGTGTTACATAAAAAAGTAAGTTCGTATTTTAGTGCTCTATCGGGCAGTGACAATTGGAGCTTAACAGCTCAATTGGTTCTCTAATATGAGCCAATGGTAAAAAGCGGCTTCCGCGATCCGCGTTAATTTTAAATTTTTGCATTTTGCATGAAAACTAGACAAATTTTTAAAACGATGACTGACATAAAAAAGTGCGTATTTTAGTGCTCTATCGGGCAGTGACAACTGGACCTTAACAGCTCAATTTGTTCTCTAATATGAGCCAATGGTAAAGAGCGGCTTTGGCGATCCGCGTTAATTTCAAATTTTTGCAATTTGCATGAAAACTAGACAAATTTCTAAAATGACGTCTTACATAAAAAAGTAAGTTCGTATTTTAGTGCTCTATCGGGCTGTGACAATTGGAGCTTAATAGCTCAATTGGTTCTCTAATATGAGCCAATGGCAAAAAGCGGCTTCCGCGATCCGCGTTAATTTCAAACTTTTGCATTTTGCATGAACACTAGAGACATTTCTAAACTGATGTCTGACACAAAAAAGCGCTTATTTTAGTGCTTCATCGAGCAGTGATAACTGGAACTTAACAGCCCAACTGGTTCTCTAAACATGAGTCACAGGCAAAGAGCGGTTTCCACGTTTCGCGTTAATTTCAAACTTTTGCATTTTGCAAGAAAATTAGAAAAATTTCTAAAATGTTGTCTTACATAAAAATGCGTGTATTTTCGTGCTTCATCGGGCAGTGACAACTGAAACTTAACAGCTCAAATGGTTCTTTAAATATGAGCCACAGGCAAAGAGCGGTTTCCACATTCCGAGTTAATTTCAAACTTTTGCATTTTGCATGAAAACTAGAAAAATTTCTAAACTGACGTCTGGCATAAGAAAGTGCGTATTTTAGTGCTCTATCGGGTTGTGACAACCGGAGCTTAACAGCTCAACTGGTTCTCCAAATATGAGCCAAATGCAAAGAGCGGTTTCCACGATCTGCGTTAATTTCAAACTTTTACATTTTGCATGAAAACTAGACAAATTCCTAAAATGACATCTTACATAAAAAACTAAGTGCGTATTTTGGTGCTCTATTGGGCAGTGACAATTGGAGCTTAACACCTCAACTGGTTCTCTAAATATGAGCCATTGGCAAAGAGCGGCTTCCGAGATCCGCGTTAATTTAAAATTTTTTCATTTTGCATGAAAACTAGACAAATTTCTTAACTGATGTCTGGCATAAAAAAGTGCGTATTTTAGTGCTCTATCGGGTTGTGACAACCGGAGCTTAACAGCTTAACTGGTTCTCTAATATGAGCCAATGGCAAAAAGCGGCTTCCGCGACCCGCGTTAATTTCAAACTTTTGCATTTTGCATGAAAACTAGAGACATTTCTAAACTGATGTCTGACATAAAGAAGAGCGTATTTTAGTGCTTCATCGAGCAGTGACAAATGGAGCTTAACAGCTTAACTGCTTCTCTAATATGAACCAATGGGAAAGAGCGGCTTCCGAGATCCGCGTTAATTTAAAATTTTTTCACTTTGCATGAAAACTAGACAAATTTCTAAACTGATGTCTGGCATAAGAAAGTGCGTATTTTAGTGCTCTATCGGGTTGTGGCAACCGGAGCTTAACAGCTCAACTGGTTCTCCAAATATGAGCCAAAGGCAAAGAGCGGTTTCCACGATCCGCGTTAATTTCAAACTTTTACATTTTGCATGAAAACTAGACACATTTCTAAAATGATGTCTTACACAAAAAAGCGCGTATTTTAGTGCTTTAGCGGGCAGTGACAACTGAAGCTTAACAGCTCAACTGGTTCTCTAAATATGAGCCAATGGCAAAGAGCGGCTTCCGAGATCCGCGTTAATTTCAAACTTTTGCATTTTGCATGAAAATTAGACACATTTCTAAAATAATGTCTTACATAAAAAAGCGCGTATTTTAGTGCTTCATCGAGCAGTGATAACTGGAACTTAACAGCCCATCTGGTTCTCGAAACATGAGTCAAAGGCAAAGAGCGGTTTCCACGTTTCGCGTTAATTTCAAACTTTTGCATTTTGCATGAAAACGAGACACATTTCTAAACTGATCTCTGACCTAAAAAAGTGCGCATTTTAGTGCTCTATCGGGCGGTAACAACTGGAGCCTAACAGCTCAACTGGTTCTCTAAATATGAGCCAATGGCAAAGAGCGGCTTCCGCGATCCGCGTTAATTTCAAATTTTTGATTTTGCATGATAACTAGATGCATTTCTAAAATGATGTCTAAAATAAAAAAGCGCGTGTTTTAGTGCTTCATCGGGCAGTGACAACTGGAGCTTAACAGCTTTACTGGTTCTCTGATATGAGCCAATGGCAAAGAGAGTTTTCCACGTTCCGCGTTAATTTCAAACCTTTGCATTTTGCATGAAAACTAGACACATTTGTATAATGATGCCTTGAATAAAAAGCGCGTCTTTTAGTTCTTCATCGGGCAGTGACAACTGGAGCTTAACAGCTCAACTGGTTCTCTAAATATGAGCCAATGGCAAAGAGCGGCTTCCAAGATCCGCGTTAATTTAAAAAAATTTCATTTTGCACGAAAATTAGACAAATTTCTAAACTGATGTCTGGCATAAAAAACCGCGTATTTAGTGCTTCACCGAGCAGTGACAACTGGAGCTTAACAGCTTAACTGCTTCTCTAATATGAACCAATGGGAAAGAGCGGCTTCCGCGATCCGCGTTAATTTAAATTTGTTGCAATTTGCATGAAAACTTGGCAAATTTCTAAAATGACGTCTTACATAAAAAAGTAAGTTCGTATTTTAGTGCTCTATCGGGCAGTGACCATTGGAGCTTAACAGCTCAATTGGTTCTCTAATATGAGCCAATGGTAAAAAGCGGCTTCCGCGATCCGCGTTAATTTTAAATTTTTGCATTTTGCATGAAAACTAGACAAATTTTTAAAATGATGACTGACATAAAAAAGTGCGTATTTTAGCGCTCTATCGGGCAGTGACAACTGGACCTTAACAGCTTAATTTGTTCTCTAATATGAGCCAATGGTAAAGAGCGGCTTTGGCGGTCCTTGTTAATTTCAAATTTTTGCAATTTGCATGAAAACTAGACAAATTTCTAAACTGACGTCTTACATAAAAAAGTAAGTTCGTATTTTAGTGCTTCATCGAGCAGTGACAAATGGAGCTTAACAGCTCAACTGGTTCTCTAATATGAGCCAATGCCAAAAAGCGGCTTCCGCGATCCGCGTTAATTTCAAACTTTTGCATTTTGCATGAAAACTAGAGACATTTCTAAACTGATGTCTGACATAAAAAAGAGCGTATTTTAGTGCTCTATCGGGCAGTGACAATTGGAGCTTAACAGCTCAATTGGTTCTCTAATATGAGCCAATGGCAAAAAGCGGCTTCCGCGATCCGCGTTAATTTCAAACTTTTGCATTTTGCATGAACACTAGAGACATTTATAAACTGATGTCTGACATAAAAAAGCGCTTTTTTTAGTGCTTCATCGAGCAGTGATAACTGAAAGTTAACAGCCCAACTGGTTCTCTAAACATGAGTCACAGGCAAAGAGCGGTTTCCACGTTTCGCGTTAATTTCAAACTTTTCCATTTTGCATGAAAACTAGACACATTTCTAAAATGATGTCTTGCACAAAAAAGCGCGTATTTTAGTGCTTTAGCGGGCAGTGACAACTGAAGCTTAACAGCTCAACTGGTTCTCTAAATATGAGCCAATGGCAAAGAGCAGCTTCCGAGATCCGCGTTAATTTAAAATTTTTTCATTTTGCATGAAAACTAGACAAATTTCTTAACTGATGTCTGGCATAAAAAAGTGCGTGTTTTAGTGCTCTATCGGGCTGTGACAACCGGAGCTTAACAGCTCAACTGGTTCTCTGATATGAGCCAATGGCAAAGAGCGGCTTCCGCGATCGGCGTTAATTTCAAACTTTTACATTTTGCATGAAAACTAGACAAATTTCTAAAATGACGTCTTACACAAAAAAGCGCGTGTTTTAGTGCTTTAGCGGGCAGTGACAACTGAAGCTTAACAGCTCAACTGGTTCTCTAAATATGAGCCAATGGCAAAGAGCGGCTTCCGAGATCCGCGTTAATTTAAAAATTTTTCATTTTGCATGAAAACTAGACAAATTCTTAATTGATGTCTGACATAAAAAACCGCGTATTTGGTGCTTCACCGAGCAGTGACAACTGGAGCTTAACAGCTTAACTGCTTCTGTAATATGAACCAATGGGAAAGAGCGGCTTCCGAGATCCGCGTTAATTTAAAATTGTTTCACTTTGCATGAAAACTAGACAAATTTCTAAACTGATGTCTGGCATAAGAAAGTGCGTATTTTAGTGCTCTATCGGGTTGTGACAACCGGAGCTTAACAGCTCAACTGGTTCTCCAAATATGAGCCAAAGGAAAAGAGCGGTTTCCACGATCCGCGTTAATTTCAAACTTTTACATTTTGCTTGAAAACTAGACAAATTTCTAAACTGATGTCTGGCATAAAAAAGTGCGTGTTTTAGTGCTCTATCGGGCAGTGACAACCGGAACTTAACAGATCAACTGGTTCTCTAATATGGGCTAATGGCAAAGAGCGGCTTCCGCGACCCGCGTTAATTTAAATTTGTTGCAATTTGCATGAAAACTTGGCAAATTTCTAAAATGACGTGTTACATAAAAAAGTAAGTTCGTATTTTAGTGCTCTATCGGGCAGTGACAATTGGAGCTTAACAGCTCAATTGGTTCTCTAATATGAGCCAATGGTAAAAAGCGGCTTCCGCGATCCGCGTTAATTTCAAACTTTTGCATTTTGCATGAACACTAGAGACATTTCTAAACTGATGTCTGACATAAAAAAGCGCTTATTTTAGTGCTTCATCGAGCAGTGATAACTGGAACTTAACAGCCCAACTGGTTCTCTAAACATGAGTCACAGGCAAAGAGCGGTTTCCACGTTTCGCGTTAATTTCAAACTTTTGCATTTTGCAAGAAAATTAGAAAAATTTCTAAAATGTTGTCTTACATAAAAATGCGTGTATTTTCGTGCTTCATCGGGCAGTGACAACTGAAACTTAACAGCTCAAATGGTTCTTTAAATATGAGCCACAGGCAAAGAGCGGTTTCCACGATCTGCGTTAATTTCAAACTTTTACATTTTGCATGAAAACTAGACAAATTCCTAAAATGACATCTTACATAAAAAACTAAGTGCGTATTTTGGTGCTCTATTGGGCAGTGACAATTGGAGCTTAACACCTCAACTGGTTCTCTAAATATGAGCCATTGGCAAAGAGCGGCTTCCGAGATCCGCGTTAATTTAAAATTTTTTCATTTTGCATGAAAACTAGACAAATTTCTTAACTGATGTCTGGCATAAAAAAGTGCGTATTTTAGTGCTCTATCGGGTTGTGACAACCGGAGCTTAACAGCTTAACTGGTTCTCTAATATGAGCCAATGGCAAAAAGCGGCTTCCGCGACCCGCGTTAATTTCAAACTTTTGCATTTTGCATGAAAACTAGAGACATTTCTAAACTGATGTCTGACATAAAGAAGAGCGTATTTTAGTGCTTCATCGAGCAGTGACAAATGGAGCTTAACAGCTTAACTGCTTCTCTAATATGAACCAATGGGAAAGAGCGGCTTCCGAGATCCGCGTTAATTTAAAATTTTTTCACTTTGCATGAAAACTAGACAAATTTCTAAACTGATGTCTGGCATAAGAAAGTGCGTATTTTAGTGCTCTATCGGGTTGTGGCAACCGGAGCTTAACAGCTCAACTGGTTCTCCAAATATGAGCCAAAGGCAAAGAGCGGTTTCCACGATCCGCGTTAATTTCAAACTTTTACATTTTGCATGAAAACTAGACACATTTCTAAAATGATGTCTTACACAAAAAAGCGCGTATTTTAGTGCTTTAGCGGGCAGTGACAACTGAAGCTTAACAGCTCAACTGGTTCTCTAAATATGAGCCAATGGCAAAGAGCGGCTTCCGAGATCCGCGTTAATTTCAAACTTTTGCATTTTGCATGAAAATTAGACACATTTCTAAAATAATGTCTTACATAAAAAAGCGCGTATTTTAGTGCTTCATCGAGCAGTGATAACTGGAACTTAACAGCCCATCTGGTTCTCGAAACATGAGTCACAGGCAAAGAGCGGTTTCCACGTTTCGCGTTAATTTCAAACTTTTGCATTTTGCAAGAAAACTAGAAAAATTTCTAAAATGATGTCTTACATGAAAATGCGTGTAATTTCGTGCTTCATCGGGCAGTGACAACTGAAACTTAACAGCTCAAATGGTTCTCTAAATATGAGCCACAGGCAAAGAGCGGTTTCCACATTCCGAGTTAATTTCAAACTTTTGCATTTTGCATGAAAACTAGAAAAATTTCTAAACTGACGTCTGGCATAGGAAAGTGCGTATTTTAGTGCTCTATCGGGTTGTGACAACCGGAGCTTAACAGCTCAACTGGTTCTCCAAATATGAGCCAAATGCAAAGAGCGGTTTCCACGATCCGCGTTAATTTCAAACTTTTACATTTTGCATGAAAACTAGACAAATTTCTAAAATAACATCTTACATAAAAAACTAAGTGCGTATTTTGGTGCTCTATCGGGCAGTGACAACTGGACCTTAACAGTTCAATTTGTTCTCTAATATGAGCCAATGGTAAAGAGCGGCTTTGGCGATCCGCGTTAATTTCAAATTTTTGCAATTTGGATGAAAACTAGACAAATTTCTAAAATGACGTCTTACATAAAAGAGTAAGTTCGCATTTTAGTGCTTCATCGAGCAGTGACAACTGGAACTTAACAGCTCCACTGGTTCTCTAAAAATGAGCCACAGGCAGAGAGCGGTTTCCACGTTCCGCGTTAATTTCAAACTTTTGCATTTTGCATGAAAACGAGACACATTTCTAAACTGATCTCTGACCTAAAAAAGTGCGCATTTTAGTGCTCTATCGGGCGGTAACAACTGGAGCCTAACAGCTCAACTGGTTCTCTAAATATGAGCCAATGGCAAAGAGCGGCTTCCGCGATCCGCGTTAATTTCAAATTTTTGATTTTGCATGATAACTAGATGCATTTCTAAAATGATGTCTAAAATAAAAAAGCGCGTGTTTTAGTGCTTCATCGGGCAGTGACAACTGGAGCTTAACAGCTCAACTGGTTCTCTAATATGAGCCAAAGGCAAAAAGCGGTTTCTACGAGCCGCGTTAATTTCAAACTTTTGCATTTTGCATGAAAACTAGACAAATTTCTAAAATGATGTCTTACATCAAAAAGCGCGTATTTAAGTGCTTCATCGAGCAGTGGCAACTGGAACTTCACAGTTCCACTGGTTCTCTAAAAATGAGCCACAGGCAAAGAGCGGTTTCCACGTTCCGCGTTAATTTCAAACTTTTGCATTTTGCATGAAAACTAGACACATTTCTAAACTGATGTCTGACATAAAAAAGTGCGTATTTTAGTGCTCTATCGGGCGGTGACAACTGGAGCTTAACAGCTCAACTGGTTCTCTAAATATGAGCCAATGTCAAAGAGCGGCTTCCGCGATCCGCGTTAATTTAAAATTTTTGCAATGTGCCTGAAAACTAGACACATTTCTAAAATGATGGCTTACACCAAAAAGTGCGTATTTTAGTGCTCTATCGGGCAGTGACAACTGGAGCTTAAGAGCTCAACTGGTTCTCTAATATGAGCCAAAGGCAAAGAGCGGCTTCCGCGATCCGCGTAAATTTAAATTTTTGCAATTTGCATGAAAACTAGACAAATTTCTAAAATGACTTCTTATATAAAAAAGCGCGTATTTTAGTGCTTCATCGGGCAGTGACAACTGGAGATTAACAGCTCAACTGGTTCTCTAAATATGAGCCAATGGCAAATAGCGCTGAGAACTGTTAAGCTCCAGTTGTCACTTCCCGATGGACCACTAAAATACGCATATTTTTATGTAAGACATCATTTCAGAAATTTGTCCAGTTTTCAAGCAAAATGCAAAAATTTGAAATTAACGCAGATCGCGGAAGCCGCTTTTTGCCATTGGCTCATATTAGAGAACTGGTTGACCTGTTAAGCTCCAATTGTCACTGCCCGATAGAGTACTAAAATACCCACTTACTTTTTTTATGTAAGACGTCATTTAAGAAATTTGTCAAGTTTTCATGCAAATTGCAAAAATTTTAAATTAACGCGGATCGAGGAAGCCGCTCTTTGACATTGGCTCATAAAATTTGAAATTATCGCGGAACGTGGAAACCGCCCTTTACTTTTGGCTCATATTTATAGAACCAGTTGAGGTGTTAAGCTTCAGTTGTCACTGCCCGATGAAGCACTAAAACACGCGCTTTTTTATGTAAGACATCATTTTAGAAAATTATCTAGATTTCATGCAAAATGCAAAAGTTTGAAATTAACGCGGATCGCCGAAGCCGCTCTTTGCCATTGGCTCATATTACAGAACCAGTTGATCTGTTAAGGTCCATTTGTCACTGCCCGATAGAGCACTAAAATACGCACTTTTTTATGTCAGACATCATTTTAGAAATTTGCCTAGTTTTCATGCAAAATACAAAAATTTGAAATTATCGCGTATCGCCGAAGCCGCTCTTTACGATTGGCTCGTATTAGAGAACCAGTTGAACTGTTAAGCTCCGTTTGTCACTGCCCGATAGAGCACTAAAATACGCACTTTTTTAAGCCAGACATCTATAGAAATTTGTTTAGTTTTCATGCAAAATGCAAAAATTTCAAATTAACGCGGATCGCGGAAACCGCTCTTTTCTAATGGCTCATATTAGAGAACCAGTAAAGCTGTTAAGATGCAGTTGTCACTGCCCGATAGAGCTCTAAAATACGCACTTTTTTATGCAAGACATCATTTTAGAAATTGGTCTAGGTTTCATGCAAAATGCAAAAGTTTGAAATTAACGCGGAACGTGGAAACCGCTATTTGCCTTTGGCTCATAGTTAGAGAACCAGTTGAGCTATTAAGCTCCAGCTGTCACTCCCCGATAGAGCACTAAAAAACGCGCTTTCTTATACCAGACATCTTAAGAAATTTGTCTAGTTTTCATGCAAAATGCAAAAATTTTAAATTAACGCAGATCGTGGATGCCGCTCTTTGCCATTGGTACATATTAGAGAACCAGTTGAGCTGTTAAGCTCCGGTTGTCACTGCCCAATAGAGCACTAAAAAACGCGCTTTTTTATGCCAGACATCAGTTTAGAAATTTGTGTAGTCTTCATGCAAAATGCAAAAATTTGCAATTAACGCGGATCGCGGAAGCCGCTCTTTGCTTATGGCTCATATTAGAGAATCAGTTGAGTTGTTAAGCTCCGGTTGTCACTGCCCGATAGAGCACCAAAATACGCACTTTTTTAATCCAGACATCTTTAGAAATTTGTCTAGTTTTCATGCAAAATGCAAAAGTTTGAAATTAACGCCGATCGCGGAAGCCGCTCTTTGCCATTGGCTCATATTAGAGAACCAATTGAGCTGTTAAGCTCCAATTGTCACTGCCCGATAGAGCACTAAAATACGCACTTACTTTGTTATGTAAGACGTCATTTTAGAAATTTGTCTAGTTTTCATGCAAATTGCAAAAAATTGAAATTAACGCGGATTGCGGAAGCCGCTCGTTTCCATTGGCTTGTATTAGAGAATTAGTTGAGCTGTGAAGCTCCGGTTGTCACTGCTCGATAGAGCACTAAAATACGCACTTTTTTAATCCAGACATCTTTAGAAATTTGTCTAGTTTTCATGCAAAATGCAAAAATTTTAAATTAACGCGGATCGCTGAGGCCGCTCTTTATCATTGGCTCATATTTGAGAACCAGTTGAACTGTTAAGCTACAGTTGTCAGTGCCCGATAGAGCACTAAATTACGCACTTACTTTTTTATGTAAGACGTCATTTTAGAAATTTGTCTAGTTTTCATGCAAATTGCAAAAAATTGAAATTAACGCGGATTGCGGAAGCCGCTCGTTTCCATTGGCTTGTATTAGAGAATTAGTTGAGCTGTGAAGCTCCGGTTGTCACTGCTCGATAGAGCACTAAAATACGCACTTTTTTAATCCAGACATCTTTAGAAATTTGTCTAGTTTTCATGCAAAATGCAAAAATTTTAAATTAACGCGGATCGCTGAGGCCGCTCTTTATCATTGGCTCATATTTGAGAACCAGTTGAGCTGTTAAGCTCCGGTTGTCACTGCCCGATAGAGCACTAAAATATGCACTTTTTTATGGCAGACATCTTTAGAAATTTTTTAGTTTTCATGCAAAATGCAAAAGTTTGAAATTAACGCCGATCGCGGAAGCCGCTGTTTGCCATTGGCTCATATTAGAGAACCAGTTGAACTGTAAAGCTCCAGTTGCCGCTTCCCGATAGAGCACTAAAATACGCACTTTTTAATGTAAGACATAATTTTAGAAATTTGTCTAGTTTTCATGCAAAATGCAAAACTTTGAAATTAACGCGGATCGCGGAAGCCGCTCTTTGCCATTGGCTCATATTAGAGAACCAGTTGAGCTGTTAAGCTCCAATTGTCATTGCCCGATAGAGCACTGAAATATGCACTTACTTTTTTATGTAAGACGTCATTTTAGAAATTTGTCTAGTTTTCATGCAAATTGCAAAAATTTGAAATTAACGCGGAACGCGGAAGCCGCTCTTTGCCATTGGCTCATATTACAGAACCAGTTGAGCTGTTAAGCTCCAATTGTCAATGCCCGATGGAGCACTGAAATATGCACTTACTTTTTTATGTAAGCCATCATGTTAGAAATTTGTCTAGTTTTCATGCAAAATGCAAAAGTTTGAAATTAACGCGGATCGCCGAAGCCGCTCGTTGCCATTGGCTCATTTTAGAAATTTTTTTTAAAAAAAAATTTTAGAAACAAGGCCCTTACGCAAAAAAAGGGAAAAAGCGGTATACCGGAAGGTAGGCACGCGGGTAAAAAACCCATTAACATGTAAACACAGTTTATTTACACAGTTCGGTTTATACAACGGAAGAGAACGGTCGGATTTTCGAGCGCTCCTCCACTGTGAAAGGGCCTTTTGGGCACAGTACTGCGAAAAGTGGATAGTTTAAATCGAAATCGGTACCTAATTAAAGAGGACAATTTAGCGAAACGTTGTGTACTTTTTTGGTTAAAATCGAGCAAAAGCATTAAGAGTTATCAATAGATAAAAGTCAGAAAATTCCATTTAAAAGTGCATAGATAGGGCGAATAAAGCTAGAGAACGGCCACTTTTCTATCTCCGAATAGTAGGGATCCGACGTTTTTTCAGGCTCGCTCGACCTTTCAGGCAAGAGGTGGTGCCGTTGTGAACTTTTCGCTAGTTGGACGAAATGTTCGACGCTGCCGATGCGACATTTCTATATGACAATTTAATGCTATTGGTTTATATTTGTTGATTTGTTTGTTTGCGTATTTGTTTATTTGTGTATATTTGTTTATTTACCTATCGCGTTTCGCTGACGGTTGACAGTTGACGGTTGAAGGTGGCCGGCCACCGTGGTTTACCCGCGCATTGCTGACAGCAGACATTTGACGGCTGACAGCTGACTCTGAAAACGGCACCGCGATTTACCCGCGCGAAGTGAAGCGAAGTATGGGAACGGAATTGGCAGCAATCCCGAAAAAACCAATGCTGGCAAGGTCACCCGCAAGAGCGAGCAAGAACGGAGGACCGCTGTACCCATATTCACTATCACGCCGTCGGCCGCCAGCAACCAAGACAATCAGTCCGGAGCACCAATCCAACCTGGTCTCCCTGCTGGCATCGGTCAGCGCACTGCACGCAACAGGCAAAGATAGTGAGGCGGCATCAGGAAGAGATGAGGAGGAAACGGTGGAAACACCAAAAACAAGATTGACTGAAAAAATGGACAAGAACACCGTCACGTGTTCACGCGAAAAAAGTCAAGCCAAACGACGGAAAAAGCGATAAGGGCCAAACAGTCCATAATCAAGCGGTTAGCAGATACCAAAATGGAAAACTGCAATTCAACAAAGAGGACCGGGAACCAGTGCTGCGCAACGTCAATGAACTGACGGACATATTGATAGGGCTACTGACGGACAGCCAACAAGGGGGTACGATGGCGCAAAAGCAGGATCCAAGCGTTATCATGGCCCAACAGCAGCAGCAAATGATGACGCGAATGAAGGCAATGGCAGCTGAGATCAAAGAAATCAGGAAAGATCTGAAAGCCACAACAGCGCTGAGTAGAGTGACAAAAGGAAACCATCCAAAACTGGTCACGGGGATACGGAGCAGGCTAACAGCCAGATATCTAGCCACCGAAAGCACCCAAGTAGAGACGCCAACCGACACGGAAACTGAAGCCGAATGGCAAACACCAAAGCCTCAGAGAAAACACATGCATACATAAAACATTTATTAAAAATTACAGCATAAAAATTTCACGCCAAGACGGATAAACGCCGCAGCTGTGGCTCGCCTGACATTCGGCCCAGTTCCCTCCGTTCAGCATGTCTAAATGGCAGCCCACCGGTCCATTTCCTGGGGTTGCCCTTACATGGACGTTCGCCGATCTGGCATCCGCACGACAACGAAAGGAGAGCAATCTTTAAATGGCGGTTTTGTATTATTCAGGGGCATTCATTGAGGAAAAAAGGTCTTTCTAAAGGGAAGCCAAAAACCCCTTTTGCTTCGGCCTTCAAGTCTGCTTCTGCCAGCCGTGGCGTTAGCTTTTTTTTTTTTTTTTTTTTTGTTTGCCCGGCGGCGGCTGGAGGATAAAAATCTTCTCGAAGACACCCAGTGTCCCGTGACACCGGGTAGTGTTGGATTTCTACCAACTAAAAAACCCCCATTTTTGACTGCAAGTTTCCGGGAGTTATCCTTTAAAACTTGTGGTCTTCTTTAAGAATGGTTCAGCTCTGGCATCCGTATGCCTTCACCTCTCATTCTCTCCATGCTAGCTGGCTGCTAGAATGGGCATCTTACTAATTTTATGTAAGCACTATACTACTTAATACATGGCGTTAGCCAGCGGTTGTTTCAGCTAATATATGCCCCAGGCCACGCCTCCTCGCTCCGATTGGTGCAGGACCAGCCTGCATCCCTCGGAACAAGTCAGCGTGGATTCGGTCAGTCGCGTCATGTTGGACTTTTGTGCGCTTCTAGCCGGCTAGGAACGACTAAACCTGCATTATGCAGGAAATGTTCGTCTGTTGTCACGTGTTGTCGGGGACAAAATCTGCATAAAATAAGGGCAGTCGCTTATATAGAGGACCGTGCGTTGGGCGATCGTTTGCTCTAACTTGGGCAAGATATCGCGTCAGGACAGGACCTTGCACTCCGCTATGATAGAATTTGGCGGAGATGGTATTTATAAAGTCGCCTATATTGGCCACCCCTGTAGCTTCGTGCAGTTCAGTTATTCTGGTGTATCTGTCAGCGGATAAGACGCCTCTTAGGACCTTGTTTTGGGTCACCTGAAGACGCCGCCTGGTGGTGTCGCTAACAGAGTGCCAGATAGGGGAGCCGTATGTACGTAAGAGCCTGATAGTGGAGGTGTAGCGCAGAAGTTTATTTCGAGGTGATAGGAAAGAATTTGGCGCCAGAAGAGAGTATAACTTTCTTCGGGCCATGGCAGTCTTTTGTACAGCATAGTCAACATGCATATTGAAATGGAGTCAGGCGTCTAGTTTGAATCCCAGTTATTTCACCTCTTTTGTTGGTTTGATAGGAGTACTTGAACCACGAGTGGTGATAAGACGCTGTTGTTGGTGAATTTGCGCGAAAAGATAATAATTTCCGTCTTCCTGGGATTCACTTTAAGTTTCCATTTGTCAAAATACGGCGTCAATAAACTCAGGTGATGTACAATGCGAGGTTTGGCAGCCTGAGCATAAAAAGACGATGCGTAGATAGCCGTATCATCAGTGGATAGTGCTATTTTTGTAGTGGGAAGTTTTGGAATGTCTGCTGTAAACAATGTATACAGCAGCGGCGAAATCACTGTTCCTATAGGTACTCCTGCCGCGATTCGCCTTTGGCAGAAGTGGAATTCTCCACTTTCACCTGGATGGAACGGTTTTTCAGGTAAGACGCTATAAGGGAAACTAGGTAGAATGGCAGTGAGTGCACGGCAAACAACTTGTACAGCAGGCCTGTGTGCCAGACTGTGTCAAAGGCCCTTTGCATGTCGAGAAGCAGCATAACCGTACTTTTAAGCTTATTAAATGCTGCATATGCATCCGTTGCGATCCTAGCAATCTGCAGGGTTGTGTTGTGTCTTGGTCGAAAGCCAAACGGCTCATCCGGGATTAAACTTTGAAGCTCGGCTGCTGCCTGTAATCTCGAATAGATGACCTTCTCGGTTAATTTACCGAGGGTGTTCAAGAGGGAAATTGGCCTATAAGAGGCGGGTTCGGTCGGGTTTTTGCCCGGCTCTAAGATGGGGATTATTACAGCGTTTTTCCTGTCCTGTGGGAAGTGCTGCAATTTAAGGACTGCGTTGACTATTTGTTCTATTAGCACAATAGTTTTAAGTTTTAAGGAGTAAATAAGAGATGCCGTCTGACCCGGGGGCTTTTCGGCTAGGGAGGCGCCGAAGACACGATTGTATATCCGACGGGGTTGTTATATAGGAATGCAAAATCGAGGGTGGTATAGGATACTTCCGTTCTACAAAAACAGCGGTCTGTCTTTCAATTTCGTTATCCTGAAGGGCTGGTTGGACCTTGTGTACTTCTGCCAAAAAGTCGGCGAGCATCTCGCACTTGTCCCTGGTGGTAATATAGCTCCGCGCCTCTTTTTCTAGAGCGGGGACTTGCTCATAGTCTTTTTGCAGACTTCTCGACAGTTTCCACAGAGAATTGTCACGGGGAGTCAGATTTCGGAGTTTCTCCGCCCAGGTAATTCCTGTATGCGGAGATTTCGCACTGTATGTCTCGTGCAAGCTCTGTTGCCATTATGCACTCGGCAGATTGTCTGAATCGCTGCCAACGCTTCCTGATTCGATTTTTCGCCTTAACAAGGTCCAAAATTTCTTCAGGAAGATTGTCGCGCCGCGGTCTGTTCGGGACTTTTTTGGCCAAAGCTTGCTGTGTCCGTTGTATATTCCTGGTCAGACCTTTTACCGCATGCTCTAGAGCTTCGACAGTATCAATCTGGCCCGGAATACACGTCAGGTCTTGTAGTCGTTTTCGATATTCGCGAAAATCGAAATTTTCGTATGAATATCGAAAGTCGTTAGTTTGTGTGCGCTTTAAATCCCTAATGTCGAGGTCAATGGGCAAATGGTCACTGCTGAGGACGTCTATAACCACCATCTCCGTGAGTTTGGCGAGTCCTTTGGCAATTCCGATGTCGAGGTAGGATGGATTCCCTCCACTGTTCGGGTAATGCGTTGGGGATGAAGTGGGCATAACGACTAGGCCATTGTCGTGAACGTAGTCCGCTAGAAATTGCCGGCTGCGTTTTAATGTCCAGGGTTATTGAATAGTGGATGGCGGGCGTTGAAATCTCCCATTAGCAACACCCTATTGGTGTTTATGAAAAATGGATCAACATCAGCGGCCTGTAAGCGTACGGGGGAGGAATAGACACAGCCTCAGAAGGGAACCAGGAGGCAAGTAAAGCGGACCTACGCTGACATAGCAGGGCAGAGGAACGGCAAAAAGGAGAATGCACCGGGATGGAAAACACCAGAGAAACGAGATAAGCCCATCACCTTGATGCAGGTTGTTACGTGCAAATATTTTGCCGTAAACCTCTTAATTTGTTTTCGGCCTCGGTATGCATTTTCGAGTTATTTGCTAAGCATATCTGTTTTGGTTTTTTCATCATAGAGTTAAATTTTGGCTGTAAAATCCGATTCTAACAAATTTGGTGATTCTTATCGCAGGTGAAAGAAATGTTTAGCAGATTGCGGGATCACGTGTCCGTTAGGGCCAATGAATTTGGTGATTTTTGGTTCCTGCGCCAACGGAAGGATGGGAGGGGGGGGGGGAGGAAAAACTTCTACTGGTGTAAGGGTAGATTTTTGGGCTGAGGAAATTTAATTATTCCGTGACGATCAGATCGGTAGGTCTTTCGAGTTCATTCCGCATGGTCGGGTTTTGAATTTTTGATAGTGTTCACCGCTACCGCATGGTCGGTTTTTGGGGGATTTTAGAATCGAGAAATTCCTTGATTGTTGCATATATTGCAAGAAGCATTTTTTTTTCACTGGGAAAAGCAATTATCTAATGACGAATCCATGATGGCCGATATGACTACGTGTAATTGATACGAGATCCGTGGAGCAATTAAAAACCAGCTCTTTTGGGGAACCTCGGCGGGCCATTGGACTTTTAACGTTGAGACTGATTCTGGTGTTTTCCATTTTAGGAGACTTTCCATTTTTGTATGCTACTTGGAAGCATGTTGGCGCCCAAATTTTGGTGAAGACTTTTGTTTTTTTATCAGTTTTTCATCACATTATTTTTTTATAACTGGACTTATTAACGGTTAATAGTTAACTGCTTGTGCTGAAACATTCAAGTTCGACTGCATTGAGTTCATTTTTTTAACTTTAATTGCGATTCACAGTCGGACCTGAGTCCTCCTTATATATTTTGGTACCCATTTCCTGTGGATTTTTGGCCACTGACTGAAGTGATCACTCCACCCGGTCCCCCTCAGGATCCTTCCCCTTCACGATCCAGGCTTGATTCAAGTTAAGGTATCTATAGATTAGAGGTGCAACCAAAAATATCCGAGTTTTTGTAATTTTCTTTCTCTCAGTAAAATTGTTAACTTGTTTAAATACATCAGTTGTGCAGTTGAATTTGAGTGTGCGTAATTTTGTATTGTCCATTGGGCGTTCTAAAAATTGTTCACTAGCCGCAGAGTATTAGTTGGCTCTTGCTCTAACTCACGCCCGAGATAAAATAATTATTGCTACAAGTAAAATTCATAACAAGGTACCAGAAGGCAAGAAACCTGCAGAAGTCAGCGAGATCATCAAAGAGGTGGTACAGGAAGAGGTCCGAAACACGGGAGGGACCCGAGGATTCGCCACAACGAGGAATCGACAGATAGCCATACAGTACAAGCATGAGGCACAACAGAAGACGATAGACGCGAAGATAGGAGGGCGACCAGGCATCCAACTGAAGCACCTCACACGTACACCGCCGAGGCTGACCGTCATAGCAATCCAGGCTGGCTACACGGACGAGCAGCTGATACAAGCGATCCCGGCAGAGAATCCCGAACTATGTGAGCAACTGGGAGGGAACCTCGCAGGGAGAGCTAAAATCCTAAGACGGTGGGTAAACCGCTACAGGAACAACAGGGAAAATGTGGTGAAAGAGCCCGAAGCCTTCAAGATAATGGTGCGAAAGGGAAGGATCTACCTGGACCTCAGCGGAGTCAGGATTGTCGAGGAGGTAAACGTCGCTCAGTGTTTCAACTGTTGCATGTTTGGACATGTGGCCAAGCACTGCAAAGAATAGGCAAGACGCTACACGTGCGGAGGAGCGCATGCCGGTCGCGAAAGCCTATCGCATGACCTGGACTACCCTAACTACAAAAGGCAGGGAATTGCTAAACAGGAGAGGCAGCACGCGGCCAGGGACTTGCGGTGCCCAATATACGCCCGTAAGGTTGCGCAACACCAACAAACCAGGGCGAACTGCGGCGCTGAGAGGTAGACTGCAAACAACTCGCCCACAAATGAAGGTGCTGAAGTTTAACGCTGATAGAGGAAAGGCGACAACCGGACTAGTGGAGAGGTACATGCAGGACAACGGCATAGACCTGGCATTGGTGCAAGAGTCATACGTCTTCCACAAATCAGACGGGACATACAGGCGAGTGAGGCACGGTAACAAATCAAAAACGGAGCTGTGGATCAGGATCAACATTGACCACACCGTAATAACGGGCCTCACGAGCGACAACATGGCCACCGCACTACTGGAGCAAAAAGGACAACAGATATACGTCACAACGATCTACGACGAGCCCGGAGACCGCACCAATACCAGACTCCTGGAATTTCGGGAAGCATATTTTGATTTGATTTGATTTGATTTGAACTACACATTAGCCCACGACGCACACAAAGTTCCGAACTTCCAAGAACCACGAGGCAACAGTTACATCGACCTAACAATGGCGAGAGGGACGGCTGCTCGAAACTGGAACATCGAGACAGACAAGACGCTCTCCCTTCACAACTACGTGCGGTTTCAAGTGGAAATCGGCAACCCTGTTGCAACACCAGCAGCGCGAATATACGACTTCATCAACACCAACTGGGACAAGTTCGGAAAGGACATCGGCAGGGCAATCGCCGACCTGGATGGGACGACGATGCCGAAACATTGGAGGACCAGGTTAGCAGGATCTGCATGCGAGCATGCAGATCTCGCATAACGACCAAAATGCAAAGACGAGGTGACGAGATGGGCTGGTGGAGCAGTGCACTGGAAGCCTCAAAGAAGAGCATCCACCGGAAAATGCGAGAGGCCCAACTAGAAACGAACCCTGGAGCAAGACAGCAGGCCCAGGAGCAATACAAACGTACGCGCCGGGCTTATAAAAAGTAAGTAGAGGCAGCCAAACAACAGGCAGCGGACGAAGTGGTCTATAAGCTGAAACCCAATAAGGCGACGGGAACTGACAAGGTCCCCAACGAAGCGGCAAGACACATAATGAGGGAAATGGGCGAACGGCTCCTCCAGTTGTACAACACCTGCATGAAGGAGCGGGTATTTCCGATGTGTTGGAAGTCTAGCAAGGTCATATGGTTGCCGAAGAATGACGGATCCCTGCGGCCAATCAGCCTGCAACCGACGCTAGGAAAGATCCTGGACAACCTACTGAACCGGAGACTGCAACACCTGCTTGAGGACCGCGGACACCTGTACCCCAGACAACACGGTTCAGAGAGGGCAGAAGCACGCTCGGCGCCCTGAGCAGATTGACACACATCAGCAAGTAGTAACGCTCGATCTGAAGAACGCCTTATATATCCTATATAAGGTATATATCCGTATATCCTGCACCACCTCGGCAAAACGAGCATTACCAACACGCTGGCCAGCATGATAAACAGCTTCCTCACGGGAAGAACGATTATCATGAGGGGCATGACCTACGACATAAGCAAGGGGTGCCCACAAGGCTCCAGCATGTGGTCGACTATCTGGCTGGTGGTCATGCAGGGATGGTTCGAAAAATTGGACACGGCCAGGGAGGCTTGGACGGAGCAACTCCACCAACAGCAGGACAGATGGGAAGAAACAACGGACGATCTAACATTCCTACAAACCTTCGCAGATGACCAGGTGCTAGTCATCAAAGACACATCTGCGAAGAGGATCGAGCGGAAGTGGGATATCATCTGGACCGCTTGCGAGGAGTGGGCGGGCGAAAGCGGCGTTCACTACAACGAGGGAAAGACTGAAGCGATGTTAGTGTCGGCAAAGCCAATTCGCACTCCGGTACTGAAAACCTCGAACATTACGATCGACCAGCGAAGTTGCGTGAGGTACCTGGGAGTCCAGATGGATAGACAGCTGACTTTCAGGAATCACATCAGCAGAGTTCGCCACAAGACCGAAGAGATGGCCATCAAGATTGGCCACAAAACCAGAAGAGTGTGGGGACACAACCTGGAGACCCTAGCCCACGGATGCAAAGAGCACTCAAATCTGCAGTGCTTTATGGCAGCGAAGTGTGGGGAGTGAGCGTGGCAAAAGAGTGCATGGCAAAAATCTTACGCCACGACACCTACGGCGGCACTTCAGGTCATGGCCGGAGCACCGCCATGGAGGATTGAAGCGCTGGTCAGGGATGACAGCCACACAAAAAGAACAAGCCCGGAAAAGGCAGAGCTGACAAGGCACAAACAGAAACCACACCCGTGCAAGGCGTTTCTCCAAGCGCGCATCGACGACACCAAACCAGTGTTGCGGACGCACGCTGACGCCACTTTGAAAATCAACGGCAGGGCCGCCGTGGGCATAGCAGTACAAGGGCGCGACGCCTCGTGCAGACTGGCGGACATTACTAGTACGCGCTAGAGGACCAAGGGGCTAAGTCGGACATGCGCACCACCGAGGCGGACCGTTATAACCTCAGGACGAATAAGGACTGGGCGAAAGAGCGGAATGCTACCACCATGAGGGAGTGGCAAAAGGAGTGGACCTCCGCGGACAAAGGAAGGGAACTCTTCCAGATCTGCAAGGAGGTAGGACGGGGAGTGCTGGGCCTTACTTTCAAGGCGATCCAGCTCGCGACGGGACACGGGAACATCCGAGCGTACCTAAAGCGCTTTTCAAAAAGAGACAATGCGCAGTGCTCTTGCGCAACCGGCAAAGAGACTGTGGAACACATTAAGTTCAGGTGCGCAAGGGCGGACAGATACGCGGCAAGTTCTCAAGTGCGCAGCGAGTTCGGGTCGCTGGACATTCAACTGCGCAAGGACGGAAGAATAACAAGTGATACCCACAAAGTAAATAAGTGGGCCGAAATGGTTATTCTCCCCTATCAAATGGCGCGAAACGAGTGATCAGGACACTGCGCCATAAGTAGACTAAGTAGTGATAAGGACTAAATAAGGAAAACCAGGACAGTGCTCGAACAGATAATAAAGACAATGCGCGAATAGAATAGGCTAGATAATAAGGATAGTGCAGAGAAAGTGTACACAGTTGGATTAGTTAAGTTTAGAATAGATCCCTTTCCCCGCTAATTGGTTGGGAGGAGGTCCAAGATACGGAGAAAGAGTTCGCATGGTAGGGGTTTCTCAAAGATAGTGGGTTTGCGGAAACGCGACACGGGTGAATGGGGTATGCCGCAAGGTGGGAACCCGGGAAGAGCGGCGACGTTCGGAACACATGTACTCAACGGTAGAGAACGGTCGAAATTCCGGGAGCTCTCTAGTGTATCGTATTGGGATAGGTTGGTTAGGGTAGGTTAAAGGTAGTTTGTTTTTGATATTTTTTTTATCTTTTTCTCTTTCGGTAGGTTAAGGCCTGAGTGGCAACGTAGTAATATCATATATTGGAGAATAAAGGTCATGAGGAATGTGGTCCTCACGTGTGATGCAGAGGGTGGGTGGACGCCTTGCTGGGCCTGGTGTTTCGTGGTTTTTTTTGGTCGCAGGTTTCTTCGGGCTCGTTTGCTTGGTACAGTGGTTTGGCTATATTGAGGGAAAACAGGACCCATTAGGCGAAAGCCAGGAGGGTCGCCGAAAGGCATAATTTGAGTCATGTATCGGAGCCTTCGGGTCTAGTTACAAAGAAAGTTGATTTTCGAAGTGAAATTTACATCTGCCTGCAGGGGACAGAGAGTTGGTGAATAAGTTTGTGTTTGTGCTGAGCAAATCGTGCAATTGGGCTTGCAGAAAAAACCAGAAAAAAGGTCAGAAAATTAGATATTCGCGGATAAAATAGGGCAAATAAAGCAGCAGAAGAGCCAAATTTCTACCTGCCAAGGGAGGAATTTGACTTTTTCTCGGGCTCGCTCGACCCTTTCGGCAAACAGTGGTGCCGCTGTGAATTTTTGGCAATTCTATTTTCAAGTTTGGCTTTCGACCAAGACACAACACAACGCTGCAGACTGCTAGGATCGCAACGGATGATAGATAGATAGATAGATAAAATTTATTAAACATTCACCTTACTAAATTCACAAACAAAGTTTAAAACAAAAAACATAAGTCAGTAAAATGTCCCATGTCTGGCCAGATGTTCGGCCGGTTGCTCTTTGCCCATGATCTAAATAGGCGCGCTAAGTCGTCCATTACCTGGGCAGTGCCCTAACATGGACATTCCCGAGCTAGCCATACGCACGACAAAGTCAGGAGATAGTCTTGAAGTGGCGGTTTTGGTTTTATTCGAGGGGCATTCATTAAGGAAAAAAGGTCTTCCTGAAGGGAAGCCAAAAACCCCTTTTGCTTCGACCTTTAAGCCTGATACTGTCAGCCGTGGCGTTAACCGCCGGCAGTTCCAACTAGATGACCAAATCCTTCCGCCCCCGCCCCGATCGGTGCAAGGACCAGCCAGCACCAGCCAGGACGAGGCAGGACGAACCCGTCAAGTCACGTTATGTTGGATTTGTGCGTTTCCAGCCTGCTAGAAACGACTGTCTGCAACTGGCAGGCAATGTTTGTTTGTCGTCACGTACTGTCAGGGACAAAATCCTCATAAAATATGGGAAGTCGCTTATACAGGGGACCATGGGTTGGGCGGTCGTTTGCTCTTACTTGGGTGATATTTCGCGTGAGGACTGAGCCTTGCACTCCGCTATGATAAAATTTTTCAGCGATGGTATCTATATAGTCGGCTATATAGGCCATCCCTGTAGCTTCGTGCATTTCGGTTATTCTGGTGTATCTGTCAGCCGATAGGACGCCTCTCAGGAACCTATTTTGGGTCCTTTGAACACGTCGTCTCGTGGAATCACAGACAGAGTGCCAGACAGGGGATCCGTTGGTCAGTATGGGCCTTATGGTGGAGGTGTAGAGCAGAAGTTTATTTCGAGGTGATAGGAAAGAATTTGGCGCCAGAAGAGAGTACAACTTTCTTCGGGCAATGGCAGTCTTTTGTACAGCATAGTCAACATGCTTATTGAAATGGAGTCGGGCATCTAGTTTGAATCCCAGGTATTTCACCTCCTTTGTTGGTTTGATAGGAGTATTTTGGACCACGAGTGGTGATAAGATTTTGTTGTTAGTGAATTTGCGCGAAAAGATAATAAGTTCCGTCTTCCTGGGATTCACTTTAAGTTTCCATTTGTCAAAATACGGCGTCAATAAACTCAGGTGATGTGCAATGCGAGATTTCGCAGCCTGAGCATAAAAAGACGATGCGTAGATAGCCGTATCATCAGCGTATAGTGCTATTTTTGTAGTGGGAAGTTTTGGAATGTCTGCTGTGTACAATGTATACAGCAGCGGCGAAATCACTGTTCCTTGTGGTACTCCTGCCGCGATGCGTCTTTTAGCAGAAGTGGAATTCTCCACTTTCACCTGGATGGAACGGTTTTTTAGGTAAGACGCTATAAGGGAAACTAGGTAGAGTGGCAGTGAATGCACGGCAAACAACTTGTACAGCAGGCCTGTGTGCCAGACTGTGTCAAAGGCCCTTTGCATGTCGAGAAGCAGCATAACCGTACTTTGAAGCTTATTAAATGCTGCATAGGCATCCGTTGCGATCCTAGCAGTCTGCAGCGTTGTGTTGTGTCTTGGTCGGAAGCCAAACTGCTCATCCGGGATTAAACTTCGAAGCTCGGCTGCTGCCTGTAATCTCGAATGGATGACCTTCTCGGTTAATTTGCCGAGGGTGTTCAAGAGGGAAATTGGCCTATAAGAGGCGGGTTCGGTCGGGTTTTTGCCCGGCTTTAAGATGGGGATTATTACAGCGTTTTTCCAGTCCTGTGGGAAGTGCTGCAATTTAAGGACTGCGTTGACTATTTGTACTATTGGCACAATAATTTTCCGCGATAAGTTTTTGAGGAGTAAATAAGGGATGCCGTCTGGCCCGGGGGCTTTTCGGCTAGGGAGGCGCCGAAGACACGATTGTATCTCCGACGGGGTTGTTATATACGAATGCAAAATCGAGGGTGGTATAGGATACTTCCGTTCTACAAAAACAGCGGTCTGTCTTTCAATTTCGTTATCCTGAAGGGCTGGTTGGACCTTGTGTACTTCTGCCAAAAAGTCGGCGAGCAGCTCGCACTTGTCACTGGTGGTAATATAACTCCGCCCCTCTTTTTCAAGAGCGGGGACTTGCTCATAGCCTTTTCGCAGACTTCTCGACAGTTTGCACAGGGAATTGTCACGGGGAGTCAAATTTCGCAGTTTCTCCGCCCAGGTATAATTCCTGTATGCGGAGATTTCGCGCTGTATGTCTCGTGCAAGCTCTGCTGCCATTATGCGATCGGCAGGTTGCCTGAATCGCTGCCAACGCTTCCTGATTCGATTTTTCGCCTTAATAAGGTTCAGAATTTCCTCAGGAAGATTGTCGCGCCGCGGTCTGTTCGGAACTTTTTTGGCCAAAGCTTGCTGTGTCCGTTGTATATTCCTGGTCAGACCTTTTACCGCATGCTCTAGAGCTTCGACAGTATCAATCTGGCCCGGAATACACGTCAGGTCTTGTAGTCGTTTTCGATATTCGCGAAAATCGAAATTTTCGTATGAATATCGAAAGTCGTTAGTTTGTGTGCGCTTTAAATCCCTAATGTCGAGGTAAATGGGCAAATGGTCACTGCTGAGGGCGTCTATAACCACCATCTCCGTGAGATTGGTGAGTCCTTTGGCAATTCCGAAGTCGAGGTAGGATGGATTCCCTCCACTGTTCGGGTAATGCGTTGGGGATGAAGTGGGCATAACGAGTAGGCCATTGTCGCGAACGTAGTCGGCTAGAAAATTGCCGGCTGCGTTTTTATGTCCAGGGTTATTGAATAGTGGATGGCGGGCGTTGAAATCTCCCATTAGCAACACCCTATTGGTGTTTATGAAGAATGGATCGACATCAGCGGCCTGTAAGCGTACGGTGGAGAAATAGCCACAGTAGATCAAAACTCCATCAGGAAGTTCAACGCCGACGTTCTCTATTGCTGACTGCCTGTGTGGCAGTCTCCTGTATGGAATTGACGTTTTGACCGCTATGGCCACCCCTCCCCTTAAACCGGGCCTATCGGCACGTTCGAGCCTGTACCCCCGAATCCTAAGTATATCCCCGGGGCGCAACCATGTTTCGACAATCAACGCCACGTCGATATCCTCGGTCTGAAGGAAGTGCACAAACTCACCGAGACGACTCCGGAGTCCGCATGAGTTCCATTCTCCTATCCTCATAGGGCACAGTTGGCAAAATCAGGGCTTAAAAATCGAAGCTATTAATGTCTTCGTTGAAGAACTGCGCGGAAACGAGGAACCTGTCCGCTTTCGTCTCGCAGCCCCTCAACGCAGCGCTATAAAATCTAACCGCTTTGATTACCTCCTGTAAGTTCACCTGCGATGCCAGATCGGCGAATTTCCGATACAGGGTGCCCAGAGTGGCTACTGCGCCAGCGTTCATGCCTTGGTTAGTGGGGGGTCTTGGTTGGGGACCATTAGCTGCGATGGTTTGACCAGGCTGTGTGGCCCTGCTGGTCATTTCATTTCTGCCAGGGAGCGGCGGAAACTCGTTCGGGCTCGGGATGGGCTGCCTAGTCCTGCTGGTTTCTGGGTGGGGGATCGGGCCTGCGGGTCGGAAGGTCTGCCCCCACGCTGGTCTGGACGGAAGTGGCGCCGCCACGAACTGCCTTTTGGGGTTTTTCGACCGGGCGTTGGGCCAGTTTGAACACGTACACTGGGCATGCTTCGTCAAAGCTCCGGTGGGGACCAGTGCAATTGGCGCATTTTAGCGCCGATCCCGGCGGGCACGATGTTATTTCGTGGGGGCCCGCACACTTGGAGCACTTGAAAGTGTTTGTTGCAGTTGCCCGATACGTGTCCCCAGCCCTGGCATCGGCGGCACTGCGTCAGGGTTCGTTGGTTCTTCCTGGTTTCCCAGGAGACCCTGACATCGCGGATCACTTTGGCGGTGGTGGCGAGTTTCCGTAGGGTCACCGAATCGTCGGTGACAATCAGGTACAGGGGCCGAAACTGGGTCTTCATTCGGAAGACGTTTTTTATGGAGAACCCCTTTTCCTCGAGGTCCTCCTTGATGTGCGAAGTCTCCACGTTGCCCTCGAGCCCCCTTAACACAAACGCGTGTGTTCGCTGGTTTGCAGGTGCGTAGGTATGGAACTGGCTGCTTTCTGCCTCCAGTGACCGTTTGACCGCCGCCCAGTCTAATATGCAGCTGCAGTACACTATCAGCGACGCTTTCGTGTATTTTAAAGTGAATGGCTTATTTGTTATCGATTTTAGGCCATTCACCAGCGCGCTGTGGCTGCTGGGCTTTCCCACGATGACAATTGGTGGCGGTTTTTCGGGCTTCTTCGCCGATTTGTTGAGCGAAGCAGCCGCTTTGGCAGCCAGTTCCTCATGCATGGGTTGGGTCCCGCTGGTGGAGGGTTGAGGCTCGATCTCGAAGGGGTCAGTTGCCGGTTGGATTGGCGAAAAGCGGTTTTCCAGTGCTATTGCTGGTTTTGCCGGTGTGGTAAGCAGTGTGCTCCACGGCACCGTTTTCCGTGGCAGAATGAAGGCATCCCCGCTGTGACCCGACTTGTCATCGGCCACTGTTTGGCGCACGGCTGGCTCTTTTTCAGCCATAGCAACAGCTCCCCGCTCTTCTCTGTCCCGCCGGTAGTTCGTGGCTCGCTGTGATTGGTCCGTTGGTGGTTCTGGGGCAATCTCATTCGTGGCTTTTTCTGGCTGGTGCTTCGATTTTTTCGTAATGTTAGGGGGGCTCACCTTATCCAGCTTCCGTTTGGGTACGGCCCCTGTAGAGATCTGGGTGGTTAGCAGGGCCCTTTTCCGTGCAGCTGGGTGCTCGGCCTTCAGATGGTTGACCGCCAGCGACCACTTTGGTGGTTTGCCTGCTCTGTAGGCAGCTGTAAATTCCGCTGAAACCGCCCTGCAGCGGTCGCAACACTTATCCACTCTTAGCAAGCGGAAAACCTGCTTGAACTTCTGCAGCTTTTGCTCCTCGTCCAATTGGAGGAAAGCGTCCGCTGATGCAGCGCTACTGGCGAGCGAACTTAAAGACGACAATGAGATTACGGACTCATTGTCGTCTTCGTCGGCGGATTCTAAGATGTTTGTGGATTCCGCCACAACGGAGAACACTTGCACTGTTATTAGTGTGTCGCAAAAAAACGCACAAGAAAATATCGCACGCAAACTGTGGTCAACAATCCGAGATCACGAGAAACAATTTTTCGCACAAGCGGATCGTACCACGGCTAGTTGATGACTGATCATCGCAACGGATGCCTATACAGCATTTAATAAGCTTCAAAGTACGGTTATGCTGCTTCTGGACATGCAAAGGGCCTTTGACACAGTCTGGCACACAGTCCTGCTGTACAAGTTGTTTGCCGTGCATTCACTGCCACTCTACCTAGTTTCCCTTATAGCGTCTTACCTAAAAAACCGTTCCATCCAGGTGAAAGTGGAGAATTCCACTTCTGCCAAAAGACGAATCGCGGCAGGAGTAACACAAGGAACAGTGATTTCGCCGCTGCTGTATACATTGTACACAGCAGACATTCCAAAACTTCCCACTACAAAACTAGCACTATACGCTGATGATACCGCTATCTACGCATCGTCTTTTGATGCCCCGGCTGCCAAATCTCGCATTGCACATCACCTGAGTTTATTGACGCCGTATTTTGAAAAATGGAAACTTAAAGTGAATCCTAGGAAGACGGAACTTATTATCTTTTCGCGCAAATTCACCAACACCAAAATCTTATCACCACTCGTGGTTCAAAATACTCCTATCAAACCAACAAAAGAGGTGAAATACCTGAGATTCAAACTAGACGCCCGACTCCATTTCAATAAGCATGTTGACAATGCTGTACAAAAGACTGCCATGGCCCGAAGAAAGTTATACTCTCTTCTGACGCCAAATTCTTTCCTCTCACCTCGGAATAAACTTCTGCTCTACACCTCCACTTTAGGGCCCTTACTTACATACGGCTCCCCTATCTAGCACTCTGTTAGCGACACCACCAGGCGGCGTCGTCAAGTGACCTAAAACAGGTTCCTAATAGGCGTCTTATCCGCTGACAGATACACCAGAATAACTGAACTGCACGAAGCTATAAGGGTGGCCTATATAGGCGACTATATAGATACAGAACACGTGACAACAGACGAACATTTCCTGCATAATTCAGGTTTAGTCGTTCCTAGCAGGCCGTTTCTAGCCAAAAGTCCAACATGACGCGACTGACCGAATCCACGCTGACTTGTTCCGAGGGATGCAGGCTGTTCCTGCATCAATCGGAGCAAGGAGGCGTGGCCTAGGCCATATATTCGTAGAACCAGCCGCTGGCTAACGCCACGGCTGGCAGAATCAGGCTTAAAGGCCGAAGCAAAAGGGGTTTTTGGCTTCCCTTTAGGAAGACCTTTTTTCCTCAATGAATGCCCCTCAATAAAACAAAACCGCCATTTAAAGATTGCTCTCCTTTCGTTGTCGTGCGGATGCCAGATCGGCGAACGTCCATGTAAGGGTAACCCCAGGAAATGGACCGGTGGACTGCCATTTCGACATGCTGAACGGAGGGAACTGGGCCGAATATCAGGCTAGCCACAGCTGCGGCGTTTATCCGTCTTGGCGTGAAATTTTTGTACTGTAATTTTTAATAAATGTTTTTTGTATGTATGTGTTTCCTCTGAGGCTTTTGTGTTTGCCATTCGGCTTCAGTTTCCGTGTCCGTTGGCGTCTCTACCGGGGTCCTTTCGGTGGCTAGATGTCTGGCTGTTAGCCTGCTCCGTATCCCCGTGACCGGTCTTGGATGGTTTCCTTTTGTCACTCTGCTCGGCGCTGTTGTGGCTGTCAGATCATTCCTGATTTCTTTGATCTCAGCTACCATTGCCTTCATTTGCGTCATCATTTGCTGCTGCGGTTGGGCCATGATAACGCTTGGATCCTGCTTTTGCGCCATGGTACCCCCTTGTTGGTTGTCCGTCAGTAGCCCTATCAATATGACCGTCAGTTCATTGACGTTGCGCAGCACTGTTTCCCGGTCCTCTTTCTTGAATTGCAGTTTTCCATTTTGGTATCTGCTAACCGCTTCGATTATGGACTGTTTGGCCCTTATCGCTTGTTCCGTCGTTTGGCTTGACTTTTTTCGCTCGACGGTGTTCTTGTCCATTTTTTCAGTCAGTCATGTTTTTGGTGTTTCCACCGTTTCCTCTTCATCTATTCCTGATGCAGCCTCACTATCTTCGCCTGTTGCGTGCAGTGCGCTGACCGATGCCAGCATGGAGACCAGGTTGGATTGGTGCTCCGGACTGATTGTCTTGGTTGCTGGCGGGCGACGGCGTGAGAGTGAATATGGGTACAGCGGTCCTCCGTTCTTGCTCGCTCTTGCCGGTGACCCTGCCAGCATTGCTTTTTTCGAGATTGCTGCCAATTCCGTTCCCATATTGGCAGTAACTCCCAATCCTTCTTCCTTTTGCCTCCCTCGCTATTGTTTCCTCCTGTGTCACTCATAGCACTCACTTCACTTCGCGCGGGTAAATCGCGGTGCGGTTTCCAGAGTCAGCTGTCAGCCGTCAACTGTCAGCTGTCAGCTATGCGCTGGTAAACTACGGTGGCCGGCCACCTTCAACCGTCAACTGTCAACCGTCAGCGACACAGTGTTGGTGGTCTAACCTTTTTAGTATGTACGAACATAGCCTCCGTTTTCCTCTCGTTGTATGTTGATCCGCTTTGCATGGCCCAGGTTTCACATGCCTCCCATATGTCCGTCCACTTCTTTTCAATTTTCTTGGCAGAAGGGCCCGATATGATGATGATCTGATCGTCTGCGAATGCTTGTACCTGCGATAGCTCGTCTTTGTTGACCTCTGTTACGTCCTTCGGGTCGGTCTGTGCCTGTCTCCATGTTCGCTCTTGTTCGTCTATTACCCTGAACCAGCCCTCCATGACTAATAGCCCCAGAGTTGGTCCCATGGTGGATCCTTGTGGACATCCCTTGTTTCCTATCCTGAGTTTCTGTCCCGTCGGGTAACTTTCTATCGTTCCCGCCATCATTCTCGTCGGGTTAGTCCTTACCAGTTCATTCATAATGTAGGGCTTCCATGCGGTATTAAAAGCGTTCGCGAAGTCTAGCGTTATTATTTATTGATGTAGTCCTCTCGTTCTGTTGTTCTTTATTGTCTCTGTGACTTTGTTTATCGCATCCGTTGTATTTTGTCCTTCTCTGAACCCATATTGTCGTTTATCTAGGTTGTCGTCGGTCTCTATCACGTGTTGTAGTCGTTTGTTTATCAGTCTGTCCAATATCTTTCCGAGTCTTGGCTGTATTGAGATGGGTCGCGGTGTGACGCCTCTCTTGGGGATCCAAGTCAGTTTACATGTTTTCCAGGGGGCCGGAAAGGTTTGTTCGTCCAGGCATCTGTTGTACAGTGTCAGCAATCTGTCCCCCAGCGTGTCCAGTATATGTCCTGTGGCCTCGTTAGGTATTTCGGCAGTTCCTGTTGCTTTGTTCCGTTGTAGTCCGTCCAGTACGTTTCGTATCTCCGTTATCGTTATTCGTGGCTCTATCTCCACCCTGAATTTGTGGACCTTTTTTCTTAATTCCTTCTTGAAATCGTTGTCTTTCTCTTCAGTGTCGTGTGGGAAGTACTTATTTACGAAATATTCTTGTTTCTCCTTAACTGTTGTTGTGTATGTACCGTCTTCTTTCCTTATTGTCCTGTTTATCTCCGTGTGTTGTTTGCCAGCTGGCCGGTTCCAGGCTTGGTGCCATGTAGATAGTCTTAACATGTCGGTGGTTTGTTCGTCATATTTTTTCCGTTTGTACTGTCTGATGTTGTTTTCGTAGGTGGCTCTCAAATCTCTATAACTTTCCTTGATTTCCTTCCTAGCCATGTCATCTGTTCCGTTTTGAATTTTCAGTCTTTCTTTGGTCAGTTTTCTTTTGGCTTTTTCCAGGCTCTCATTCCACCATCCCTCTTCATCGCCATTTCTGAGTGTCTTTGTTTTAATGTATTTTGCGCACGCTCTCTTACATATGTTCGTTGCTGTCTCTGCCAGTTCGTTTGTTGTTTGTCTCCCGTTAATATTTTCGGTGTGTCTGTTGATGTATTCCTTGAAACTTGTCCAATCCGTGTTAATAAAATCGTAAGATTTGTTTTTTCGGCTTTTTGTTGTGATTTCCGCTTCTACTTCATAAAAAATGTACTTGTGGGCGGATAGCGTTTCTTCATCTTCTACCTTCCAGTCTGTTATTGTTATTCCTTTTGTTATAGTTACGTCCACGTAGCTGTTTCCCATTGGTCCTTGGAATGTTGGGTTTTCCGTCTTTTGATTTCCCAATGTATAATTGTTGTGTATTATCCAATTGGTGAGTTCCTCCCCTCTTTGATCATTTGAGGTTCCTCCCCATATCTCACTATGAGAGTTGAAGTCTCCTCTTAGTAGGTGTTGGTCCATTCGTGCAATGGTTCTCGCTGCTTGCTGACGAATTTTTCTGTCCTAATGTTTCTGTTCCCTCCAGGCTCGTCGTATATGGATGTTATGTATATCCCTTTATTTTTGTTGTTGGTATTGATTTGTATGGTTGTTGTGTTGTTGTCCGTGAGTTCGGTTATTATGGTGTATTCTATTTCTTCTCGTGTCCAGATTCCTGTCTTCGATTTTGTTCCATTGTTTATCTTCTTTATCTGTCCTTCTGTCTGGTGTTTAGTATACGGTTCCTGTATCAATACTACGTCTATGTTGTTAACATATTGATTCAAAAGTGCTGTCGCTTCCTTCCCTCTGTCTGCGATCAATTGTATTACTTTCATTGTGTTGGTCCTGGTAATGTTTTCCTGTCTCCGACGTAGTTAATCCTGGTCTGTTGGTACTGTGTTGCCTTTCGTTTGTATATGGGACATAATCTGTGCAGCGCTGTGTGTCGTCTCGCTGTCTTTGGGGTTCCCTGTATGGCACAATTGGGACAGTCCATGTCACTTGCCTGACACTCGTTCCCCTGGTGTGGGCCTTCACAAATGTGGCAACGCGCCTTGTCCTTGCAATATTTCGCAGGGTGTCCATATTTGTGACAGTTGAAACATATAATAATTTCCACCTCTTCTTTGACATAGACCGCGCTGAGGTCTATAAATATTCTCTCCATCCTGATTAGTGTTTTAAATAGTGTCGGTTCTGTCTCTATCGTAATGTTTTCTTTTGTCCTGTTCACACATGTTGTTCTTTTCCTTATAATTACCTTGTCCTTGATGTTTTCCCCCACCTCTTTTTGCAGTTCCCTATTTTCGCTTATTATTATGTCCAGTAGTTCGTCGTCCGTGCACCCCTTTGTCACTCCCGTAATTAGCAGTCGTGGGTTTAATCGTTCCGTCTTCGTTATCTGGAGCTCCGGTCTGCTGCGTATTTTTTCGTCGATTATTTTTTGTTGGTTTTCGTCTCTGTAATTGATCGCTAATTGTTCCTGGTGTATTGTTGAAAATCCTCGTATTCCCCCTGTCTTCATTGCTTCCTCCTGTGCAGTGCCTTTGATTGTTTTTATTACGTCCATTGATTTTTGTCCCTGCGGTGTCTGCATTAGTGTGATGAGTTTAACCTTTCTCTCCGGTGTCTTCCAACCTTCCGTTTTGTCTTTGGGTTGTGGCTCCTGTCCTGTTATGTTTGCATAAGTCTTTTTCTTGTTTCTGTTTCGTGTTCTTTGTGTCTGTTTGGGTTTCTGTTTGTATATTGTCCATGCGTGTTTGCCTTTCTGGTTACTTATGTATCGGTCCCGTTCTCGACCGTGTGCCTTTTATTGTCCTTTTGTTTATTTCTGTGCTAGTGCTCTTTTGTGTATTTACAATCCCATCCTTCTTTAGTTCCCGTATCTCTTTTATGTTAGGGCTTGTATTTCCCGTTTCTGATCCTCAATCTGCCTCTCAATTTGGGTTAACGACATTTTCGGGTTGTTTTCCTTCTTGGTTTCCTATTATATCTCCCTCAAGAGTCTGAGGACAATGTCCGTCATTTCGTTCACCCTTGCGATCACGGTCTCCCTGTCCTCCCTGTTGAACTGTACTTTGCATGATTTGTAGCGGCTTACCGCCCGTAGTATATCCTGTTTGCAACCTGTCACCTGACCTACCCTTTGTGCCCCTCCTGTTGTTGTCCTTTTTTGTCCTTGTGTTCCTAGCTGCGTTTCGGAGCTCTCCATTCCGGATTCCCATTCTGGCGTATTTAGTTCCCTTGCCTCATCCTCATTCAGAATTTCCCCTACTCTTGCGATCAGGGATGCCACTTTCTCCTGTTGCTCCGGGCTGAGGTTCATTGCTGGGGATCGCCTGTCTGTTTCCATTCATCCTTTTTTAGTTACCCGTGCTGGCGATCTCGGCAGCGATTGTCGCTTAGGGATTGCTCCCATTTCTTCTCCATGCTGGGCCAGTTCTTCCCATTGGTATAGCGCAGATTGTTTCCTTTTTCGCTCTTCCGTGTCTTCCATGCTTGCAGTTGGCGTGTCCCTCTTGCTAGTTGGTGACGTTTGCCCCCTTTTTTTTATGGGGACGTAGCCGCCGAGCTCCTGACCACTTTTCCCTTTGGGACCACCTTGGTCCGACACACGGTTTCGCCGGAAATCGCGCTCGAAGCCGGTGACGTTATTTCCGGGAAGGGGCTGTGCCGCCGGTTGTCTTTCCCTTTATGAGAACCCTGTTCCAACGCGCGGTTCTCTGAGTATTCGCCGAAAATTTTTCTCAAAGTGGACCTTTCCGTCTATTGCCGGTGGACCCCTTTTAATCGCTGGCGATCTCCTCCGACTCTCGGTTTGCCCGCAAATGATAAATTTCGTATTGCTCTTTTTTGCCCGTTCAATTTGGCCCTTCGATCATTCTCCGCACCTTGGTTTTTGTTGACGACCCTCCGTTTGGCCGCGGTTTAATAAAAGCCTCATTTGGTTGTTTACTATTTTTTGTAATGTCTATAGTGCCCTTGCCTGATTTATTTCCCAACTTACCCTTTCGTAGGATATCCTCCCCAAAAATTGTCCTTTGCCACCTGTTGTTTCCAAGCCTCCTTAAACCTTGCGCACTTGACTTTCGTCCGCTGGTGCAAAACTAGCCCGGTTTTTCGGACCAGTTTGCTTTAGTCCGCACTTGTTCTAATGTTCACTTGATCTTCTTTTTAACTCCCGGTTTTGTAGCACAAAATTAGCCGATTTAATACTAATTTTCGCCGGCCATTTTAAACTCGCATTTCCGCAGTCCGTTTAGCTTGGTTCTTGCTTGAATGAAACAGTGTTTACATGTTGATGGGTACAATGCCCGGGTACCTACCTTTCGGTATACCCCATTTGTCCATTCGTGTTATGCACACCCACTATTTGCGAAACGACCACCAATGGAGCTCCTTTCTCCGTTCCTTGGACCTCCTCCCTCCAAATTAGGGGAAAAAGACCTTATCCGATTCGAAAATTTATACACTTTCCCTACGCTAACCCTTATTTCTATCTATGATCTACTTATCCTAGTTCCTCCTTGCGCATCACCAGTTCGGCCCATTCGTTTAGTTTACGTATGTCCTCGTCGTTGTTCCCGTCCTGATGTCTTAGTGTTACGTTGTAGTTGCCGTACTTAGTCCTTATATGTTGTCTTGCTTGCTGTCTGTCGGTCTCTGTACAGTTGTGCTTAATGTGGTCGATTGTTTCGTCTTCCGTTCCACATGTACATGTCGCGCTGTCTGTCAGTTTGAATATGTGTAAATATTGTTTGATATTTCCATGTCCTGTTGCGAATTGTGTCCCTTTGAATGTCGTTATAATTGTATCTCGGCCCACCGCCTGCAAATGTCGTAGAGTTGTCGTCCTTTGTCACTTTTGTCCCAGTAGTCCTTCCATGTGTCCATTGTCATGTTTAGTCTTGTCTTGGCCCATTCTTTGTTTGTCTTAGTGTTGTATCTGGTTGTGTCTTCTGTCACGTCCATAAGTTCGGCGCCGTCACTCCCCGGCCTTTGCGCTATAACGTTGTGTTTGTTGTCCTTGTCGTGTCCTTTCGCCCATGCTATCCTCGTCTGCCATCCTTTCTTGTGTCGTTGTTCCATGTGTCGCTGTAGTTCCGTGATTGCCTTTGTTGTCGTCTTTCCTCTGTTGATGTTCTGTGCTGTTTCTTGTCTACCCGTTAGTGTCGTAATGTTGGTGTATTGTCACGTATTGGCTCTTAAAATGGCTTTAGTTGCCGCGTACGTCTCAGCGTTGTGTATTTTAGTCTCGTCCGTTATTCGTACTTTGTGGTCGTCAACGTCTTCAATGTGTATCCCTATTGCTGTCCGTCCGTTCGTCTTCACGGTAACGTCTGTGTGTATTCTTCTTGTCTTCTGTTCATGTGATGGTGTGTCTGTGACTTGTAGGTGTCCCATGTTCGGGTGTGGTCTGTCTTTGTGTTTTATTCTGTGTTCCTCTCCGTTGTCTCGTCTGCTCTTGTGTACGTTGTGTCTTGCCATACCTTCAATCCACCAGGGTGGTGTTCCAGCCAGTAATTGTAGTGCGGCTGTTGGCGTGGTGCTGTATGATGTAATAGCTATGCGCAAGCCCGTCCTCATTATAGCGTCAAGTTGTTGTCTTTGTTTTGTCTCGTCTGCCCTGTGTCCCCATAGTGCTGTCTCCTCTACTTTGTGTTTGGTTTTATATATAAATCTGGCGAAGTTTAGTTGTCCGTCCATTGTGATTCCGAGGTATATGATGTTGTCGTTTTGTTCTTTTTTGTCTTTGTCTGTTTTCAATGTCGGCGGCCGGATCTTCTTGGTGCCGAGGAACATAGCCTCAGTCTTTTTTGTGTTGTATTTCATCCCTGTCTGTCTTGCCCATTTACTGCACCCGTCCCATACGTATGTGCATTTGTTTTCAATCCTTTTCGCGGATTCCCCCGTGTTAATGATCACTTGGTAATCCACGAATGCCTGAATGTATGTCAGTTCGTCCACGTATTGTATGTCCACGTCCCTTTAAGTCGCTTGTTAATCCTTCCACCTCTGCATTGTTTCGTCCATAGTTCGGAACCACCCTTCCATCACCAGCAGCCAGAATGTTGGGCCCATGCTGGATCCTTGTGGGCAGCCCTTCGTCATGTTGTATGTTGCGTCCTTGGTCTGTATCCGTCTGTCTGTCAGGAAGTTGTCTATTAGTCCCGCTAGGTTGGTTGTAATGTTTGTCCTTGCCAACTCTCCCATAATATATGGCTTCCATGCCGAGTTGAAAGCGTTGGCAAGTTCCAGCGTGACTATTTGTTGATGTAGTCTCTTGTTCTTGTTTGTCTGTATTTTGTCTACAAGTTGTCCTATTGCGTCGATCGTTCTTTTCCCCTCCCTGAAGCCTTACTGTCGTTTGTCTAAGCTGTCCTCCGTCTCGAGTAAGTGTTGTAGCCGTCTGTTTATTAATTTGACGAGTATTTTCCCAAGTGTTGGCTGGATGCAAATGGGCCGTGGGTTGCCGTCTTTCTTGGGGATCGAGACGAGACGGCATCGTTTCCAGCAAGATGGAAACGTGCGTTCGTCCAGATATCTGTTGTAAAGTCGCGCCAGTTTGTCGTCCGTTGCATTCAGTATGTGTCTCGCCGCCTCGTTGGGTAATTTGTCTATTCCGGTCGCTTTGTGTTTTTTAGTCCATTCACAATGTTGTGTATTTCTGTCATCGTTATTGTTGGTTCGGTGTCTTGTTTGTATTCGTGTTTCGTCGTTCTTATTTCCCGCATATCCTCGTTGTCGTCCTCTGGTGCGTCCTGCGGGAAATATTTCCGCACAAGGTATTTCTGTTTGTCCTCCTCTGTCTCGCTGTATGTCCCGTCGTCCTTTCGTATCGTTTTGTTTATGTCTGTATGTTTTTTCCCCGCCAGGATGTTCAAGGCTTTGTGCCAGGTGGCGTCCTTCAGTGTGTCCGTGATGTCTTGGTCGTATGTCCGCTGTCTCGTTTGGTTGATGAGCTTCTTGTATTCCCGTCGGTGTTCTCTGTATTGTCGTTTCCTTGCGTCTCTTTCGTCGCCGTCTGTTGTTGCTTGTAGATCCCTTCGTTCCCTGTTGAGTTGTTTCCTCTGTCTGTCCAGTGTCTCGTTCCACCATCCTGTCTCGTCCCCTGCTCGTAACGTCTTTGTCCTAATGTGTCGGCGACATGCTTGACTGCAAATTTTGTGTCGACGACATAGCTGATCTTGATCAGCTATGTCGTCGACACTCCGGTCCCAGTCTAGTTGGTCGGTTTGTAGTTTTATTTGGTCCTCGTAGCGTGTCCAGTTTGTATTAATGAAGTCATACGTGGTCCTTTTGCGTTTGGTTGTCGTGTGTTCAATGTCTATTTCGTTTGTTTTGTATTTGTGGGCCGAGAGAGTCTCGCCTGCGTTGACCGTCCAGTTTTTAGTGCGTAAGATTTTGTTAATGTCATGTCTACGTAGGTGCTTCCCATCGATCCTTGAAATGTAGGTTGTTCGTATTTTTTGTTTTCCAATCTGTAGCCGTTATCTATAGTCCAGTTGATCAGGTCCTCTCCGCGCTTGTCATTAACGTTGCCGCCCCATATGTCACTGTGTGCATTGATGTCTCCGCATAGTAGGTGTTGTTTAACTTGTGTTGTGTGTTCGCGCTGTCTTCTGTCGTATTCCTCTAGTCTCGTGTTTTTATTCCCCCCTGGTTCGTCATATATGGATGTTATGTACGTGTTGCCCGCTTTGTTGTTTATTCGTATTGTCGTTATGTTGTCGTTCGTAAGTTTCGATATTATCGTGTAGTCTATGTTGTCCTTTATACATATTTCCGTCTTTGAGTTCCGTCCGTTGTTCAGTTTTTTTTGTTTTGTTGGTCGGTCGGTATGTTGTGTCGGGTTCTAGCAGCATGACGATGTCTATGTCGTGGTCGGTTTTGTATTTGTCTAATAGTGCTGTCGCTGCCTTCCCTCTGTCTACGTTAATTTGTAATATTTTCATGTCTGTCTGTTATTGTTGCTTCCGTAGTTTACGTTCGTTTGTTGGTATTGTCTTGCCTTCCTTTGGTACACGGGGCACAGCCTGTCTCTCGCCGTGTGATGTCTCATGTCCCTGGGCGTTGCTTGTGACGCGCAGTTAGGACAATCCGGATTGCCAGGCGTACACTGGCGACCCTCGTGGGGCCCCCCGCACACATGGCACCTTGCCCGCTCCATGCAATATTTGTACGGGTGCCCGAACTTGTGGGACTTGAAGCACAGTGCCACGTTCACCTCCTCCCTTATGTAGATTTCCGTCAGGTCTATATATACATCTTCCCCTTTTTCACCATGGTCCTGAATGCCTCGGGTGTTTCTTCCATGGTCACGTCCTCCTTTGCTTCGTTTATACAGGTTGTCCTCCTCACCACTTTCAGTTTGTCTTTTATGTTGTCTCCCAGCTCCTGTTGCAGTTCCCTGTTTTCTGTGATTATTGCGTCCATAAGTTCGTCGTCCGTATATCCCCTCAGTACACCCGTGATCAGTAGTTTCGGGTTTGTCCCCTGTAGTGGTTTTATCTGTAATTCCGGTCTCGTCTTGATTTTGTCGTCTATTAGTTTCTATTGTGTCCCATCTTTGTTGTGGATTGCCAGCTGTCCCGAATTGGTTTTTGCGAATCCCCGGATTCCGCCCGTTTGCCTTGCCTCCTCTTGTGCTATCTCTTTAATTGTTTTTATTATGTCCGCGTGTCTTTGTCCTTCTGGTATCTGTATGAGCGTCGTTAGCCTGTCCTTCCTCTCTGGTGTCTTCCATCCGTCCGTCGTGTCTACTTGACTGTTTCCTTGTCCTATTATATCGGCGTAGGTTTTCTTTGTTCTGTCCTGTCTTGTCCTTCTTTTTTGCCCCCTCCACTCACCTTCAGTCTCCGTGTCCGTTTGTGTCTCTGAAGGAACATTGTCCATGCGTGGTCTATCATTTGTCTGTCCCGTTTTTGTCCGTGTGCCTTCCTTTGTCCTGATTTTTTCTCCGTGGTGGTGCCTGTCAGTGTGTTTGCCGTTCCGTCCTTTTTCAGTTCCCTTATTTCCCTGGTCAGCGCCTGCATCTCTCTCTTTTGTTCCTCAATTTGACGTTCTAAGTGGGTGAATGAAATGTTTGGCCTGGATTCCCTCCTGGTGTCCTTGTAGATCTCACCCAGGAGTTCTAGCAAAATGTCCGTCATTTCATTCACCCTTGCCATCACTGTCTCCCTGTCCTCCCTATTTAACTGCACCTTTCCCGAGGTGTACCTGCTGACCGCTCTTAGAATGTCCTGTTTGCAGGCTATCACCGGCCCCACATTTTGTGCCCCTCCTGTTGTTGTCTTCCTCATTCCTTGTTGCCCTGATTGATTGTCCGAGCTGTCCATCCCGGATTCTCACTCTGTCACGTTTGTCGGTCCTGCCTCATCCTCATTCAGGATCTCTCCGACCTTAGCTATCAGGGACGCCACTTTCTCCTGTTGCTCCGAACTGAGGTGTTTGGCGGGAGACCGCTTCTCTGCTTCCATCCGCCCCTTTTTATACAACCTCACTGGCGATCTTGGTAGGCACTGCCGTTTTGGGATACCGCCCATGTCTTCGCCCTGTTTTTCCATGTTTTCCCAGTTGTATGTTGTTTTTCGTTTCCTTTCTTCTTCCATTTCCTTTGCTGCGTTGACCCCTTTGCGTAGACCCCTTTGCCCCTTTTCTCGTTTTATTATGGGTTGGTAGCCGCCGCGCTCCTGATCACTTCCTCCTTTGACGGTCCCCTGTTCCGACGCACGGTTTCGCCGAAAATCGCGATCAAACCCGCCGCCGTTAAATCCGGGTAGGGGCTGTGCCGCCTGTCGAACTTAACTTTGTACGTACCCCTCTCCGACGCACCGCTCTCGTGTTATTTCCGCTTTAAAATTTGTCAAAGACGAATTTTCGGGGTAGGTCCGGTAACAACTTTTTAACTATTTTGGATTTCCTCCGACACCCCGTTTGTCAGAAATTGACGGAAAACTATTTTCAAATTTCCCCGCGCTCACAACACCCTTATGGTGATCCCGTATTGTTTTTTTTAGTTCCGGCCCTTAGTTTGTCCGTGTAAATTAAAACAAAATGTTTTTTAATTTTTTTCTCTGGGGTGGTCGGTACGACCCCTCTGTACTTCCGGCAACTCTCGAAAGTCCTTCCGCGTTTACGCGCACCCTTGTTATTGAATTTTTATTATATATCGCGCATTCACGTGAATTCGTGAATTGTCTGTTATAAAATTAAAGTCCCTTAACCGTAAGTATCCCTACTTACCAAGCTTAAGTCCTTACAGATGTGGACTGGATTACTTTCGTCCACGCTGCAAAACTTGGCCGATTTCTCGACCCAGTTCACTTTCGTCCTCAATTCGCTTATCGCGAATTGCTAATGCTTTTCTGCCGATAGTTCACCCACAAATGTCTCTGAATGTCCAATTTTATACTAAATATTAACGATTAATATCACTAACTTACACCTATTAACTACTTATTTGTCTATATTTGTCCACCGTTTCCGGATCGCACCACTAAATTTACACTTATTAACTATTTGTATAATATTTTATCTTAATCTTGCTAACTTAAACTTATATTTAACGAATCGCAAATATCCACGATTAAATAGCGTACAACTGGAATTTCGTCCGAACGGTGTGAATGCCAGGCGTAAACTGAAAATTCCTTTCTGAAAAAATGTATTATTCCTATACAGTGTGTCCAGTGAGACTTCAACTAGCCGTGGTACGATCCGCTTGTGCGAAAAATAGTTTCTCGTGCTCTCGGATTGTCAACCACAGTTTGCGTGCTTTATTTTCATTTGCGGTGTTAATATAGACAGTACAAGAGTTCTCCGTTGTGGTAAACGTTAGTTTTCTCCCTTGGGTTTCTCAAGTGTTATTTAACAATTGAAAATACATTTCAATCCATTTAAATCAATCAATTGTCATTTTTAATCTTTTTTGTAAATACTATTTTCTAAATATTTGAAATATTTACAAAAATGTAATTTCAAGCCAATTAAAACTAATCATTTTCTGAAATTCCAATGTATGTTTTTCATGTTTGCCTATTAAGATCAACATTTTAAACCGTTCGCTTCTTTTAAAGTGTCGACTTTCAGACGAACTTGTTGCGGCATCCAAACGTGGGTTCATAAAACAACACTGACTATGTTGATACAATATAAGACGAAGGGCCACTTTATGCAATTATCGAAAATACTTTAAATAAATCAAATAATACATAGCCTTTAATACAGTGTTGCTAGATTGATATGTTAATATGGGAGTTGTATTTCATAGCTCGCCGAGCTGTCACAACAAATCAGCTGTGCCTGGGAAACACGATTTAATTAAAGACGTCCCTCATTTGGCGCCTGACGTCACGATTTTTGACGTCATATTGCAATGAGATTGTTGAAACTATACATACGATTCGACGTAGACACCGGCAAAATGGAGAAGACAGCACAGGCACTAATGTACGAATTCGTCAAAACGAACTGGTCAAAGTTTGAAGCAGCAATCGGCAGGTCAATCACCGACCTGGAGTGGAACGAAGGCGCGAAAGCACTGGTCGAGAAGGTCAGCAGGATCTGCATGCGAGCATGTAGAACCCGCATAAAAACCAAGACCGGAAGACACGGCGACGAGATGGGCTGGTGGAGCAGCGCCCTGGAAGCTGCCAAGAAGAAAATCCATCGATAAAGGAGTGAGGCACAGACGGACGCGGACCCTGGAGTCAAACAGCAGGCACAGGACCAGTACAGGCGTATGCGCCGGAACTACAAGCCGCAGATTGACGCAGCCAAACAACAAGCCATAGATCAGGAAGCAGAGGAGCTGCTAAGAGACGGATCCTGGCACATCGCGTGGAACAGACTGGCAGGGAAAAACATAGGCCCAACAACTGTACCATCCTCAAAGAAGACGGGACCTACACGATGACCAAGAAGGACAAGTACGATTACCTAACGGGAAAGTACTTCCGAAGTCGGAAGAACGACAGCATGGCAGCGATAAGGGAGCAAACGCCCACCTTCGGCAACGACGACCAGCCACCAGCATCGAGCTGGAGAACGTCGTGCTCAAACTGAAATACAAAAAGGCAACGGTCATCGACAAAATCCCTAACGAGGCGGCACAACACATCCTGCGGGCAATGGGCGATTGGCTACTCCAGGTCTATAACCTCTGCCTCAAGGAGCGGGTGTTCCCCGCATGCTGGAAGATCAACAAAATTGTGTTGCTGCTAAAGAAAGACGTCGCCCTAAGACCAATAAGCCTAGATCCAACGTTGGGGAAAATATTGGACAAGGTCATCAATGGAAGTCTGCAACACCTCCTGGAGAACGGCGGACACCTGGACCCTAGACAATATGGTTTCCGAAAAGGCAGAAGCACGATTGGAGCCCTGAGTAGGCTGGTCGATGAAATTCGACAGAACAGAGCAGGAACACACCAGCAGGTCGTAACGCTCCATCTGAAGAACGCCTTCAACATGGCATGGAAACCTTACATCCTACATCGGCTCGGCAAGACCAACATCAGTACAACATTGGCCAGCATGATCAACAGCTTCCTGACGGACAGGAAAATCATCATGAGATGCCTGACATATGTGTCCACAAGGATCTAGCATTGGGCCGATACTATGGCTGGTGGTTCTGCAGAGCTGGTTCGACAAACTGGACGCGGCCAGGGAAGCTTGGGCAGAGGAACTACACCAGCAGCAGAACAGGTGGGAAGAACTGACGGATGAACTCACATACCTGCAAGCCTTCGCCGACGATCAGGTGCTAGTCATGAAAGGGACACCGGCGAAACAGATATAGAGGAAGTGGAGCATCGTCTGTACCGCATGTCAGGAGTGGGAGGCCGAAAGTGGCGCCACCTAAAACGAGGGCAAAACGGAGGCAATGTATGTGTCGGCAAAATCAATACGACCTCCGGCGCTAAAAACGGTGAACACCACAATTGAACACCGCAGTTGCCTGAAATATCTGGGCATTCAAGTGGACAGACACCTGACGTACACGAATCACGTCAAATGCGTGGCGCACAAAATTGAGGATATGGCCATTGGGATCGGCCACAAAACAAGAAGAGTGTGGGGATGCAACCCGGAATCCCTCATACACATAATGCACAGAGCACTCAAACCAGCAGTGCTATACGGCAGTGAAATGTGGGGCACATGCATGGCAAAGGAGGCGGCAATGAGAGCGCCACCGACAATGGCAATCAAATACTATGCCACGACACCCACGGCGGCACTACAGGTTCTGGCCGGAACACCGCCATCGTGGATTGAAGCACAAGTCAGGCAAAGCTGCTTCAAGCAGACAACCTCCAACGAACAAGAAAGGACGACAGACCACAAATAGAAGCTACACCCGAGCATGGCGATTCTTCAGGAGCACATCAACGACAAGTAACTAGTGTTCCAGATGCACACCGACGCCACACTGAAGAGCAACGGTGTGGCAGTGGGCATAACCATGCCAGCGCGCGAGGTAGCACTCAGACTGGCGAACAACACCAGGATAGGGGTTGTGGAGGCATTCGGAGTCCAGAAAGCCATACGAGATAGGCATGGCAGACAACGAGCCACACATAACAATCATGACGGATAGCCGCGAAACAACCGAGGCTATAATCAAGGGCAGCGACAGGCCACGAATCCACGCGGACATCCTCAGGCTCATGGAAAAACGCCATGCGAAAATATGGACGACGACAGTAGCCTGGGAAGAAGGACACAAGGCAGACAACGGTGCAAATGTGAGATCTCACGCGTCAGCAAAATAAGGGGCAGGGGCGGGCACGCATGCAACTGAGACAGACCTGCGACTGCGCCATAAGTAATCAAGTAAGATAAAAAATCAGGACAGCGCGAGAATAGACAATAAGGACAATGTGCGGATAGAATAGGGTAGACAATAAGGACAGTGCAGGGAAAATCTGAATAGTTGCTATATTAGGTTAGACGATAGATGTAGTAGATTAGAGTAGAATAGGTCCACCCTTTCTCCGCGAATTGGTTGGGAGGAGGTCCATGGTATGGAGAAGGAGTTGTAATGGGAGCGGTTTCGCAACGATAGTAGGTGTGCGGAAACGCGAGATGGGTGAAGGAGTATGCCGGAAGGTAGGAACCCGGGCAGAACGGCGAAGTTCGAACACACACATGGGGGCGCTGCTGAGACGAATGCGACGAACCGACGCGTGGGTTGTTGGGGACTTCACCGCTAAGTCGCCGGAATGGGGATCACCCATCGAGGATCGTAACGGGGCGTTGCTAGCATGATACCCTTCGGAGGCACTCGGCCTCCTGACGGAATCTTTCCCGGGACTGCTGATGGATATTTTCAATGGCTTGCTGAAATCGCAGAGTTTCCCGAAGAGCTGGAAAGCTGGTAGACTAGTCTTGATTCCTTAGCAGGCGAAGCCGCTGCTCGAGGACACCAGGGCCTTTGTGCCTGATTAACACCGTCGCCAAACTGTTCGAACTCCTATTTAACGCCCGTCTAGAGGAGGAACTGATGCAAAGGGGAGACCTTGGCCGATAACCAGTACGGCTTCAGGAAGGGCAGGAGTGCGGTGCAGGCTGTGGAGCGGGTCATTGAGATGGCCCGGGCTGCAAACCTGGGACGCGACGGGATAGGCGGGAACAGATGGTGTATCTTCATCATCTTGGATGTCCGGAACTCATTCAATAGCGCCTCGTCGGCATCACAGGCCACCCTGATCAGAGCATCGGAGCTTTGAGAAGTGTCGGGATACCTGAAGAACATCCGCAAGGACTATCTCTAGGTTAGAGACGTATTTCTAGACTCCAAGTGTTTGCAGACGCTGAGGCGGACTGTGGGCATCCCCCAGGGTTCTGTACTCGACCCCCGCCTCTGGATAATATTGCATCACAAGGTTTTGAGGTTGAAATTGTCACCGGTGGTCCGAACCACAGGGTTTGCGGATGACATAGGGCTAGTGGTTTCTGCAGGTTGCAGACAAGACTTGATTGATAAGTCATCAAGTTGATGACAGTGCGCTGGACACAATCACAGCATGGCTGCGGGACAACTGCATCACCATTGTGCCGGAGAAGACAGAGTCTGTCATTCTGTAGAGAAAGAGGAAGAGGGACGGCATATCTTTCATCGCCGGCGGAACCCTAGTAAAACCTCAGCACACGGTGAGTTATCTGAGAGTGTCCATCAGCCGGGACCGCAGATTAGGGCGGCACGTCGAGGGGGCCACACAAAGGGCGTCAAAGAAGATCGGGGACTTGTCCAGGCTGACGCCCAACATCGGCGGCCCGGACTCCGCCAAGAGGAAGGGTCTGTATACGGTCGTGGAGTCAATGGTTCTGTATGCGGCTCACGTGTGGCATGACTTTGCAACCTTCGCCAAATATCGCATAATGATCAATGGGGTACAACGGAGAGCTTTCCGTTAGGTCGCCTCTGGATACAGAACCATGTCGGGAGCTCAGGTGATTACGGGGATGCCACCTATGGACCTCCTGATGAAGGACCGGAAGCGGCTTCACGACGGCGGTGGCGGACATTTGTGATCTGCGAGGAAAGCCGCGAGGGACGCCTCAGGGGCGCTGTGGGAGGCCAGGTGGGATGCCCTCTTGGAAAAGGCCCAGTGGACTAGGAGTCTGATTGGGGACCTCCGACCGTGGCTGAACTGTAAACACTGTTTCATTCAAGCAAGAAGCAAGCTAAACGGACTTCGGAAATGCGAGTTTAAAATCGGCGAAAATTAGTATTAAATCGGCGAATTTTGTGATACAAAAGCGGGAGTTAAAAAGAAGATCAGTATACATTTGGCATTTAAACCGAGCGGTCGACATTCCAGAGGTACGGAATAAAACACGGCGAAATTTAAGATATAAGTTGAATATAGAAAGGATAAATTATAGAATGAGCTAGTAGTGAGTAGTATAGTAAGACAATAAGTTAGTTAGTAGTGCGACCTGAAAATAGCGGACAAATATGGTGAAATAAGTTAATTAATAGTGTAGAATAAGTAGACTTAAACCATAAAATAGTGAATATATGGCATAAATTTGGACATTCGAAGGCAATCGAGTGCGGATTATCGATCAAAATATCAAAACATTTCGCGATAAGCATAGTGCGGACGAAAGTCGACTGGTCCGAAAAATCGGCCCAGAATTGAAGCAGTGGACGAAAGTAAACTGGTTCAAACTTGTAAGGACTTGTTAGTCAAGAGAAGAAAAAGAAAACACCCTATGAAACGAGGGTAAGTAGGGATATTTATGGTATAGGGATACAAAGAGTGGAGAAATCATAAAAAACACTTAAAGGCAGTTAACAAGTTGGCAACAAAATAAACAATTAAGGAAATATTGGCGAATGCGCGGTAATTCCAAAAAAATACAAAAACAAGGGTGCACATAATCGCGGAAGGACTTTGAGGGTAGGAGGAAGAACAGAGGGGCCGTACTGACCACTCCGAGGGAAAAAAATTAGAAAAAATTTGTTTATTTTTTCACAGACAAACCGAGGGTCGGAATTAAAAGTCACTAGAATTGTAGTGAAAAAGTATGAAAATACTTAAAAAGTTTTTCGACATTTGCGGACAAACGGAGTGACGGAAGTAAACAAAAATAACTAAAAAGTGATAACAGACCCACCCCGAAAAACCCACGTTGAGCAAAAAATTAAGTGCAAATAACTAGAGAACGGTGCGTCGGAGAAAGGGACTATCAAAGTGAAAGTCGACCGGCGGCACTGCCCCTACCCGGAAATAACGACATCGGACTCGATCGCGATTTCAGGCCAAACCGTGTGTCGGAACAGGGGTCCATCAAAGGGAAAAGTGTTCAGGAGCACGGCGGCTACCCCCCCATAAAAAAAGGGGTAAACGCAACAAAGGTAATGGAGGAAGGCGCAGAACGGAAACGAAAAGAATTATACAATTGGGAAGAAATGGCCCAACATGGTGAGGAAATGGGGCAATACCTAAGAAGCAATCCCTCCCAAGATCGCCGGTGCGATGAACCAAAAAATGGCGAATGGAATCAGAAAGGCGATCTCCATTGAAGAACCTAAGTCCGGAGCAACACGGGAAAGTAACGTCCCTGATCGCAAAAGTGGGAGAAATCTTAAATGAGGACGAAACGAGGCAATTAAACACGCCAGAATGGGAATCCGGAATGGAGAGCTCCGACACGCAATCAGGAATACATGGCCAAAAAAGGACAACAATAGGAGGGGCGCAAAGGGTAGGTCAGGTGATAGCCCGCAAACAGGATATACTGCGGGCGGTAAGCCGCTACATATCAGGCAAATTACAATTTAACAGGGGGACAGGGAGACCGTGATAACAAGGGTGAATGAAATGACGGACATTGACCTCAGACTCCTGGAAGAGATCTACGAAGAAACTAGGAAGGAAAGCAACCCACAAATGTCATTCACCCAAATTGAAAGGCAAATAGAGAATCAAAAGCGGGAAATACAAGCCCTAACCAAGGAAATACGAGAGAAGAGCGCTGGGATGGTAAGCACACAGAATGGCACTACCACAGAAAAAAACAATAGGACAATGGAACTGACGGCCAAGAACGGGACCGATACTCAAGCAATCACGCATGGACAATATGCAGACAGAAACCCAAACAGACACGGAGACGGAAGGCGAATGGAGGGCACAAAGAACACGAAACAGAAACAAGAAAAAGACATACGCAGACATAACAGGCCAGGAGCCACAGCCCAAAGACAAAACGGAGGATGGAAGACACCGGAGAGAAAGGAGAAACTTATAGCACTGGTGCAAATACCGCAGGGTCAAAAATCACTCGACGTGATAAAAACAATCAAAGGCACAGCACAGGAGGAAGGAAGGAAGCCAGGGGGAATACGAGGATTTTCATACGCCTATCGCAGGACCTAGACTGCCCCAACTGCAAAAGGCAGGGAATTGCTAAACAGGAGAGGCAGCACGCGGCCCGGGACTGGCTGTGCCCAATATACGCGCGCAAGGTTGCGCTACACCAACAAACCAGGGTGAACTGCGGCGCTGACAGGGAGACTGCAAACAACGCGACCCCAAATGAAGGTGCTGCAGTTTGACGCTGATAGAGGAAAGGCGGCAACCGGACTAATGGAGAGGTACATGCAGGACAACGGCAAAGACCTGGCATTGGTGCAAGAGCCATACGTCTTCCACAAATCAGACGGGACATACAGGCGAGTGAGGCACGGTAAAAAATTAAAAACGGTGCTGTGGATCAGGATCAACATTAACCACTCCAATGCATTCCTGGGTTTCAGTCAATTTTATTGTTTATTATTTAAAATTTTACAAATACGTTTCGGTGTCTTTATCCAGCATCATCAGTTTGTCTAAAATATATATTTACAGTTATCATCAATTTAAATAGAAAACTTTCACAAAAATTCACAAATTAAAATACAAATCACACACATATTAAAAAGTACTTCCAGAACATTGGTTTTCAGGTGATTAGTCAGGACAAACATGTCTGGGAAAAGACTAGAATCTATTGTTTTAGAGATCTAAATTCAACTAACGCATATAGTTGCCTTCAACCTCACATTTGACTGGTCACTGAATTTTCCATATTTTATTCGATATCAAGCGAGCGAAACCAAAAAAACTGTTTATCTTTCGTCTTTTCTTTGCATTCTAGGAATTGATTGGCAATTTTTCAATATCAGATGTTTACGTTTCATTTACCTGGTCCAATCAGTTCATGCATGCGATCATCTAATTAGCGTATGATACACAGGGCTAAGATTGTCTGTATCTGATCTGAAATTTATTGCATTCTGATGTTTCTTAATTTGAATCATTTCATGGATTCTTCTCTTATTATAGTTGTCCTCATTGATCAATATTTGTGTGTTATCGAAATCAAAATCATGCATCTTTTGTTGTGCATGTTGTGCTAATGCTGTTGCATTTTCTTTAAATATTGCCCTGTTTGTCCTATGTATGTGTTGTCACAGTTCAAACAGTCAATCTTGTATATTACGTTAGGTGTGTCCAACTTATCGCTTCTAGGTCTAAATTTTGTAAAACACTCTTTTGCCAAGTTGTTTTTAGTTTTTTCCGTTATAGTAATATTATGCGGTTTTAAAACATTTTTTATTTTTGTGTTGATTTCTGGTATGTGTGGTAATGATACATACTTGATTTCACCCTCTTTTTTCTTTTTTATATTATTTATCTTGTTTAATAAAATATACAATTTAAATTATTATATACATATATTAAATTATTATATATTTAATTAAATTAAAATTTTATTTTTTAATTTTAATTAAATTAAAATATACAATTTGCATTGTATATTTTATTAATTCTTTGTTTTACGATATATACGAAATTAACCACACCGTAATAACGGGTCTCACGAACGACAACATGGCCACCGCACTACTGGAGCAAAAAGGGCAACAGCTAAACGTCACGACGATCTACGACGAGCCGGGAGGCCGCACCAATACCAGACTCCAGGAATTTCGGGATAGGGGCAGCAAGCTAGGGCTCGCAATGGGGAGACACATTGTCGGGAGCGACTTCAACGCACATCATGCGATTTGGGGCTGAACGTCAACCGACGCGAGAGGCGAGGAAATGTTCAGTTGGCGGATTGAAAATAACTACACATTAGCCCACGACGCACACAAAGGTCCGAACTTCCAAGAACCACGAGGCAACAGTTACATCGACCTAACGATGGTGAGAGGGACGGCGGCTCGAAACTGGAACATTGAGACATTCGAGACGCTCTCCCTTTACAACTACGTACGGTTTGAAGTGGAAATCGGCAACCCTGTTGCAACACCAGCAGCGCCAATTTACGACTTCATCAACACCAACTGGGCCAAGTTCGGAAAGGACCTAGGCAGGGAACCGCCGACTTGGATTGGGACGACGATGCCGAAACAATGGAGGACCAGGTCAGCAGGATTTGCATGCGAGCATGCAGATCTCGCATAACGACCAAAATTCAAATACGAGGTGTCGAGATGGGCTGGCGGAGCAGTGCACTGGAAGTCTCAAAGAAGAGCATCCACCGGAAAAGGCGAGAGGCCCAACTGGAAACGGACCCTGGAGCAAGACAGCAGGACCAGGAGCAATACAAACTTATGCGCCGGGTTTATAAAAAGCAAATAGAGGCAGCCAAACAACAGGCAGCGGACGCAGAAAGCGCGGCGTTGTTAAGCGACGAACCCTGGCACAACGAATGGAGGAAACTGGCAGCAAAGAGACACCTGCCCAGCACCTGCACCATCCTCAAAGAGGACGGGCCCTACACCACGTCCTAGAGGGATAAATAGAATTAACTCACGGACAAGTACTTCCCCAGCGACGACCCAACACTGGACACGGCTACGATGGCAGCGATCAGGGGCAAACGCCCACCTTCAGCAGCAACGAAGAGCCACCTATAACTATAAGCTGAAACCCAATAAGGCGACGGGAACTGACAAGATCCGCAACGAAGCGGCAAGACACATAATGAGGGAAATGGGCGAAAGGCTCCTCCAGTTGTACAACACCTGCATGAAGGAGCGGATATTTCCGAAGTGTTGAAAGTGTAGCAAGGTCGTATGGCTGCCGAAGAAAGACAGATCCCTCCGGCCAATCAGCCTGCAACCGACGTTAGGAAAGATCCTGGACAACCTACTGAACGGGAGGCTGCAACACCTGCTTGAGGACGGCGGACACCTGGACCCCAGACAACACGGGTTCAGAGAGGGCAGAAGCACGATCGGCGCCCTGAGCAGATTTACACACATCAGTAGGTAGTAACGCTCGATCTGAAGAACGCCTTCAACACCGCATGGAAGTCGTATATCCTACACCAGCTCGGCAAAACAAGCATTACCAACACTCGGGCCAGCATGATAAACAGCTTCCTCACGGGAAAAACGATTACCATTAGGGGTATGACCTACGACATAAGCAGGGGGTGTCCACAAGGCTCCAGCATGGGTCCGACTCTCTGGCTGGTGGTCATGCAGGGATGGTTCGAAAAATTGGGCGCGGCCAGGGAGGCTTGGACGGAGCAACTCCACTAACAGCAGGACAGATGGGAAGAAACAACGGACGATCTAACATTCCTACAAACTTTCGCAGATGACCAGGTGCTAGTCATCAAAGAAACATCTGCGAAGAGGATCGAGCGGAAGTGGGAGTTCATCTCGACCGCTTGCCAGGAGTGGGTGGCCGAAAGCGGCGTTCACTACAACGAGGGAAAGACTGAAACGATGTTTGTGTCGGCAAAGCCAATTCGCCCTCCGGTACTGAAAACCGCAAACATTACGGTCGACAAGCGAAGTTGCGTGAGGTACCTGGGAGTCCAGATGGATGGACAGCTGACTTTCAGGAATCACATCAGCACCGTTCGACACAAGACCGAAGAGATGGCCATCAAGATTGGCCACAAAACCAGAAGAGTGTGGGGACACAACCCGGAGACCCTAGTCCACGTGATGCAAAAGAGCACTCATACCTGCAATGCCTTATGGCAGCGAAGTGTGGGGAGTGTGCATGGCAAAAAAGACCTACAAAAAGAGCATGGAGGCGACAATGCGGACGGCACCGACAATGGCAATAAAATCCTACGCCACGACACCTACGGCGGCAACTCGGCTCATGGCCGGAACACCGCCATGGTGGATTGAAGCGCTGGTAAGGTATGCCAGCCACACAAAGAGACCAAACGCGGAAAAGGCAGAACTGACAGGGCACAAACAGAAACCACACCTGTGCAAGGCGTTTCTCCATGCGCGCATCCACGACACCAAACCAGTGTTGCGGATGCACACTCACGCCACTTTGAAAATCAACGGCAGGGCCGCCGTGGGCATGGCAGTACAAGGGAGCGATGCATCGTGCAGACTGGCGGACAATATCAAAATAGGGATTGCGGAGGTTTTCGTAGTACTGCAAGGAGGTAGGACGGGGAGTACTGGGCCTTTCTTTCAAAGCGATCCAGCTCGCGACAGGACACGGCAACATCCGAGCGCACCTAAAGCCCTTCGCAAATAGAGACAATGCGCAGTGCTCTTGCGCAACCGGCGAAGAGACTGTGGGACACATTAAGTTCAGGTGCACAAGGGCGGACAGGTACGCGGCAAGATGTCAAGTGCGCAGCGAGTTCCGGTCGCTGGACAGTCAACTGCGCAAGCACGGAAGAATAACAAGTGATACCATAAACTAAATAAGGGGGCCGAAATGGTTATTCTCCCCGATGAAATGGCGCGAAACGAGTAATCAGGACACTGCGCCATAAGTAGACTAAGTAGTGATAAGGACTAAATAAGGAAAACCAGGACAGTGCGCGAACAGATAATAAAGGCAATGCGCGAATAGAATAGGCTAGATAATAAGGATAGTGCAAGGAAAATGTACACAGTTGGATTATTTAAAATTAAGATAGATCCCTTTCCCCGCTAATTGGTTGGGAGGAGCTTCAAGATACGGAGAAGGAGTTCGCATGGTAGGGGTTTCTCAAAGATAGTGGGTGTGCGGAAACGCGACACGGGTGAATGGGGTATGCCGCAAGGTGGGAACCCGAGAAGAGCGGCGACGTTCGGAACACATGTAAACACAGTCTCATTCGAGCTAGCTCAACGGTAGAGAACGGTCGAAATTCCGGGAGCTCTCTAGTGTATCGTATTGGGTTAGGTTGGTTAGGGTAGGTTTAAGGTAGTTTGTTTTTGTCATTTTTTTATCTTTTTCTCTCTCGGTAGGTTAAGGCCAGAGTGGCAACGTAGTAATGTCATATATTGGAGAATAAAGGTCATGAGCGATGTTGTCCTCACTTGTGATGCAGAGGGTGGGTGGACGCCTTGCAGGGCCCGGTGTTTCGGGTTCTTTTTGTCGCTGGTTTCTTCGGGGTCGTTTCCTTGGTACAGTGGTTTGGCTAGAATGAGGGAAAACAGGACCCATTAGGCGAAAGCCAGGAGGGTCGCCCGAAGGCATAATTTGAGTCATGTATCAGAGCCTTCGGGTCTAGTTACATACAAAGTTGATTTTCGAAGTGAAATTTATATCTGCCTACAGAGGACAGAGAATTGGTGAATAAGTTTGTGTTTGTGCTGTGCCAATCGTGCAATTGGGCTTGCAGAAAAAACCAGAAAAAAGGTCAGAAAATTAGACATTCGCGGATAAAATAGGGCAAATAAAGCAGCAGAAGAGCCAAATTTCTACCTGCCAAGGGAGGAATTTGACTTTTTCTCGGGCTCGCTCGACCCTTTAGGCAAACAGTGGTGCCGCTGGGAAATTTTGGAAATTCTGCCGAAAAGAGCGACGCTGCCGCTGTGACATTTTTTGCGACTTCAAATTGTCGGCACAGTTCAATTTTTTGTTGTTCGGTTGTTATTTTTGACTTTTGGAGCAACTACCGACGGCAAAGACCTTCAATTTTTAAAAGGACTCGATTAACTAGACACCCAAAAGCGGGTGTTTATATTTGTTTATGTTTGGATTATTCCTATACAGTGTGTCCAGTGAGACTTCAACTTGCCGTGGTACGATCCGCTTGTGCGAAAAATTGTTTCTCGTGCTCTCGGATGGTCAACCATAGTTTGCGTGCTTTATTTTCTTTTGCGGTGTTAATATAAACAGTACAAGAGTTCTCCGTTGTGGTAAACGTTAGTTTTCTTCCTTGGGTTTCTCAAGTGTTATTTAACAATTCAAAATACATTTCAATCCATTTAAATCAATCAATTGTCATCTTTTAATCTTTTTTGTAAATACAATTTTCTAAATATTTGAAATATTTACATAGATGTAATTTCAGGCAAAAATAAAACTAATCATTTTCTGAAATTCCAATGTATGTTTTTCATGTTTGCATATTAAGATCAACATTTTAAACCGTTCGCTTCTTTTAAAGTGTCGACTTTCAGACGAACTTGTTGCGGCATCCAAACGTGGGTTCATAAAACAACACTGACTATGTTGATACAATATAAGATGAAGGGCCACTTTATGCAATTATCGAAAATATGTTAAATAAATCAAATGATATATAGCCTTTAATACAGTGTTGCTAGATTGATATGTTAATATGGGAGTCCTATTTCATGGCTCGCTGAGCTGTCACAACAAATCAGCTGTGCCTGGGAAACACGATTTAATTAAAGACGTCCCTCATTTGGCGCCTGGCGTCACGTTTTGTGACGTCATGTTGCAATAAGATTGCTCAAACTATACATACGGTTCGACGTAGACACCGGCAAAATGGAGGAGACATCACAGGCACTAATGTACGACTTCGTCAACCCGCATTGGGCAAAGTTTGGAACAGCAATCGGCAGTTCAATCACCGACCTGGAGTGGAACGAAGGCGCGGAAGCACTGGTCGAGAAGGTCAGCAGGATCTGCATGCGAGCATGTAGAACCCGCATAAAAACCAACACCTGAAGACGCGGTGACGAGATGGGCTGGTGGAGCAGCGCCCTGGAAGCTGCCAAGAAGAAAATCCATTGATAAAGGAGAGAGGCACAGACGGACGCGGACCCTGGAGTCAAACAGCAGGCACAGGACCAGTACAGGCGTATGCGCCGGGATTACAAGCGGCAGATCGAGGCAGCCAAACAACAAGCCATAGATTAGGAAGCAGAGAAGCTGCTAAGGGACGGATCCTGGCACAACGCGTGGAGCAGACTGGCAGGGAAAACATAGGCCTAACAACTGTACCATCCTCAAAGAAGACGAGACCTACACGATGACCGTGAAGGTCAAGTACGATAACCTAACGGGAAAGTACTTCCCCAGCGAGGACTGAAGCCGGGAGAACGACGGGAGGTATGGCAGCGATAAAGGAGCGAACGCCCACCTTCGGCAACGACGACCAGCCACCAGCATCGAGCTGGAGAACGCAGTGCTCAAACTGAAGCACAAAAAGGCAACGGGCATCGACAAAATCCCTAACGATGCGGCACAACACATCCTGCGGGCAATGGGCGAAAGGCTACTCCAGCTCTATAACCTCTGCATCAAGGAGCGGGTGTTCCCCGCATGCTGGAAGATCAGCAAAGTTGTGTGGCTGCTAAAGAAAGACGGCACCCTAAGACCAATATGCCTACATCCAACGCTGGGGAAAATATTGGACAAGGTCATCAATGGAAGACTTTAGCACCTCCTGGAGAACGGCGGACACTTGGACCCTAGACAATATGGGTTCCGAGAAGGCAGAAGCACGATTGGAGCCCTGAGTAGGCTGGTCGATGAAATTCAACAGAACAGGGCTCCATCTGAAGAACGCCTTCAAAATGGCATGGAAACCATACATCCTACATCGGCTCGGCAAGACCAACATCAGTACAACATTGGCCAGCATGACCAACAGCTTCCTGACGGACATGAAAATCATCATGAGAGGCCTGACATATGTATCCACACCTCCGGCGCTAAAAAGGGTGCACACCACAATTGAACAGCGCAGTCGCCTGTAATAGCTGGGCATACAAGTGGACAGACACTTGACGTACACGAATCACGTCATCTGCGTTCGTCACAAAATTGAGGAGATGGCCATTTGGATCGGCTACAAAACAAGAAGAATGTGGCGATGCAACCCGGAAAACCTCATACACATAACGCAAAGAGCATTCAAACCACCACTGCTCTACGGCAGTGAAATGTGGGGCACAAGCATGGCAAAGGAGGCGGCAATGAGAGCGGCACCGACCATGGCAATCAAATCCTATGCCACGACACCCACGGCGGCACTACAGGTTCTGGCCGGAACACCGCCATGGTGAATTGAAGCACAAGTCAGGCAGAGCTGCTTCAAGCAGACAACCTCCAACGAACAAGAAAGAACCACATGCCACAAAAAGAAGCTATACCCGAGCATGGCGATTCTTCAGAAGCGCATCAACGACAAGTAACCAGTGTTCCAGATGCACACCGACGCCACACTGAAGAGCAGCGGAAGAGCAGCAGTGGGCATAACCATGCCAGGGCGCGAGGTAGCACTCAGACTGGAGAACAAAACCAGGATAGTGGTTGCGGAGGCATTCGGAGTCATGAAAGCCATACGAGATAGGCATGGCAGACAACGAGCCACACATAACGATCCGGACGGATAGCCGCGAAACAACCGAGGCTATAAACAAGGGCATCGACAAGCTACGAATCCACGTGGACATCCTCAGGCTCAGAAAACAACGCCATGCGAGAGGATGGACGACGACAGTAACCTGGGAAGGGCACAAGCCAGCCAACGGTGCAAATGCTAGATCCCACGCGTGAGTAAATTAAGGGGCAGGGGCGGGCACGCATACAACTGGGACAGACCGCTACAACCTCAGGACCAACAGGGACTGGGCGAAAGTTCGGAATGACACCGTCATGAGTCAGTGGCAAAAAGAGTGGGACACAGCAGAAAAAGGAAGAGAGTTACATGAAATCTGCAAGGAAGTGGGACGGGGAGTGCTGAGCATATCCTTCAAGGCGATCCAGCTCGCAACTGGACACGGGAACCTCAATGCGTACCTGAAGCGTTTCGGCAAAGTGAACGACGCACAGCGCTCCTGCGGAACCCCTGCGGAAGGATGGTAAAATAACGCGTGACATCCAGAAACTCAACAAGTTAGCCGAAATGTCCATCCTCACCGAGGAGATGGCTAAAATGCATGATTAGGACACTGCGCCATAAGTAATCAAGTGAGATAAAAAATCAGGACAGCGCGCGAATAGACAATAAGGACAATGTGCGGATAGAATAGGCTAGACAATAAGGACAGTGCAGGGAAAATCTAAATAGTTGCTATATTAGGTTAGACGATAGATGTAGTAGATTAGAGTAGAATTGGTCCACCCTTTCTCCCCGAATTAGTTGGGAGGAGGTCCATGGTATGAAGAAGGAGTTTTAATGGGAGTGGTTTCGCAACGATCGTAGGTGTGCGGAAATGCGAGATGGGTGAAGGGGTATGCCGGAAGGTAGGAACCCGGGCAGAGCGGCCAAGTTCGAACACACACACATGGGGGCGCTCCTGAGACGAATGCGACGAACCGAGGCGTTGATGGTTGGGGACTTCACCGCCAAGTCGCCGGAAGGTGATCACCCATCGAGGATCGTAAAGGGGCCTTGCTAGCACGATTCCCTTCGTAGCCACTCGACCTCCTGACGGAATCCTTCCGGGGACTGCTGATGGATATTTTGAATGGCTTGCTGAAATCGCAGAGTTTCCCGAAGAGGTGGAAAACTGGTAGAATAGTCTTGATTCCTTAGCAGGCGAAGCCGCTAATCGAGGACACCAGGGCCTTTGTGCCTGATTAACACCATCGCCAAGCTGTTCGAACACCTAATTAACGCCCGTCTAGAGGAGGAACTGATGCAAAGGGGAGACCTGGCCGATAACCAGTACGGCTTCAGGAAGGGCAGGAGTGCGGTGCAGGCTGTGGAGCGGGTCATTGAGATGGCCCGGGCTGCAAACCTGTTACGCGACGGGATAGGCGGGAACAGATGGTGTGTCTTCATCATCCTGGATGTCCGGAACTCATTCAATAGCGCCTCGTGGGCCACCCTGGTCAGGGCGTTGGAGCTTTGAGGAGTGTCGGGATACCTGATGAACATCTTCAGGGATTATCTCCAGGTTAGAGAGATATTTCTAGACTACAAGGGTTTGCAGACGCTGAGGCTGACTGTGGGAATCCCCCAGGGATCTGTACTCGGCCCCTCCTCTGGATAATATTGCATCACACGATTTTGAGGCTGAAATTGTCACCGGTGTCCCGAACCACAGGGTTTGCGGATGACATAGGGCTAGTGGTTTCTGCAGGTAGCAGACAAGACTTCATTGATAAGACTGACAGTGCGTTGGACATAATCACAGCATGGCTGCGGGACAACTGCATCACCATTGTGCCGGAGAAGACAGAGTCTGTCATTCTGTCGGGAAAGAGGAAGACGGACGACATATCTTTCATCGTCGGCGGAACCCTAGTAAAACGTCAACACACGGTGAGGTATCTGAGAGTGTCCATCAGCCAGGACCGCAGATTAGGGCGGCACATCTAGGGGGCCACACAAAGGGCGTCAAAGAAGATCGGGGACTTGTCCAGGCTGATGCCCAACATTGGCGGCCCGGACTCCGCCAAGAGGAAGGCTCTATATACGGTCGTGGAGTCAATGGTTCTGTATGCGGCTCCCGTGTGGCATGACTGGGCAACCTTCGCCAAATATCGCATAATGATCAATAGGGTACAACGGAGGGCTCTCCTTTAGGTCGCCTCTGGATACAGAACCATGTCGGGAGCTCAGGTGATCACGGGGATGCCACCTATAGACCTCCTGATGAAGGAGCGGAAGCGGCTTCACGACGGCGGTGGCGGAGATTTGTGATCTGCGAGGAAAGCTGCGAGAGACGCCTCAGGGGCGCTGTGGGAGGCCAGGTGGGATGCCCTCTTGAAAAAGGCCCAGTGGACTAGGAGGCTGATTGGGGACCTCCGACCGTGGCTGACCTGTAAACACTGTTTACACCTGGCATTCAAACCGTTCGGACGAAATTCCAGTTGTACGATATTTAATCGTGGATATTTGCGATTCGATAAATATAAGTTTAAGTTAGTAAGATTAAGATAAAATATTAGACAAATAGTTAATAAGTGTAAATTTAGTGGTGCGATCCGCAAACGGTGGACAAATATAGACAAATAAGTAGTTAATAGGTGCAAGTTAGTGAAATTAATCGTTAATATTTAGTATAAAATTGGACATTCAGAGACATTTGGGGGTGAACTATCGGCAGAAAAACATTAGCAATTCGCGATAAGCAAAGTGAGGACGAAAGTGAACTGGTTCTAGAAATCGGCCAAGTTTTGCAGCGTGGACGAAAGTAAACCAGTCCACATCTGCAAGGACTTAACCTTGGTAAGTAGGGATACTTACGGTTAAGGGACTTTAATTTTATAACAGACAATTCACGAAACAGTGGTGATTGCGCGATATATAATAAAAATTCAAAAACAAGGGGAACGAAGAACTTTCGAGAGTTGGAGAAAGTACAGAGGGGTCGTACCGACCACACCAGAGAAAAAAATATAAAAAACTTTTTGTTTTAATTTACACGGACAAATTAAGGGCCGGAACTGGAAAAAAACAGAACAGGAACCAACATAAGGGCGTTGTGAGCGCGGGGAATTTAAAAAAAAGTTTTTCGATAATTGCGGACAAACGGAGTGTCGGAGAAATACAAAAACACTTAAAAAGTGGTTAACGGACCCGCCCCGAAATAATGTCTTTGAACATTCATAAAAGTGGAATAACTCGAGAACGGTGCGACGGCGAAAGGGACTTACAAAGTTAATTTTGAACGGCGGCACAGCCCATAACCGTAACTAACGGCGGAGGGGTCGATCGCGATTCCCGGCGAAACCGTGCGTCGGAACAGGGGCCCGTCAAAGGGAAAAGTGATCAGGAGCACGACGGCTACCCCCCCGAAAAAAAAAGGAAAAAAAAGTGGTAAAGGGGTAAACGCAGCAAGACAATGGACGAAGGGGACGAACGAAAATGAAAAACGATTTACAACTGGGAAGTAATGGCACAACAGGGCGACGAAATGGGTGCAATCCCAAAAAGGCAGTCCCTACCCAGATCGCCAGTGCGAATGTATAAAAAGGGGCGGATGGAGGCAGAGAAGCGGTCTCCCGCCAAGAACCTCAGTCCGGAACAACAAGAAAAAGGGTATTTCTGATAGACAAAGTGGGAGAGATTATAAACGAGGACGAGGCAAGACCGACAAACACGACAGAATGGGAATCCGGGATGGACAGTTCGGACACACAATCAGGGCAACAAGGACAGAGGAAGACAACAACAGGAGGGGCACAAAAGGTAGGGCAGGTGATAGCCTGCAAACAGGACATTTCACGAGCGGTCAGCAGGTACACATCGGGAAAGATGCAGTTTAACAGGGAGGACAGGGAGACAGTAATGGCAAGGGTGAATGAAATGACGGACATCGTGCTCGGTCTCCTGGGTGAGATTTACGATGACACCAGGAGGGAAACCAGGTCAAACATGTCATTCACCCAGATCGAACGACAAATTGAAGAACAAAAGCGAGAGATGCAGGCTCTGACCAAAGAAATAAGGGAACTAAAAAGGGGTGGAACGGCAAACACACAGAAGGGAACCACCATGAAAAAAAAATAGGACAAAGGAAAGCACACGGACAAAAACGGGACAGACAAATGATCCACCACGCATGGTCAGACAGACAGAAACAAAAACAGACACGGAGACCGAAGGCGAGTGGAGAGCGCAAAAAAGAAGGACAAGACAGGACAGAACAAAAAAAACTTACGCGGATGCAATAGGACAAGGAAACAGCCAAGGAGACACGACGGAAGGATGGAGGATACCGGAGAGGAAGGACAGACTAACGACGCTCATACAAATACCAGAAGGACAAAGACACGCGGACATAATAAAAACAATAAAGGAAACAGCACAAGAAGAGGCAAGGCAAAAGGGTGGAATCCGGGGATTCGCCAAAACCAACTCGGGACAGCTGGCAATCCATTACAAAGACGGGACACAACAGAAACTGATAGACGACAAGATCAAGACTAGACCGGAAATACAGATCAAACCGCGGCAGAGGACAAACCCGAAACTATTGATTACGGATGTCTTGAGGGGATATACGGACGACGAGTTGATGGACGCAATAATTACAGAAAACAGGGAACTGCAACAGGAGCTGGGAGACAACATAAAGTACAAACTGAAAGTGGTGAGGAGGACAACGTGCATAAACGAAACAAAAGAAAACGTGACCATGGAAGCAATACCCGAGGCCTTCAGGACCCTGGTGAAAAAAGGGAAAAATATACATTGGCCTAAGCGAAAAATACATAAGGGAGGATGTGAACGTGGCACTGTGCTTCAAGTGCCACAAGTTCGGATACCCGTACAAGTATTGCACGGAGCGGGCAAGGTGCCAAGTGTGCGGGGGCCCCACGAAGTTCGCCAGTGTACGTCTGGCAATCCGGATTGTCCTAACTGCGCGTCACAAGAAACGCCCAGGGACATGAGACATCGGCGAGAGACAGGCTGTGCCCCGTGAACCAAAGAAAGGCAAGACAATACCAACGAACGAACGTTGTTATGAATTTTTCTTTCAACTATATTTATTTTATCTCGGGCGTGAGTTAGAGCAAGAGCTAGTACTTTGCGGCTAGTGAACAATTTTTGGAACGCTCAATGGACAATACAAAATTATGCACAATCAAATTCAACTGCACAACTAATGTATTTAATCAATTTAACAATTTTACTGAGAGTAATAAAGGTAAAAAAAAACATATAAATTTACTTAGAGTGTATCACTCGGATATTTTTGGTAGCACCCTTAATCTATGGATACCTTAACTTCAATCAAGCCTGGGTGGTGAAGGGGAAGGACCCTGAGGGGGACCTGCTGGAGTGATCACTTCAGTCAGTGGCCTCGCAGGTCTTCCAATGGGGATCGGTCGTGATCATAAATAAAATAAAAAAATCCACAGTAAAGGGGTACCAAATATATAAGGAAATCACTCAGGTCCGACTGTGAATCGCAATTAAAGTAAAAAGAAACAAAATGAACTGAATGCAGTCGAACTTGAATGTTTCAGCACAAGCAGTTAACTATAAAAGTTATTAATTCCTATCATAAAAAAACTGTCATAAAAAAACTGATAAAAAAACAAAGTCTTCACCAAAAGTTGGGCGCCAGCATGCTTCCAAGTAGCATGCAACTTCTACCAAAATGGAAAACACCAGAACCAGCCTCCACGTCAAAAATCCAAATGTTCCGCTGAAGTTCCCCAAAAGAGCTGGTTTTGAATTGCTCAACGGATCTCGGATCAATTCCACGTGGTCATAACGGCCATCATGGATTCGTCTATCTGGTTCTTGGGTCCCAAAACTTCAAATCGCCGACTCTTGCAAACCTCTTGCAAACCATCAATCAAGGCCTCTTGCAAGCATCATCAATAAATTTCTTGATTCTGAAACTTTTCAAAAAAAACCGACCATGCGGTAGCCCTGAACACAATGAAAATCTCAAAGCCCGACCGTGCGGAACAAACTCAAAAATCGACCTGCCGATCTGACCGGCACGGCCTAATTAATTCTTCTCTCTCCAAAAATCTACCGTTACACCAGTAGAAGTTTTTCCTCCCCCCAACCTTCCGTTGGAGCAGGAATCAAAAATCCCCAATTTCATTGGCCCTAACGGACACGTGATCCCGCAATCTACCAAACATTTTTTTCACCTACGATAAGAATCGAAACTGCTATACGAATCGCCAAATTTGCTAGATTCGGATTTTACAGCCAAAATTTAACTCTATGATGAAAAAACCAAAACAGATATGCTTGGCAAATAACTTGCACACGCATGCCGAGGTCGAAAACAAATTAACAGGTTTACGGCAAAATATTTGCACGTAACAACGTAAACTACGGAAGCAACAATAACACACAGACATCAAAATACTACAAATATGAAAATATTAAAAATTAACGTAGACAGAGGGAAGGCAGCTACAGCACTATTAGACAAATACAAAACCGACCACGACATAGACATCGTCATGCTGCAAGAACCCTATACAACATACAGACCGACCAATAAAACAAAAAAACTCAACAACGGACGGAACTCGAAGACGGAAATATGGATAAAAGACGAACAAGCAGAAAAAAAAGAAAACAAAAAATACGAACAACCTACATTTCAAGGACCGATGGGGAACAGCTACGTAGACATGACATTAACAAAAAACTTACGCACTAAAAACTGGACGGTCAAGGAAGACGACACGCTCTCGGCCCACAAATACATAACATACGAAATAGACATTGAACGCACGACAACCAAACGCAAAAGGAGCACGTGTGACTTTATTAATACAAACTGGACACGCTACGAGGACCAAATAAAACTAGAAACCGACCAACTAGACTGGGACCGGAGTGTCGACGACAAAGCGGACATCTTTGACAAGATCTGCAGTCAAGCATGTCGCCGACACATTAGGACAAAGACGTTACGAGAAGGGGACGAGACAGGATGGTGGAACGAGACACTGGACAGACAGAGAAAACAACTCAACAGGGAACGAAGGGAACTACAAGCAACAACAGACGACGACGAAAGAGACGCAAGGAAACGACAATACAGAGAACACCGACGGGAGTACAAAAAGCTCATCAACCAAACGAGACAGCGGACTTACGACCAAGACATCAGGGACACACTGAAGGACGCCACCTGGCACAAAGCCTGGAAAATCCTGGCGGGGAAAAACATACATGTTGATGGGTACAATGCCCGGGTACCTACCTTTCGGTATACCCCATTTGTCCCCTTGCGTTATGCACACCCACTATTCGCGAAACGACCACCAATGGAACTCCTTTCTCAGTTCCTTGGACCTCCTCCCTCCAAATTACGGGGAAAAAGACCTTATCCTATTCGAAAACTGTTACACTTTCCCTACGCTAACCCTTAAGTTCTATCTATTATCAATTTATTCTAGTTCCTTCTTGCGCATCACCAGTTCAGCCCATTCGTTTAGTTTCCGTATGTCCTCGTCGTTGTTCCCGTCCTGATGTCTTAGTGTTACGTTGTAGTTGCCGTACTTAGTCCTTATATGTTGTCTTGCTTGCTGTCTGTCGGTCTCTGTACAGTTGTGCTTAATGTGGTCGATTATGTCTTCCTCCGTTCCACATGTACATGTCGCGCTGTCTGTCAGTTTGAATCTGTGTAAGTATTGTTTGATATTTCCATGTCCTCTTGCGAATTGTGTCTCTTTGAATGTCTTTATAATTGTATCTCTGCCCACCGTCCTGCAAATGTCGCAGAGTTGTCGTCCTTTGTCACTTTAATCCCAATAGTCCTGCCATGTGTCCATTGTCATGTTTAGTCTTGTCTTGGCCCATTCTCTGTTTGTCTTAGTGTTGTATCTGGTTGTGTCTTCTGTCACGTCCGTAAGTTCGGCGACGTCACTCGCCAGCCTGTGCGCTATAGCGTTGTGTATGTTGTCCTTGTCGTGTCCTTTCGCAGATGCTATCTTCGTCTGCCACCCTTTCTTGTGTCGTTGTTCCATGTGTCGCTGTAGTTCCGTGATTGCCTTTGTTGTCGTCTTTCCTCTGTTGATGTTCTGTGCTGTTTCTTGTCTATCCGTTAGTATCGTAATGTTGGTGTATTGTCTCGTATTGGCTATTATGATGGCTTTAATTGCCGCGTACGTCTCAGCGTTGCGTATTTTAGTCTCGTCCGTTATTTGTACTTTGTGGTCGTCGGCGTCTTCAATGTGTATCCCTATTGTTGTCCGTCCGTTCGTCTTCACGGTGGCGTCTGTGTGTATTCTTCTTGTCTTCTGTTGATGTGATGGTGTGTCTGTGACTTGTAGGTGTCCCATGTTCGGGTGTGGTTTGTCTTTGTGTTTTATTAGCCGTACAGCACAGCCGGTCTTATTGCTCTCTGCACTATTCGTACCAATGTCGTCTGGTTTGTCCCCCACAGTCGCATTATCCTGTGCCCAAGTTTTAGTGCTGTCTCCTCTACTTGTAAGGTAAAGTAGTAATAGAGACTACCTCTACCAGGTAGAGTCCGCGAGGGTCCTGCCGCACAACCGAGTGGCGAATGTGGCCGGCGGTCAAGCGGGAGCTGAGGAGGCGACGATTCAACTGCGGGTTTGGTGTGACGCGGCAGTGTGCGGCGAGAAAGGGAGCGTGGGTGTTTATGGTCAGGGGGAAGAAGTCTGGACGGAGGAGTGGGTAGAATGGGGCGGTAAGACGGTGAGTGATATGGAGGTCGCAGCCATCGGGTTCGCTCTCAGGATGGTGCCATCAGTGTGTAAGAGGGGCGAAAGGGCACTGGTCTGTTCCGACTCGTCGGGGGCCATCAGCGCCGTAAATGACTATGAGACGCGTTCTGGGGAAGCCGTTGGGGTGCAGCGTTTGCTGCATGACATTCGGGGGGCCGGCGTCGCTGTGACGGTGGTGGGGGAGACACGCCGAGGCTCGGCTGGGGCTGCTGCGGCGGACGACATCGCCGAGAGGGCGTTGTGGGGCACTCCCAGTGTCGGAGTCCCAGTGGCGAGAACCAAAAAGTTGGTCAACAACCTGCGCAAGTCCTGGGTCATCGGGGAGTGGCAGCGCTGCTGGAGCAGCAGCACAAAGGGTAGAGTGCTGCATGCTTTTTGTGGGACAGTTGGCAGGGGGACCCTGGGGTTGGGTAAAAAGGCTGTGCAGCATGCCACGGGCCACGGAAACTTCAGGGGATACCTGCACAGGTTTCGGTTGGGTGGCTCGGGGGAGTGTGAGTGTGGACGGGAGTGTCAGGATGTGGAGCATGTGATGAGAGTATGTGGGAAGCCGGCCAGAGTTGCCGCGCGAGAACTCGGTCTCGGGGAAACTGGCTGGCGACTCAGGGGTATGAATGGGGCCAAGGACGGGAGTGTAGTAACTGCGTTCGAAGCGTATGCCGAGCTGGTCGTCAGTGATGATGACTTCAGCTAGGCGTGCGGGACGTGGTGGCACTCCTGGCTGCCCACTACGGGGGTTGGGTTTGATGGTGTAACGGGTGAAGGGTAAGGAATGTATGATGTGGGCTCGACTGTATCTTTTACTGTGTTGGACAATGCCCGTGGGCATTGCAGGGGAAATATCAGGGAGCGGGATTTTCGGGTCGTGGAGAGTGCCTCTTTGGGTCGAGTCGAGCATGTCTAGGGTGACGCTGGACCCCCCGGGCCGAGTGTGGTCCGGGGGGCAATGGACGGTTAGCCTCCCCAACTAGGGCGCGGGTGCATGGACGCGTGGGTGCAGCATGGCCCAGACGCCTAAAAAGAGGACATAAGCAGGTGCGGAGTGTGTTGTGCGGGTAGACTAAGCTATACGTTAGGTTAGGTTAGGTGTGCGCCAGAGGAGGTCTGTGACGGGCTTCTGGCGGGCAAGAACAATTTAGGTTAGGTTAGAGTAGAAGCGAGTCAGAGGAGCTGGGCAGGTGCCGGACCTCTGGCGCGAAAGACTAAGAAAAACTAGAAATAGGTTAGGGTTAGTTTGGGTTAGTTAGGGTAGGTAGGCAATAAGCAAGAAGTTTTTTCGGATTTATTTATTTAGCGGTAGGATAAGGCCATAAAGGCAATTAGTTTTGTAATAAAAAATAGGAAAATAAAGGTCATGGGGGATGTTGCACTCACTCAGGGTGCCGAGGGCGAGAGGTCGCCTTACAGGGCCTGGTGTTGTGGGGGTCGTTTTTGGTGGCTCGTTTTTGCGGGCTCGCTTGCTTGGGACTGGGGTTTGGCTAGATTAAGGGATAAAAGGGCCCATTAGGCGAAAGCCAGGAGGGTCGCCGAAAGGCAAAACTAGTTTCATGTCTCCTCTACTTTGTGTTTCGTTTTGCATATGTGTCTGGCGAAGTTTAGTTGTCCGTCGATTGTGATTCCGAGGTATTTGATGTTGTCGTTTTGTTCTATTTTGTCATTGTCTGTTTTCAATGTCGGCGGACAGATCTTCTTGGTGCCGATGAACATAGCCTCCGTCTTTTTTGTGTTGTATTTCGTCCCTGTCTGTCTTACCCATTTCCTGCACCCGTCCCATACGTATGTCCATTTGTTTTCAATACTTTTCGCGGATTCCCCCGTGATAATGATCACTTGGTCATCCGCGAATGCCTGAATGTATGTCAGTTCGTCCACGTATTGTATGTCCACGTCCCTTAAAGTCGCTTGTTCCTCCTTCCACCTCTGCGTTGTTTGGTCCATAGATCGGAACCACCCTTCCATCACCAGCAGCCAGAGAGTTGGGCCCATGCTGGATCCTTGTGGGCAGCCCTTCGTCATGTTGTATGTTGCGTCCTAGGTCTGTATAAGTCTATCTGTCAGGAAGTTGTCTATTAGTCCCGCTAGGTTGGTTGTAATGTTCGTCCTTGCCAACTCTCCCATAATATATGGCTTCCATGCCGAGTTGAAAGCGTTGGCAAAGTCCAGCGTGACTATTTGTTGATGTAGTCTCTTGTTCTTGTTTGTCTGTATTTTGTCTACTAGTTTTCCTATTGCGTCGATCGTACTTTTCCCCTCCCTGAAGCCGTACTGTCGTTTGTTTAAGCTGTCCTCCGTCTCGAGTAAGAGTTGTAGCCGTCTGTTTATAAGTTTGTCGAGTATTTTCCCAAGTGTTGGCTGGATGGTAATGGGCCGTGGGTTGCCGTCTTTCTTGGGGGTCCAGACGAGACGGCATCGCTTCCAGCAAGCTGGAAACGTGCGTTCGTCCAGACACCTGTTGTAAAGTCGCGCCAGTTTGTCGTCCGTTGCATTCAGTATTTGTCTCGCCGTCTCGTTGGGTATTTTGTCTGTTCCGGTCGCTTTGTGTTTTTGTAGTCCATTCACAATGTTGTAATGTATTGTGTAATAATGTATGTGTAATGTAATGTGGTATTCCTGTTTGTCCTCCTCTGTCTCGGTATATGTCCCGTCGTCCTTTCGTATCGTTTTGTTTATGTCTGTATCTTTTTCCCCGCCGGGATGTTCCAGGCTTTGTGCCAGGTGGCGTCCTTCAGTGTCTCCGTGATGTCTTGGTCGTATGTCCGCTGTCTCGTATGGTTGATGAGCTTCTTGTATACCCGTCGGTGTTCTCTGTATTGTCGTTTCCTTGCGTCTCTTTGTAGTTCCCTTCGTTCCCTGTTGAGTTGTTTCCTCTGTCTGTCCAGTGTATCGTTCCACCATCCTGTCTCGACCCCTTCTCGTAACGTCTTTGTCCTAATGTGTCGGCGACATGCTTGACTGCAGATCTTGTCAAAGATGTCCGCTTTGTCGTCGACACTCCGGTTCCAGTCTAGTTGGTCGGTTTGTAGTTTTATTTGGTCCTCGTAGCGTGTCCAGTTTGTATTAATAAAGTCATATGTGGTCCTTTTGCGTTTGGTTGTCGTGTGTTCAATGTCTATTTCGTATGTTATGTATTTGTGGGCCGAGAGCGTCTCGTCTGCGTTAACTGTCCAGTTTTTAGTGCGTAAGTTTTTTGTTAATGTCATGTCTACGTAGCTGCTTCCCATCGGTCCTTGAAATGTAGGTTGTTCGTATTTTTTGTTTTCCAATGTGTAGCCGTTGTCTATAGTCCAGTTGATCAGGTCGTCTCCGCGTTTGTCATTAACGTGGCCGCCCCATATGTCACTGTGTGCATTAATGTCTCCGCATAGTAGGTGTTGTCTAATTTGCGTTGTGTGTTCGCTCTGTCTTCTGTCGTATTCCTCTAGTCTCGTGATTTTATTCCCCCTGGTTCGTCGTATATGGATGTTATGTACGTGTTGCCCGCTTTGTTGTTTATTCGTATTGTCGTTGTGTTGTCGTTCGTAAGTTCCGTTATTATCGTGTAGTCTATGTTGTCTTTTATCCATATTTCCGTCTTTGAGTTCCGTCCATTGTTGACTTTTTTTGTTTTGTTGGTCGGTCTGTACGTTGTGTATGGTTCTTGCAGCATGACGATGTCTATGTCGTGGTCGGTTTTGTATTTGTCTAATAGTGCTGTCGCCGCCGTCCCTCTGTCTACGGTAATTTGTCGTATTTTCATGTCTGTCTGTTAGTGTTGCTTCCGTAGTTTACGTTCGTTTGTTGGTATTGTCTTGCTTACCTTTGGAACACGGCGCACAGCCTGTCTCTCGCCGTGTGATGTGTTATGTCCCTGGGCGTTCCTTGTGACGCGCAATTAGGACAGTCCGGTTTGCCAGACGTACACTGGCGGCCCTCGTGGGGCCCCCCGCACACATGGCACCTTGCCCGCTCCGTGCAATATTTGTACGGGTGTCCGAACTTGTGGCACTTGAAGCACAGTGCCACGTTCACTTCCTCCCTTATGTAGATTTCCGTTAAGTCTATGTATATCTTCCCCTTTTTCACCATGGTCCTGAATGCCTCGGGTATTGCTTCCATGGTCACGTTCTCCTTTGCTTCGCTTATACATGTTGTCCTCCTCACCACTTTCAGTTTGTCTTTTATGTTGTCTCCCAGCTCCTGTTGCAGTTCCCTGTTTCCCTTGATTATTGCGTCCATAAGTTTGTCGTCCGTATATCCCCTCATTACACCCGTAATCAGTAGTTTCGGGTTTGTCCTCTGTAGTGGTTTTATCTGTGATTCCGGTCTTGTCTTGATTTTGTCGTCTATTAGTTTCTGTTGTGTCCCGTCTTTGTAGTGAATTGCCAGCTGTCCCGAATTGGTTTTGGCGAATCCCCGGATTCCGCCCGTTTGCCTTGCCTCCTCTTGTGCAGTCTCTTTAATTGTTTTTATTATGCCCGCTTGTCTTTGTCCTTCTGGTATCTGTATGAGCGTCGTTAGCCTGTCCTTCCTCTCTGGTGTCTTCCATCCGTCCGTCGTGTCTCCTTAACTGTTTCCTTGTCCTATTGCATCGGCGTAGGTTTTCTTTGTTCTGTCCTGTCGAGTCCTTCGTTTTGGCGCCATCCACTCAGCTTCAGTCTCCGTGTCCGTTTGTATCTCTGAAGGAACATTGTCCATGCGTGGTCTATCATTTGTCTGTCCCGTTTTTGTCCGTGTGCCTTCCTTTGTCCTGATTTTTTTCTCCGTGGTGGTGCCTTTCAGTGTGTTTGCCGTTCCGTCCTTTTTCAGTTCCCTTATTTCCCTGGTCAGTGCCTGCATCTCTCGCTTTTGTTCCTCAATTTGACGTTCTATGTGGGTGAATGAGATGTTTGGCATGGATTCCCTCCTGGTGTCCTCGTATATCTCACCCAGTAGCTCCAGCACAATGTCCGTCATTTCATTCACCCTTGCCATCACTGTCTCCCTGTCCTTCCTGTTAAACTGCACCTTTCCCGAGGTGTACCTGCTGACCGCTCTTAGAATGTCTTGTTTGCAAGCAATTCCTAGAGAATTGCCAAGCATCCTAGAAAAATCGCCAAGCAATTCCTGGAATGCAAAGAAAGGACGAAAGATTAACAGTTTTAGTGTTTCGCTCGCTTGATATCGAATAAAATATGGAAAATTCAGTGACCAGTCAAATGTGAAGTTGATAGCAACTATATGCGTAAGTCAAATTTAGATCTCTAAACAATAGATTCTAGTCTTTTCCCGAACATGTTTATCCCGACTCATCACCTGAGAACAAAGGTCCCAAATTGTACTTTTTAATATGTGTGTGATTTGAATTTTAATAGGTTAATTTTGCGAATGTGTTTTTTTATTTTTAATTAAATTGATAATAAATGTAAAATGTATATTTTAGACAAACTGATGATGGTGGAGAAAGCCACCGAAACGTATTTGTAACATTTTAAATAATAAACAATAAAATTGACTGAAACCCAGGAAATTTTGAAATAAAAAGATGTTGTTAATCAGGCACAAAGGCCCTGGTGTCCTCGAGCAGCGTCTTCGTCTGCTAATGAATCAAGACTAGTCTACCAGTTTTCCAGCTCTTAGGAAATTCTGCGATTTCAGCAAGCCATTGAAAATATCCATCAGCAGTCCCGGGAAGGATTCCGTCAGGAGGGCGAGTGCCTCCGACGGGTACCATGCTAGCAAGGCCCCTCTACTATCCTCGATGGGTGATCCCCATTCCGGCAACTTGGAGGTGAAGTCCCCAACCACCAACGCCTCGGTTCGTCGCATTCGTCTCAGGAGCGCCCCCATGTGTGTGTGTTCGAACGTCGCCGCTCTGCCCGGTTTCCTACCTTCCGGCATACCCCTTCACCCATCTCGCGTTTCCGCACACCTACGATCGTTGCGAAACCACTCCCATTAGAACTCCTTCTCCATACCATGGACCTCCTCCCAACCAATTCGCGGAGAAAAGGTGGCCCTATCCTACTCTAATCTGCTACATCTATCGTCTAACCTAATATAGCAATTATTTAGATTTTCCCTGCACTCTCCTTATTGTCTACCCTATTCTATCCGCACATTGTCCTTATTGTCTATTCGCGCACTGTCCTAATTTTTATCTTACTTGATTACTTATGGCGCAGTGTCCTAATCATGCATTTTCCGCCATCTCCTCGGTGAGCATAGACATTTCGGCCCACTTGTTGAGTTTCTGGTTGTCACGCGTTATTTTACCCTATTTCCGCAGGTGGGTGTTCAACGACCTGAATTCGATGCACACATGTTGCCTTGCCGCGTTTCTGTCGGCCCTTGGGCACCTAAACTTCACGTGCTCTACCGTTTCTTCTCCGGTTGCACAAGAGCACTGGGCGTCGTTCACTTTGCCGAACCGCTTCGGGTACGCATTGAGGTTCCCGTGTCCAGTTGCGAGCTGAATCGCCTTGGGGGATATGCTCAGCACTCCCCGTCCCACTTCCTTGCAGATTTGATATAACTCTCTTCCTTTTTCCACTGTCTCCCACTCTTTTTGCCACTCACTCATGATAGTGTCTGTTGGTCCTGAGGTTGTAGCGGTCTGTCTTAGTTGTATGCGTGCCCGCCCCTGCCCCTTAATTTGCTAACGCGTGGGCTCTGGCATTTGCACCGCTGGCTGCCTTGTGTCCTTCTTCCCAGGCTACTGTCGTCGTCCATCCTCTCGCATGGCGTTGTTCCATGAGACTGAGGATGTCCGCGTGGATTCGTCGCCTGTCGCTGCCCTTGTTTATAGCCTTGGTTGTTTCGCGGTCATCCGTCCTGATCGCTATGTGTGGCTCGTTGTCTGCCATGCCTATCGCGTATGGCTTTCAGGACTCCGAATGCCTCCGCAACCCCTATGCTGGTGTTCTTCGCCTGTCTGAGTGCTACCTCGCGCCCTGGCATGGTTATGCCCACTGCTGCTCTTCCGTTGCTCTTCAGTGTGGCGTCGGTGTGCATCTGGAACATTGGTTTCTTGTCGTTGATGCGCTCCTGAAGAAACGCCTTGCTCGGGTGTAGCTTCTTTTTGTGGCCTGTCGTCCTTTCTTGTTCGTTGGAGGTTGTCTGCATGAAGCAGCTCTGCCTGCATTGTGCTTCAATTCACAATGGCGGTGTTCCGGCCAGAACCCGTAGTGCCGCCGTGGGTGTCGTGGCATATGATTTGATTGCCATGGTCGGTGCCGCTCTCATTGCCGCCTCCTTTGCCATGCTTGTGCCCCACATTTCACTGCCGTAGAACACTGCTGGTTTGAGTGCTCTTTGCCTTATGTGCATCAGGGTTTCCGGGTTGCATCCCCACACTCTTCTTGTTTGTGGCCGATCCTAATGGCCATCTCCTCAATTTTGTACCGAACGCAGTTGACGTGATTCGTGTACGTCAGGTGTCTGTCCACTTGTATGCCCAGGTATTTCACGCAACTGCGCTGTTCAATTGTGGTGTTCACCGTTTTTAGTACCGGAGGTCGTATTGATTTTGCCGACACATACATGTCCTCCGTTTTGACCTCGTTTTAGGTGGCGCCACTTTCGGCATCCCACTCCTGACATGCGGTACAGACGATGCTCCACTTCCTCTCTATTTTGTTCGCCGATGTCCCTTTCATGACTAGCACCTGGTCGTCGGCGAAGGCTTGCAGGTATGTGAGTTCATCCGTCAGCTCTTCCCACCTGTCCTGCTGGTGTAGTTCCTCTGCCCAAGCTTCCCTGGCCGCGTCCAGTTTGTCGAACCAGCTCTGCATAACCACCAGCCAGAGTGTCGGCCATATGCTGGATCCTTGTGGACACATATGTCGGGCCTCTCATGATGATTTTCCTGTCCGTCAGGAACCTGTTGATCATGTTGGCCAATGTTGTACTGATATTGGTCTTGCCGAGCCGATGTAGGCTGTATGGTTTCCATGCCATGTTGAAGGCGTTCTTCAGATGGAGCTTTACGACCTGCTGGTGTGTTCCTGCCATGTTCTGTCGAATTTCATCGACCAGCCTACTCAGGGCTCCAATCGTGCTTCTGCCTTCTCGGAACCCATATAGTCTAGGGTCCAGATATCCGCCGTTTTCCAGGAGGTGTTGCAGCCTTCCATTGATGATCTTGTCCAATATTTTCCCCAGAGTTGGATGTATGTTTATTGGCCTTAGGGCGCCGTCTTTCTTTAGCAGGCACACACAACTTTGCTGATCTTCCAGCATACGGGGAACACACGCTCCTTGAGGCAGTGAGGTTATAGAGCTGGAGTAGCCTTTCGCCCATTGCGCGCATTATGCGCTGTGCCGCCTCGTTAGGTATTTTGTCGATGCCCGTTGCCTTTTTGTACTTCAGTTTGAGCACTACGTTCTCCAGCTCGATGCTGGTGACTGGTAGTCATTGCCGAAGGTGGGCGTTTGCTCCCTTATCGCTGCCATACCTCCCGTCGTTCTACCGGCTTCGGTCGTCGCTGGGGAAGTACTTTCCCGTTAGGTAATCGTACTTTTCTTTCGTGTAGGTCCCGTCTTCTTTGAGGATGGTACAGTTGTTGGGCCTATGTTTTTCCCTGCCAGTCTGTTCCACGCGTTGTGCTAGGATCCGTCTCTTAGCAGCTCCTCTGCTTCCTGATTTATGGCTTGTTGTTTGGCTGCCTCGATCTGCCGCTTGTAATTCCGGCGCATACGCCTGTACTGGTCCTGTGCCTGCTGTTTGACCCTACGGTCCGCGTCCGTCTGTGCCTCTCCTTTATCGATGGATTTTCTTCTTGGCAGCTTCCAGGGCGCTGCTCCACGAGCCCATCTCGTCGCCGCGTCTTCGGGTCTTGGTTTTTATGCGGGTTCTATATGCTCGCATGCAGATCCTGCTGACCTTCTCGGCCAGTGCTTCCGCGACTTCGTTCCACTCGAAGGTCGGTGATTGACCTGCCGATTGCTGTTCCAAACTTTGCCCAATTCGGGTTGACGAAGTCGTACATTAGTGCCTGTGATGTCTCCTCCATTTTGCCGGTGTCTACGTCGAACCGTATGTATAGTTTGAGCAATCTTATTGCAACATGACGTCACAAAACGTGACGTCAGGCGCCAAATGAGGGACGTCTTTAATTAAATCGTGTTTCCCAGGCACAGCTGATTTGTTGTGACAGCTCAGCGAGCTATGACATAGGACTCCCATATTAACATATCAATCTAGCAACACTGCTTTAAAGGCTATTTATTATTTGATTTATTTAAAATATTTTCGATAATTGCATAAAGTGGCCCTTCGTCTTATATTGTATCAACATAGTCAGTGTGGTTTTATGAACCCACGTTTCGATGTCGGAACAAGTTCGTCTGAAAGTCGACACTTTAAAAGAAGCGAACTGTTTAAAATGTTGATCTTAATAGGCAAACATGAAAAACATACAATGGAATTTCAGAAAAAGATTAGTTTTATTTTGACTTGCAATTACATCTTTCTAAATATTTCAAATATTTAAAAAATTGAATTTACAAAAAAAAATTTATTTGGATAAATGAATGATGACAATTGATTTATTTAAATAGATTGAAATGGATTTTGAATTGTTAAATAACACTTGAGAATTCTAAGGAAGAAAACTAACATTTACGACAACGGAGAACTCTTGTACTGTTTATATTAACACCGCAACAGGAAATAAAGCATGCAAACTGTGGTTGACAATCCGAGAGCACGGGAAGCAATCTTTCGCACAAGCGGATCGTACCACGGCTAGTTGAAGACTCACTGGGCACATACATACCATTATTACATCTACCATTTATTAAAAATTACAGTATAAAAATTTCACGCCAAGACGGATAAACGCCGCAGCTGTGGCTAGCCTAATATTCGGCCCAGTTCCCTCCGTTCAGCATGTCTAAATGGCAGCCCATCGGTCCAGTTCCTGGGGTTACCCTTACATGGACGTTCGCCGATCTGGTATCCGCACGGCAACGAAAGGAGAGCAATCTTTAAATGGCGGTTTTGTTTTATTCAGGGGCATTCATTGAGAAAAAAGGTCTTCCTGAAGGGAAGCCAAAAACCCCTTTTGCTTCGACCTTTAAGTTTGACACTGTCAGCCGTGTCGTCAACCGCCGGGAGTTTCAACTAGATGACCAAATCCATCCGCCCCCGCCCCGATCGGTGCAAGAACCAGCCAACACCAGCCAGAACGAGGCAGGACGAACCCGTCAAGTCACGTTATGTTGGATTTGTGCGTTTCCAGCCTGCTAGAAACGACTGTCTGCAACTGGCAGGCAATGTTTGTTTGTCGTCACGTACTGTCAGGGACAAAATCCTCATAAAATATGGGAAGTCGCTTATACAGGGGACCATGGGTTGGGCGATCGTTTGCTCTTACTTGGGAGATATTTCGCGTGAGGACTGAGCCTTGCACTCCGCTATGATAAAATTTTTCAGCGATAGTATCTATATAGTCGGCTATATAGGCCATCCCTGTAGCTTCGTGCATTTCGGTTATTCTGGTGTATCTGCCAGCCGATAGGACGCCTCTTAGGAACCTATTTTGGGTCCTTTGAACACGTCTCGTGGAATCACGGACAGAGTGCCAGAAAGGGGAGCCGTAGGTCAGTATGGGCCTTATAGTGGAGGTATAGAGCAGAAGTTTATTTCTAGGTGATAGGAAAGAATTTGGCGCCAGAAGAGAGTACAGCTTTCTTCAGGCCATGGCAGTCTTTTGTACAGCATAGTCAACATGCTTATTGAAATGGAGTCGGGCGTCTAGTTTGAATCCCAGGTATTTCACCTCTTTTGTTGGTTTGATAGCAGTATTTTGGACCACGAGTGGTGATAAGATTTCATTGTTAGTGAATTTGCGCGAAAAGATAATAAGTTCCGTCTTCCTGGGATTCACTTAAAGATTCCATTTGTCAAAATACGGCGTCAATTAACTCAGGTGTATTGCAATGCGAGATTACGCAGCCTGAGCATAAAAAGACGATGCGTAGAGAGCCGTATCATCAGCGTATGGTGCTATTTTTGTAGTGGTGTGTTTTGGAATGTCTGCTGTGTACAATGTATACAGCAGAGGCGAAATTACTGTTCCTTCTGGTACTCTTGCCGCTATGCGTCTTTTGGCGGAAGTGGAATTCTCCACTTTCACCTGGATGGAACTTTTTTCAGGTAAAACTCTATAAGGGAAACTAGGTAGAGTGGCAGTGAATGCATGGCAAACAACTTGTACAGCAGGCCTGTGTGCCAGACTGTGTCAAAGGCCCTTTGCATTTCGAGAAGCAGCATAACCGTACTTTGAAGCTTATTAAATGCTGCATAGGCATCCGTTGCGATCCTAGCAGTCTGCAGCTCTTCTGCTGCTTTTGGCTCTTCTGCTGCTTTATTTGCCCTATTCTATCCGCGAATATCTAATTTTCTGACCTTTTTTGTGGTTTTTTCTGCAAGCCCAATTGCACGATTTGCACAGCACAAACACAAACTTATTCACCAACTCTCTGACCTCTGCAGGCAGATATAAATTTCACTTCGAAAATCAACTTTGTTTGTAACTAGACCCGAAGGCTCCGATACATGACTCAAATTATGTTTTTCGGCGACCCTCCTGGCTTTCGCCTAATGGGTCCTGTTTTCCCTCAATCTAGCCAAACCACTGTACCAAGCAAACGAGCCCGAAGACACCAGCGACCAAAAAAAACCCGAAACACCAGGCCCTGCAAGGCGTCCACCCACCCTCTGCATCACAAGTGAGGACAACATCCCTCATGGCCTTTATTCTCCAATATATGATGTTACTACGTTGCCACTCTGGCCTTAACCTACCGAAAGAGAAAAAGATAAAAAAAATAACAAAAACAAACTGCCTTAAACCAACCCTAACCAACGCATCCCAATACGTTACACTAGAGAGCTCCCGGAATTTCGACCGTTCTCTACCGTTGAGCTAGCTCGAATGAGACTGTGTTCCGAATGTCGCCGCTCCTCTCGGGTTCCCACCTTGCGGCATACCCCATTCACCCTTGTTGCGTTTCCGCACACCCACTATCTTTGAGAAACCCCTACCATGCGAACTCCTTCTCCGTATCTTGGACCTCCTCCCAACCAATTAGCGGGGAAAGGGATCTATCCTAATCTTAACTAATCCAACTGTGTACACTTTCCCTGCACTATCCTTATTATCTAGCCTATTCTATTGGCGAATAATCTCAAATCGTTGTTTGCCGAGTGTGGACGTGCTGCGGAGCGAAATCGTGCAACATTTTCGATAAAATTGTGTTCGTTATCTGTATTGTACGTTTTTTCAAGGAAAGTTTAAAACATTCCTTATCGGGCAACTACCGGGTTTGCGCGATAAGATTGATGAATCCCGGAAACTCTATGGAATACGAGTCGGATCAGGGCTCCCAAGGGAGCTGTTTTCTTAGGTCCAGGACCAAGAAAAGGGGTAGGGTGCCCACGTCTGACCCAACATCGCCAGAGTCACTAACTCCGGCTCCAAAAAAATCAGCGATGGAGGAAACTGTAGAAGTGTCGCAGGCGACTTCAGCGGGCGCAGCGGATGACGGATTCGGCGTCCCGCGAAAGACTGTAGCGTGGAGTACGCCGATTGTTGGTCCAGAGGCCTCCACGACGCTGAAAAAGCGATTCACACCCATCCAGCCGCCAATCGTAGATGAGCCTCCAACACTTCCCAACACCAGCGTAGGGACTGAACGGGAAGCGATTGATGAGAGCCCTACAGCAACTGCAAACAAGCCCATGAAGGCAGAAAAGCCGCGGCCAATTGTGATCGCTTGAAAACCCAGCAATCCCACAATGCTGATTGGTAGTCAAAAAGCAATCAGCAGTCAGCCTTTCACGCTGAAGTACAGGAAGGCTTCGTTAATCGTGCACTGCAGCAGCATTATGGACTCGGCGGCGGTGAAACGATCCTTGGAGGAGGACAAGAGCCAGTTCCATACCTACGCCCCTTCGTCGGAAAAAACCCACGCGTTCGCCCTGAGGGGCCTGGAAGGGCATCTCGATCCGACTGCCATAATGCAGGATCTGGCAGACCAAGGACTGGAGGTGAGAAGTGTTTTCAAAATGAAGACACTCTTCAGGCCGCTCTACCTGGTCCGAAGGCTTAACGCCGAGGCCAGGGTGGTGTGCAGTGTCAGGGTTTCGTCGGAAACCCGCAAAAACATGAAGACCCTGGCACAGTGTCGTCGATGCCAGGGCTGGGGCCACATCTACGGGAACTGCCACCGGGACTTTAAATGCTCCGATGCGCTGGGGAGCATGAAATCACCGCATGCCCCGTTGGAGCTACACTAAAATGCGCTAACTGCGGTGGGCCTCATCGCAGCTTCGACGAGGCTTGCGCAATCTACATATACAAACAGGCGCAAGTCCCGGCGGAGAAGCAACGTTTCGTCCCTGAAACATGGTTGCGCCCCGGAGACAGAATCACAATCCGGGGGTACAGGCTCGAGCGTGCCGATAGGCCCGGTCTAAGGGGTGGAGTGGCCATAGCGATCAAAGCAACGATCCCATACAGGAGACTGTCATGCAGGCAGTGAGTAATAGAGAACGTTGGCGTTGAGCTTTATGATGGTGTTTTGATCTACTGTGGGTACTCTACTTCTACTCGCTTACAGGCCACTGACGTTGATCCATTTTTTTAATTTTTTTCAAACACCAATAGGGTGTGGCTTATGGGAGATTTCTCACGCCCGCCATCTACTATTTAATAACCCTGGGCGGAAAAACGCAACTGGCAATTTCCTAGCCAGCTACGTTCGCGACAATGGCTTACTAGTTATGCCCACTTCATCTCCAACGCATTATCCAAACAGTGGAATGAACCCATCTTTCCTCGATTTCGGAATAGCCAAAGGACTCGCCAATCTCACGGAGATGGCGGTTATAGACGCCCTCAGCAATGACCATTTGCCCATTTCCCTCGACATTAGGGATTTAAAGCGCACACAAACGAACCACTTTCGATATTCATACAAAAATTTCGATTTTCGCGAATGTTGGAAACGACTACAAGACCTGACGTGTATTCCGAGCCAGACCGATACTGTCGAAGCCCTGGAGCATGCGGTAAAAGGTCTGAGCAGTAAAATACAACAGACCGCGGCGCGACAACCTTCCTGAGGAAATCTTGAACTTTATTAAGGCGACAAATAAAATCAGGAAACATTGGCGGAGATTCAGGCAATCTGCCGATCGCATAAGGGCAGCCGAGTTTGCACGAGACATCCAGAGCGAAATTTCTGCATACAGGAATTTTACCTCGGCGGAAAAATTGCGAAACTTTTCTCCCCGTGACAATTCTTTGTGGAAACTGTCGAGAAGTCTACGAAAAGGCTACGAGCAAGTCCCCGCTCTCGAAAAGAGGGGCGGAGTTACATTACCACCAGCGACAAATGCAAGCTGCTCGCCGACTTTTTGGCAGAAGTACAAAGTCCAACCAGCTCTTCAGGATAACGAAATAGAAAGGCAGATCGCTGACAGAAGCATTTAATAAACTTAAAAATACGGTAATGCTGCTTCTCGATATGGAAAGGCCCTTCGACACAGTTTGGCACACAGGCCTGCTGTATAAGTTGTTTGGCGTACATTCACTGCCACTCTACCTAATTTCCCTTATAGCGTCTTACCTAAAAAACAGTACCATCCAGGTGAAAGTGGGGATTTCCACTTCTGCCAAAAGACGCATCGCGACAGGAGTATCACAAGGAACAGTGATTTCGCCGCTGCTGTATACATTGTATACAGTAGACATTCCAAAACTTCCCACTACAAAAATAGCACAATACGCGGATGATACGGCTATCTACATATCGTTTTTCTATGCTCAGGCTGCGAAATCTCGCATTGCGCATCACCTGAGTTTATTGACGCCGTATTTCGACAAATGGAAACTTAAAGTGAATCCCAGGAAGACTGAACTTATTACCTTTTCGTGCAAATTTACTAACAATAAAATCCTATCGCCAGTCATGGTCCAAAATACTCCAATCAAGCCAGTAAAAGACGTGAGTAAAGTACCTGGGATTCAATCTAGACGCCCGACTTCACTTCAAGAAGCATGTTAACTATGCTGTACAAAAGACTTTCATGGCCCGAAGAAAGTTGTACTCTCTTCTGGCGCCAAATTCATTTCTGTCACCTCAAAACAAACTTCTGTCTTACACCTCCACCATAAGGCCCAGACTGACCATACGGACCCAAAATAGGTTCCTAAGCGGCGTCGTATCGGCTTACAGATACACCAGAATAACCAAAATGCACGAAGCTACAGGGATGGCCTATATAGCCGACTATATAGATACCATCGATGAAAAATTTCATCATAGCGGAGTGCAAGGCTCAGTCCTTACGCGAAATATCACCCAAGAGCAAACGATCGCCCAACCCATGGTCCCCTGTATAAGCGAATTCCCATATTTAATGAGGATTTTGCTCCTGACAGTACGTGACGACAAACAAACATTGCCTGCCAGTTGCAGACAGTCGTTTCTAGCAGGCTGGAAACGCACAAATCCAACATAACGTGCCTTGACGGGTTCGTCCTGCCTCATTCCGGTTGGTGTTGGCTGGTCCTTGCACCGATCGGGGCGGGGGCGGATGGATTTATTCATCTAGTTGAAACTGCCGGCGGTTAACGCCACGGCTGATAGTATCAAACTTAAAAGACGAAACAAAAGAGTTTTTTGGCTTCGAAAAAAAGACTTATTCCTTAATGAATGCCCCTCGAATAAAACCAAAACCGCCTCTTCAAGACTATCTCCTGACGTTGTCGTGCGTATGGCTAGCTCGGGAATGTCCATGTTAGGGCACTGCCCAGGTAATGGACGACATAGCGCGCCTGTTTAGATCATTAGCAAACAGTAACCGGCCGAACATCTGGCTAGACATGGGAGTTATGTTTTTTAACTTTATTTGTGAGTTTTATTAATGGGAATGTTCAATAAATTTTTATCTTTCTATCTATCTATTCGCGCATTGTCTTTATTATCTGTTCGCGCACTGTCGTGGGTTTCCTTATTTAGTCGTTATCACTACGTGGTCTACTTATGGCGAAGTGTCCTGATCACTCGTTTTGCGCCATTTCATCGGGGAGAATAACCATTTCGGCCCACTTATTTCGTTTGTTGGTATCACTTCTTATTCTTCCGTCCTTGCCGCGTATCTATCCGCCCTTGTGCACTTGAACTTAATGTGTTCCACAGTCTCTTCGCCGGTTGCGCAAGAGCACTGCGCATTGTCTCTTTTTGCGAAATGCTTTATGTACGCTCGGATGTTCCCGTGTCCTGTCGCGAGCTGGATCGCCTTGAAAGTAAGGCCCAGCACTCCCCGTCCTACCTCCTTGCAGATCTGGAAGAGTTCCCTTCCTTTGTCCGCGGAGGTCCACTATTTTTGCCACTCCCTCATGGTGGTGGCATTTCGCTCTTTCGCCCAGTATTTATTCGTCCTGAGGTTATAGCGGTCCGCCTCGGTGGTGGGCATGTCCGCCTTTGCCCCTTGGTCCGCTAACGCGTGTGCTCTGGCGTTCGCAACTTTAGACGTTTTGTGGCCTTCTTCCCACTCTACTGTCGTCTTCCATCCTCTCGCATGGCGCTATTTCATGAGCCTGAGGATGTCCGCGTGGATTCTGGTGCTGTCGTGGCCTCTATGGATTGCCTGCGTTGCTTCGTGCGTGTCCGTCCTGATCACCATCTGTGGTGCGTTTGCTGCGTCTCCCAGTTGTATGGCATTCAGCACTCCGAAAGCCTCCGCAATCCCTATTTTGGTAATGTCCGCCAGTCTGCACGATGCGTCGCCCCCTTATACTGCTATGCCCACGGCGGCCCTGCCGTTGATTTTCAAAGTGGCGTCAGTGTGCATCCGCAACACTGGTTTGGTATCGTCGATGCGCGCTTGGAGAAACGCCTTGCACGGGTGTGGTTTCTGTTTGTGCCCTGTCAGCTCTGCCTTTTCCGCGCTTGTTCTATTTGTGTGGCTGGCATACCTTACCAGCGCTTCAATCCACCATGGCGGTGTTCCGGCCATGAGCTGAGGTGCCGCCGTAGGTGTCGTGGCGTAGGATTTTATTGCCATTGTCAGTGCCGTCGCATTGTCGCCTACATGCTCTTTTGCAGGTCTCTTTTGCCATGCACACTCCCCACACTTCGCTGCCATAAAGCACTGCAGGTTTGAGTACTCTTTGCATCACGTGGACTAGGGTCTCCGGGTTGTGTCCCCACGCTCTTCTGGTTTTGTGGCCAATCTTGATGGCCATCTCTTCGGTCATGTGGCGAACGCTGCTGGTCGACCGTTATGTTCGCGGGGTTTTCAGTACCGGAGTGCGAATTGGCTTTGCCGACACAAACATCGCTTCAGTCTTTCCCTCGTTGTAGTGAACGCCGCTTTCGGCCGCCCACTCCTAGCAAGCGGTCCAGATGATCTCCCAGTTCCGCTCGATCCTCTTCACAGATGTTTCTTTGATGACTAGCACCTGGTCATCTGCGAAGGTTTGTAGGAATATTAGATCTTCCGTTGTTTCTCCCCATCTGTCCTGCTGTTTTTGGAGTTGCTCCGTCCAAGCCTCCCTGGCCGCGTCCAATTTTTCGAACCATCCCTGCATGACCACCAGCCAGAGAGTCGACCCCATGCTGGAGCCTTGTGGGCACCCCTTGCTTATGTCGTAGGTCATTCCCCTCATGGTAATCGTTCTTCCCGTGAGGAAGCTGTGTATCATGCTGACGAGTGTGTTTTTAATACTTGTTTTGCCGATCTGGTGCAGGATATACGGCTTCCATGCCGTGTTGAAGGCGTTCTTCAGATCGATCGTTACTACCTGCTGATGTGTGTCAATCTGCTCAGTGCGCCGATCGTGCTTCTGCCCTCTCTGAACCGTGTTGTCTGGGGTCCAGCTGTCCGCCGTCCTCAAGCAAGTGTTGCAGCCTCCCGTTCAGTAGGTTGTCCAGGATCTTTCCTAACGTCGGTTGCAGGCTGATTGGCCGGAGGGATCCGTCTTTCTTCGGCAGCCATACGACCTTGCTACACTTCGAACACTTCGGAAATACCCGCTCCTTCATGCAGGTGTTGTACAACTGGTGGAGCCTTTCGCCCATTTCCCTCATTATGTGTCTTGCCGCTCCGTTGAGGCTCTTGTCAGTTCCCGCCGCCTTATTGGGTTTCAGCTTATTGACAACATTCTCCAGCTCAATGCTGGTTATAGGCAGCTCTTTGTTGTTGCTGAAGGTGGGCGCTTGACCCCTGATCGCTGCCATCGTAGCCGTGTCCAGTGTTGGGTCGTTGCTGGGGAAGTAGTTCTCCGTGAGGTAATCGTATTTATCCCTCGCGGACGTGGTGTAGGACCCGTCCTCTTTGAGGATGGTGCAGTTGCTGGGCAGGTGTCTCTTCGCTGCCAGTTTCCTCCATTCGATGTGCCAGGCTTCGTCGCTTAACAGCGCCGCGCTTTCTTCGTCCGCTGCCTGTTGTTTGGCTGCCTCTATTTGCTTTTTATAAACCCGGCGCATACGTTTGTATTGCTCCTGGTCCTGCTGTCTTGCTCCAGGGTCCGTTTCCAGTTGGGCCTCTCGCCTTTGCCGGTCGATGTTCTTCTTTGAGGCTTCCAGTGCACTGCTCCACCAGCCCATCTCGTCATCTCGTCTTCGAATTTTGCCCTGCTGATGTCCTTTCCGAACTTGGCTCAGTTGGTGTTGATGAAGTCGTATATTCGCGCTGCTGGTGTTGCAACAGGGTTGCCGATTTCCACTTCAAACCGTACTTAGTTGTGAAGGGAGAGCGTCTCGAATGTCTCAATGTTCCAGTTTCGAGCCGCCGTCCCTCTCACCATTGCTAGGTCGATGTAACTGTTGCCTCCTGGTCCTTGGAAGGTCGGACCCGTGTGTGCGTCGTTGGCAAATGTGTAGTTGTTCTCAATCAGCCAAGTGACCATTTCCTCGCCTCTCGCGTCAGTTGACGTTCCGCCCCAAATCGCGTGATGTGCGTTGAAGTCGCCCCAGACAATGTGTCTCCCCATTGCGAGCCCTAGCTTGCTGCTCTTATCCCGAAATTCATGGAGTCTGGTAATGATGCGGCCTCCCGGATCGTCGTAGATCGTCGTGACGTATGGCTGTTGCCCTTTTTGCTCCAGTAGTGCAGTGGCCATGTTGTCGCTCGTGAGATCCGTTATTACGGTGTGGTTAATGTTGATCCTGATCCACAGCTCCGTTTTTTATTTTTTACCGTGCATCATTCGCCTGTATGTCCCGTCTGATTTGTGGAAGACGTATGGCTCTTGCACCAATGCCAGATCTATGCCGTTGTCCTGCATGTACCTCTCCATTAGTCCGGTTGCCGCCTTTCCTCAATCAGCGCTAAACTGCAGAACCTTCATCTGTGGTCGCGTTGTTTGCAGTCTCCGTGTCAGCGCCGCAGTTCGCCCTGGTTTGTTGGTGTTGCGCAACCTTGCAGGCGTATGATGGGCACCGCCAGTTCCTGGCCGCGTGCTGCCACTCCTGTTTAGCAATTGCCAGCCTTTTGCAGTTAGGTCAGTACAGGTCCTGCGAAAGGCATTCGCGACCGGCATGCACTCCTCCGCACGTGTAACATCTTGCCTATTCTTTGCAGTGCTTGGCCACATGTCCAAACATGCAACAGTTGAAACACTGAGTGACGTTTACCTCCTCGACCATCCTGACTTCGCTGAGGTCCAGGTAGATCCTTCCCTTTCGCACCATTATCTTGAAGGCTTCGGGCTCTTTCACCACATTTTCCCTGTTGTTCCTGTAGCGGTTTGCCCACCGTCTGAAGACCTTAGCTCTCCCTGCGAGGTTCCATCCCAGTTGCTCACAGAGTTCGGGATTCTCTGCCGTGATCGCTTGTATCAGCTGCTCGTCCGTGTAGCCAGCCTGGATTCCTATGACGGTCAGCCTCGGCAGTGTACGTGTGAGGTGCTTCAGTTGGATGTCTGGTCGCCCTCCTATCTTTGCATCCATCGTCTTCTGTTGTGCCTCATGCTTGTAATGTATGGGTATCTGTCCATTCCTCGTTGTGGCGATTCCTCGGATCCTTCCCGTATTTCGGGCCTCTTCCTGTGCCACATCTTTGATGATCTCGATGACTTCTGCAGGTTTCTTGCCTTCTGGTACCTTGTTATGAATTTTCCTTCTAACTATAATTATTTTATCTCGGGCGTGAGTTACAGCAAGAGCTAGCTAGTACTTTGCGGTTAGTGAACAATATTTGAAACGCTGAATGGATAATACAAAATTACGCACACTCAAATTCAACCGCACAACTGATGTATTTAACAATTTTACTGGGAGAAATAAAATTACAAAATATATAAGTTTACTTAGAGTGTATAACTCGGATATTTTTGGTTGCACCCTTAATCTATGGATACCTTAACTTCAATCAAGCCTGGATGGTGAAGGGGAAGGATCCTGAGCGGGACTGGCTGGAGTGATCACTTCAGTCAGTGGCCTCGCAGGTCTTCCAAAGGGGATCGGCCGTGATCATAAATTAAAAAAATCCACAATAAAGGGGTACCAAAATATATAAGGAGGACTCAGGTCCAACTGTGAATCGCAATTAAAGTAAAAAACAAAATGTACTGAGTCCAGTCGAACTTGAATGTTCCAGCACAAGCAGTTAACTATTAAACGTTAATAAGTCCTGTTATAAAAAAAATAATGTGATAAAAAACTGATAAAAAAACAAAAGTCTTCACCAAAAGTTGAGCGCCAGCATGCTCCAAGTAGCATACAAAAATGGAAAGTCTACCAAAATGGAAAACACCCGAATCAATCTCAACGTCAAAAGTCCAATGGTGCGCTGAGGTTCCCCAAAAGAGCTGGTTTTTAATTGCTCCACGGATCTCGGAACAATTACACGTAGTCATATCGGCCATCGTGGATTCGTCATTTGATAATTGCTTTTCCCAGTGAAAAAAAAATGCTTCTTGCAATCTATGCAACCTTCAAGGAATTTCTCGATTCTAAAATCCTCCAAAAACCGATCATGCGTTAGCGCTGAACACTATCAAAAATTCAAAACCCGACCATGCGGAATAAACTCGAAAGACCTGCCGATCTGATCGTCACGGCCTAATTAAATCTTCTCAACCCAAAAATCTACCTTTACACCAGTAGAAGTTTTTCCTCCCCTCCTCCTTCCGTTGGCGCAGGAATCAAAAATCACCAAATTCATTGGCCCTAACGGACACGTGATCCCGCAATCTGGTAAACATTTCTTTCACCTGCGATAAAAATCGCCAAGTTTATTAGATTCCGATTTTAATGCCAAAATTTAACTCTATGATGAAAAAACCAAAACAGATATGCTTGGCAAATAACTTGAAAACGCATACCGAGGTCGAAAACAAATTAAGAGGTTTACGGCAAAATATTTACACGTAACAACCTGCACCAGGGTGATGAGCTTCTCTCGTTTCTCTGGTGTTTTCCATCCCGGTGCATTCTCCTTTTTGCCGTTTCCCTGCCCTGCTATGTCAGCGTAGGTCCGCTTTACTTACCTCCTGGTTCTCCTCTGAGGCTTTTGTGTTTGCCATTCGGCTTCAGTTTCCGTGTCCGTTGGCGTCTTTACTTGGGTGCTTTCGGTGGCTAGATGTTTGGCTGTTAGCCTGCTCAGTATCCCCGTGACCGGTCTTGGATAGTTTTCTTTTGTCACTCTGCTCGGTGCTGTTGTGGCTTTCAGATCCTTCCTCATTTCTTGGATCTCAGCTGCCATTGCCTTCATTTGTGTCATCATTTGCTGCTGCTGTTGGGCCATGATAAGGCTTGTATCCTGCTGTTGCGCCATTGTACCACCTTGTTGGCTGTACGTCAGTAGCCCTATCAATATGTCCGTCAGTTGATTGACGTTGCGCAGCACTGTTTCCCGGTCCTCTTTGTTGAATTGCAGTTTTCCATTTTGGTATCTGCTAACCGCTTCGATTATGGACTGTTTAGCCCTTATCGCTTGTTCCGTCGTTTGGCTTGACTCTTTTCGCTCGACGGTGTTCTTGTCCATTTTTTCAGTCAGTCATGCTTTTGGTGTTTCCACCGTTTCCATTTCCGTTTCCTCCTCATCTATTCCTGATGCCGCCTCCCTATCTTCGCCTGTTGCGTGCAGTGCGCTGACCGATGCCAGCAGGGAGACCAGGTTGGATTGTTGCTCCGGACTGATTGTCTTTGTTGCTGGCGGCCGACGGCGTGAGAGTGAATATGGGTACTGCAGTCCTCCGTTCTTGCTCGCTCTTGCGGGTGACCTTGCCAGCATGGGTGTTTTCGGGATTGCTGCCAGCTCCGTTCCCATGTTGGCCAGTAACTCCCAATCCTTCTTCCTTTTGCCTCCCTCGCTATTGTTTCCTCCTGTGTCACTCATTTCACTGACTTCACTACGCGCGGGTATATCGCGGTGCCATTTTCAGAGTCAGCTTTCAGCTGTCAGCCGTCAACTGTCAGCTGTCAGCAATGCGCGGGTTAACCACGGTGGCCGTCCACCTTCAACCGTCAACTGTCAACCGTCAGCGAAACGTGGTAGGTAAACAAACAAATATACACAAATAAACAAATACGCAAACAAACAAATAAGCAAATATAAACCAATAGCAATAAATTGTCTTATAGAAATGTCACATCGGCAGCGTAGCACTTTTCGTCCAACTAGCGAAAAGTTCACAACGGCACCACCTCTTGCCTGAAGGGTCAAGCGAGCCTGAAGAAAGGTCGGATCGCTACCCTTCGGAGATAGAAAATTGGCCGTTCTCTAGTTTAATTCGCCCTATCTATGCACTATTAAATGGAATTTTCTGGCTTTTATCTATTGATAACTCTTAATCCTTTTGCTCGATTTTCACCAAACAAGCACACCCCGTTTCGTTAAATTGTCCTCTTTAATTAGATACCGATTTCGGTTTAAACAATCCACTTTTCGCGGCACTGTGCCCAAAGGCCCTTTAACAATGGAGGAGCGCTCGAAAATCCGACCGTTCTCTTCCGTTGTATAAACCGAACTGTATAAATAAACTGTGTTTACATGTTGATGGGTTTGCTACCCGGGTGCCTACCTTCCGGTATATCCCTTTTCTCCTTTTTTGCGTAAGCCACCCACTATCTGCCGAAAACACTGTCACTTGAACCCTTTCGCCGTACCTTGGACCTCCTCCCTCCATTCAGGGGGAAAGTAGACCTTAACTTAATTGATGTACATTCTCCCTAGCCTGTTTCTTATTTCTAATCCTTATCCTATTTATCCTATTAAATCTATTGACCTAATCCTATTGCTCCAGGTTTTAATCCGATTTCATTGGTATCTCCGCCCAGTGGTTCAGCTTCTCTATTTGTGTTGTATCATTAGTTCCGTCTTGTCGTCAAAGTGTCAGTGTTAGTGTACTGTATTTGTCCATTATGTAGTCCCGTGCTGTTTGTCTGTCTGTTTCAGTGCAGAAGTACTTAATGTGCTCGAACCTTTCGTCCTCCGTACCGCATGTGAATGTCGCGTTGTCTGTTATTCTGAATCTATGTAGGTAGTGTTTTGTGTTGTCTGTTTTGCAGCTGTCTCCTCCACTCTATGTCTGGTTTGTCTTATGTGTTCCGTCAAGTTTAGCTGTCTGTCCAGTGTAATTCCGAGGTATTTTATTGTGTCGCGTTGTTGTATTGTGTTGTTGTTTACCTTTAGTGTTGGTGATCTAACCGTTTTCCTCTCGTTGTATGTTGATCCGCTTTGCATGGCCCAGGTTTCACATGCCTCCCATATGTACGTCCACTTGTTTTCTATTTTCTTGGCGGAAGGGCTCGATATGATGATGATCTGATCATCTGCGAATTCTTGTACCTGCGATAGCTCGTCTTTGTTGTCCTCTGTTACGTCCTTCGGGTCGGTCTGTGCCTGTCTCCATGTTCGCTCTTGTTCGTCTATGACCCTGAACCAGCCCTCCATGACTAATAGCCCCAGCGTTGGTCCCATGCTGGATCCTTGTGGACATCCCTTTGTGGTCGTGTATGTATCGTTTCCTATCTTGAGCTTCCGTCCCGTCAGGTAACTTTCTATCATTCCCGCCAGCATTCTCGTCGTGTTTGTCCTTGCCAGTTCATTCATATTGTAGGGCTTCCATGCGGTATTAAAAGCGTTCGTTAAGTCTAGCGTTATTATTTGTTGATGGAGTCCTCTCGTTTGGTTGTTCTTTATTGTCTCTGTGACTTTGTTTATCGCGTCCGTTGTATTTCGTCCTTCTCTGAACCCATATTGTCGTTTATCTAGGTTGTCGTCTTTCACTATCACGTGTTGTAGTCGTTTGTTTGTCAGTCTGTCCAGTATATTTCCGAGTGTTGGCTGTATTGAGATGGGTCGCGGTGTGCCGTCTGTCTTGGGGATCCAAGTCAGTTTGCTTGTTTTCCAGGGGGCCGCAAAGGTTTGTTCGTCCAGGCATCTGTTGTGCAGTGTCAGCAGTCTGTCCCCCATCGTGTCCAGTATATATCCTGTGGCCTCATTAGGTATTTCGTCAGTTCCTGTTGCTTTGTTCCGTTGTAGTCCGTCCAGTACGTTCGTATCTCCGTTATCGTTATTCGTGGCGCTATCTCCTCCCTGAATTTGTGGACCTTTTTTCTTAGTTCCTTCTTGAAATCGTTGTCTTTCTCTTCAGTGTCGTGAGGGAAGTACTTGTTTACGAGATATTTTTGTTTCTCCTTATCTGTTGTTCTGTATGTGCCGTCTTCTTTCTTTATTGTCCTATTTATGTCCGTGTGCTGTTTGCCAGCTGGCCGGTTCCAGGCTTGGTGCCTTGTAGATAGTCTTAACATGTCGGTGGTTTGTTCGTCATATTTTTTCCGTTTCTACTGTCTGATGTTGATTTCGTAGGTGGCTCTCAATGCTCTATAACTTTCCTTCATTTCCTCCCTAGCCATGTCATCTGTTGTGTTTTGTATTTTCCCTCTTTCTTTGTTCAGTCTTTTTTTGGTTTTTACCAGGCTCTCATTCCACCATCCCTCCTCATCGCCATTTCTGCGTGTCTTTGTTTTGATGTATTTTGCGCACGCTCTCTTACATATGTTCGTTGCTATCTCTGCCAGTTCGCTTGTTGTATGTCTCCAGTTAAAATTTTCGGTGTGTCTGTTGATGTAGTCCTTGAAACTCGTCCAGTCCGTGTTAATAAAGTCGTAAGTTTTGTTTTTTCGGCCTTTTGTTGTGATTTCCGCTTCTATTTCGTAAGAAATCTACTTGTGAGCGGAGAGCGTTTCTTCATCTTCTACCTTCCAGTCTGTTATTGTTATTCCTTTTGTTATAGTTACGTCCACGAAGCTGTTTCCCATTGGTCCTTGAAATGTTGGGTTTTCCGTCTGCTATTTCCCAATGTGTAATTGTTGTGTATTATCCAATTGGTGAGTTCCTCCCCTCTTTGATCATTTGAGGTTCCTCCCCATATCTCACTATGAGCGTTGAAGTCTCCTCCTAGTAGGTGTTGGTCCATTCGTACATCTCGTTCTCGCTGCTTGCTGTCGAATTGTTCTGTCCTAATGTTTCTGTTCCCTCCAGGCTCGTCGTATATGGATGTTATGTATATCCCTTTATTTTTGTTCCAATGTATTCCTGGGTTTCAGTCAATTTTATTGTTTATTATTTAAAATGTTACAAATACGTTTCGGTGTCTTTATCCACCATCATCAGTTTGTATGTTTAGATGTTTCTACCTATTCATTTGGTTGGACATTTCATTTGGTTGGACGTTTTATTTTTGTTGTTGGTATTGATTTGTATGGTTGTTGTGTTATTGTCCTTGAGTTCGGTTATTATGATGTATTCTATTTCTTCTCGTGTCCAGATTTCTGTCTTCGATTTTGTTCCATTGTTTATCTTGTTTATCTGTCCTTCTGTCTGGTGTTTAGTATACGGTTCCTGTATCAATATTACGTATATGTTGTTGTTGTTAACATATTAATTCAATAGTGCTGTCGCTTCCTTCCCTCTGTCTGCGTTAAATTATATCACTTTCATTGTGTTGGTCCTGTTAATGTTTTCCTGTGTCCGACGTAGTTAATCCTGGTCTGTTGGTACTGTGTTGCCTTTCGTTTGAATATGGGACATAATCTGTCCCGCGCTGTGTGTCGTCTCGCTGTCTTTGGGGTTCCCTGTATGGCACAATTGGGACAGTCCATGTCACTTGCCTGACACTCGTTCCCCTGTTGTGGGCCTCCACAAATGTGGCAACGCGCCTTGTCCTTGCAATATTTCGCAGGGTGTCCATATTTGTGGCAGTTGAAACATATAATAATATCCACCTCTTCTTTGATATAGACCGCGCTGAGGTCTATAAATATTCTCTCCATCCTGATTACTGTTTTAAATAGTGTCGGTTCTGTCTCTATCGTAATGTTTTCTTTTGTCCTGTCCACACATGTTGTTCTTTTCCTTTTTATCGCCTTGTCCTTGATGTTTTCCCCCACCTCCAATATGGAGCTCGTTATATGGAGATCCGGTCTGCTGCGTATTTTTTCGTCAATTATTCTTTGCTAGTTTTCGTCTCTGTAGTTGATGGCCAACTGTCCCTAGTGTGTTATTGAAAATACTCGTATTCCGCCTGTCTTCCTTGCTTCCTCCTGTGCTGTGCCTTTGACTGTTTTTATCACGTCGAGTGATTTTTATCCCTGCGGTATTTGCACCAGTGCTATATTTCTCTCCTTTCTCTCCGCTGTCTTCCATCCTACGTTTTGTCTTTGGGTTGTGGCTCCTGGCCTGTTATGTCTGCGTATGCCTTTTTCTTGCTTCTGTTTCGTGTTCTTTATGCCCTCCATTCGCCTTCCGTCTCCGTGTCTGTTTGGGTGTCTGACTGTATATTGTCCATGCGTGATTGCTTGAGTATCGGTCCCGTTCTTGGCCGTCTGCCGTCCATTGTCCTATTGTTTTTTTCTGTGGTAGTGCCCTTCTGTGTGTTTACCATCCCATCCCTCTTCAGTTCTCGTATTTCCTTGGTTAGGGCTTGTATTTTCCGCTTTTGATCCTCTATTTGCCTTTCAATTTGGGTGAATGACATTTTTGGGTTGGTATCCTTCCTAGTTTCTTCGTAGATCTCCTCCAAGTGTCTGAGGACAATGTCCGTCAATTCATTCACCCTTGTTATCACGGTCTCCCTGTCCCCCTGTTAAATTGTACTTTGCCTGATGTGTAGCGGCTTACCCCCCGTGGTATATCCTGTTTGCAGGACATCACCTGACCTAACCTTTGTGCCCCTCCTATTGTTGTCCTTTTTTAGCCATGTATTCCTGATTGCGTGTCGGACCTCTCCATTCCGGATTCCCATTCTGGCGTGTTTAATTGCCTCGTTTCGTCCTCATTTAAAATTTCTCCCACTTTTGCTATCATGGACGCTACTTTCTCGTGTTGCTCCGGATTTATGTTCTTCAATGGAGATTGCCTTTCTGATTCCATTCGCCCTTTTTTGGTTCATCGCACCGGCGATCGTGGGAGGGATTGCCCCTTAGGTATTGCCCCATTTCCTCACCATGTTGCGCCATTTCTTCCCAATTGTATAATTGTATTCGTTTCCGATCTTCGCCTTCCTCCATTACCTTTGTTGCGTTTACCCCTTTTTTTATGGGGGGGTAGCCGCCGTGCTCCTGAACACTTTTCCCTTCGATGGACCCCTGTTCCGACACACGGTTTCGCCGGAAATCGCGATCGAGTCCGATGTCGTTATTTCCGGGTAGGGGCTGTTCCGCCGGTCGACTTTCACTTTGATAGTCCCTTTCTCCGACGCACCGTTCTCTGGTTATTTGCACTTAATTTTTTGCTCAAAGTGGGTTTTTCGGGGTGGGTCTGTTAATCACTTTTTAGTTATTTTTGTTTACCTCCGTCACTCCGTTTGTCCGCAAATGTCGAAAAACTTTTTAAGTATTTTCATACTTTTTCACTACCCTTCTAGTGACTTTCCTTTTGTTTTTTTTAAATTCCGACCCTCGGTTTGTCTGTGAAAAAATAAACAAATTTTTTCTAATTTTTTTTCCCTCGGATTGGTCAGTACGGCCCCTCTGTTCTTCCTCATACCCTCAAAGTCCTTCCGCGATTATGCGCACCCTTGTTTTTGTATTTTTTTGGAATTATCGCGCATTCGCCACTATTTCCTTAATTGTTTATTTTGTTGCCAACTTTTTAACTGCCTTTAAGTGTTTTTTATGATTTCTCCACTCTTTGTATCCCTATACCATAAATATCCCTACTTACCCTCGTTTCATAGGGTGTTTTCTTGTTCTTCTCTTGACTAACAAGTCTTTACAAGTTTGAACGAGTTTACTTTCGTCCACTGCTTCAATTCGCGGCCGATTTCTCGGACCAGTCGACTTTCGTCCGCACTATGTTTATAGCGAAATGTTTTGATTTTTTGATCGATAATCCGCACTCGATTGCCTTCGAATGTCCAAATTTATGCTATATAATCACTATTTTATGGTTTAAGTCTACTTATTCTACACTACTAATTAACTTATTTCACTATATTTGTCCGCTGTTTCCAGGTCGCACTACTAACTAACTTATTGTCTTACTATACTACTCACTACTAACTCATTCTATAATTTATCCCTTCTATATTTAACTTATATCTTAAATATCGCCGTGTTTTATTCCGTACCTGTGGAATGTCGACCGCTCGGTTTAAACGCCAAATGTATACTGATCTTCTTTTTAACTCCCGCTTTTGTATCACAAAATTCGCCGATTTAATACTAATTTTCTCCGATTTTAAACTCGCATTTGCGAAGTCCGTTTAGCTTGGTTCTTGCTTGAACGAAACAGTGTTTACAGTTCAGCCACGGTCGGAGGTCCCCAATCAGCCTCCTAGTCCACTGGGCCTTTTCCAAGAGGGCATCCCACCTGGCCTCCCACAGCGCCCCTGAGGCGTCCCTCGCGGCTTTCCTCGCAGATCACAAATGTCCGCCACCGCCGTCGTGAAGCCGCTTCCGCTCCTTCATCAGGAGGTCCATGGGTGGCATCCCCGTAATCACCTGAGCTCCCGACATGGTTCTGTATCCAGAGGCGACCTAAAAGAGAGCCCTCCGTTGTACCCTATTGATCATTATGCCATATTTGGCGAAGGTCGCCCAGTCATGCCACACGGGAACCGCATACGGAACCATTGACTCCACGACCGTATATACAGCATTACTCTGGGCGGAGTCCGGGCCGCCGATGTTGGGCATCAGCCTGGACAAGTCCGCGATCTTCTTTGACTCCCTTTGTGTGGCCCCCTCGACGTGCCGCCCTAATCTGCGGTCCTGGCTGTTGGACACTCTCAGATACCTCACCGTGTGCTGAGGTTTTACTAGGCTTCCGCCGACGATGAAAGATATGTCGTCACTCTTCCTCTTTCCCGACAGAATGACAGACTTAGTCTTCTCCGGCACAATGGTGATGCAGTTGTCCCGCAGCCATGCTGTGATTGTGTCCAGCGCACTGTCAGTCTTATCAATCAAGTCTTGTCTGCAACCTGCAGAAACCACTAGCCCTATGTCATCCGCAAACCCTGTGGTTCGGACCACCGGTGACAATTTCAACCTCAAAACCTTGTGATGCAATATTATCCAGAGGAGGGGGCCGAGTACAGAACCCTGGGAGATGCCCTCAGTCAGCCGCAGCGTCTGCAAACACTTGGAGTCTAGAAATATCTCTCTAACCTAGAGATAGTCCTTGAGGATGTTCATCAGGTATCCCGACACATCTCAAAGCTCCGATGACCTGATCAGGGTGGCTTGTGATGCCGACGAGGCGCTATCCGGACATCCAAGATGATGAAGACACACCATCTGTTCCCGCCTATCCCGTCGCGTCCCAGGTTTGCAGCCCGGGCCATCTTGATGACCCGCTCCACAGCCTGCACCACTCTCCTGCCCTTCCTGAAGTCGTACTGGTTATCGGCCAGATCTCCCCTTTGCATCAGTTCCTCCTCTAGACGGGCGTTAATTAGGTGTTCGAACAGCTTGGCGATGGTGTTAATCAGGCACAAAGGCCCTGGTGTCCTCGAGCAGCGGCTTCGCCTGCTAAGGAATCAAGACTAGTCTACCAGTTTTCCAGCTCTTCGGGAAACTCTGCGATTTCAGCAAGCCATTGAAAATATCCATCAGCAGTCCCGTGAAGGATTCCGTCAGGAGGCCGAGTTCGTCCGAAGGTTATCATGCTAGCGAGGCCCCGTTACGATCCTCGATGGGTAATCCCCATTCCGGCGACTTGGCGGTGAAGTCCCCAACCACCAACGCCTCGGTTCGTCGCATTCGTCTCAGCAGCGCCCCCATGTGTGTGTGATCGAACTTCGCCGCTCTGCCCGGGTTCCTACCTTCCGGCATACCCCTTCACCCATCTCGCGTTTCCGCACACCTACGATCGTGGCGAAACCGCTCCCATTAGAACTCTTTCTCCATACCATGGACCTCCTCCCAACCAATTCGCGGAGAAAGGGTGGACCTATTCTACTCTAATCTACTACATCTATCGTCTAACCTAATATAGCAACTATTTAGATTTTCCCTGCACTGTCCTTATTGTCTACCCTATTCTATCCGCACATTCTCCTTATTGTCTATTCTCGCGCTGTCCTGATTTTTTATCTTACTTGATTACTTATGGCGCAGTCGCAGGTCTGTCTCAGATGTATGCGTGCCCGCCCCTGCCCCTTTATTTGCTGACGCGTGGGATCTAGCATTTGCACCGTTGTCTGCCTTGTGTCCTTCTTCCCAGGCTACTGTCGTCGTCCATCCTCTCGCATGGCGTTGTTCCATGAGCCTGAGGATGTCCGCGTGGACTCGTGGCCTATCGCTGCCCTTGTTTATAGCCTCGGTTGTTTCGTGGCTATCCGTCCTGATCGCTATGTGTGGCTCGTTGTCTGCCATGCCTATCTCGTATGGCTTTCAGTACTCCGAATGCCTCCGCAACCCCTATCCTGGTGTTGTTCGCCAGTCTGAGTGCTACCTCGCGCCCTGGCATGGTTATGCCCACTGCTGCTCTTCCGTTGCTCTTCAGTGTGGCGTCGGTGTGCATCTGGACCACTGGTTACTTGTCGTTGATGCGCTCCTGAAGAATCGGCTTGCTCGGGTGTAGCTTCTATTTGTGGCCTGTCGTCCTTTCTTGTTCGTTGGAGGTTGTCTGCTTGAAGCAGCTTTTCCTGACTTGTACTTCAATCCACTATGGCTGTGTTCCGGCCAGAACCTGTAGTGCCGCCCTGGGTGTCTTGGCATAGTATTTGATTGCCATGGTCGGTGCCGCTCTCATTGCCGCCTCCTTTGCCATGCTTGTGCCCCACATTTCACTGCCGTAGAGCACTGCTGGTTTGAGTGCTCGTTGCATTATGTGTATGAGGGTTTCCGGCTTGCATCCCCACACTCTTCGTGTTTTGTGGTCGATCCAAATGGCCATATCTTCAATTTTGTGCCGAACGCAGTTGACGTGATTCGTGTACGTCAGGTGTCTGACTACTTGTATGCCCAGGTATTTCAAGCAACTGCGCTGTTCAATTGTGGTGTTCTACACCACTGTTGATGTGTGTTCTGTATTGATTTTGCCGACACATACATGGCCTCCGTTTTGCCCTCGTTTCAGGTGGCGTCACTTTCGGCCTCCCACTCCTGACATGCGGTACAGACGATGCTCCACTTCCTCTATATCTGTTTCGCCGGTGTCCCTTTCATGACTAGCAGCTGGTCGTCGGCGAAGGCTTGCAGGTATGTGAGTTCATCCGTCAGCTCTTCCTGCACCTGTCCTGCTGCTGGTGTAGTTCCTCTGCCCAAGCTTCCCTGGCCGCGTCCAGTTTGTCGAACCAGCTCTGCATAACCACCAGCCATAGTGTCGGCCCCATGCTGGATCCTTGTGGACATATATGTCAGGCTTCTCATGATCATTTTCCTGTACGTCAGGAAGCTGTTGATCATGCTGGCCAATGTTGTACTGATGTTGGTCTTGCCGAGCCGATGTAGGATGTAAGGTTTCCATGCCATGTTGAAGGCGTTTTTCAGATGGAGCGATACGACCTGCTGGTGTGGTCCTGCTCTGTTCTGTCGAATTTCATCGACCAGCCTACTCAGGGCTCCAATTGTGCTTCTGCCTTCTCGGAAACCATATTGTCTAGGGTCCAGGTGTCCGCCGTTCTCCAGGAGGTGTTGCAGCCTTCCATTGATGACCTTGTCCAATATTTTCCCCAACGTTGGATCTAGGCTTATTGGTCTTAGGGTGCCGTCTTTCTTTAGCAGCCACACAACTTTGCTGATCTTCCAGCAGGCGGGGAACACCCGCTCCTTGAGGCAGAGGTTATAGAGCTGGAGTAGCCAATCGCCCATTGCCCTCAGGATGTGTTGTGCCGCCTCGTTAGGGATTTTGTCGATGACCGTTGCCTTTTTGTGCTTCAGTTTGAGCACTGCCATACTATCGCTGCCATACTGTCGTTCTCCCGGCTTCGGTCGTCGCTGGGGAAGTACTTTCCCGTTAGGTAATCGTACTTGTCCTTCTCGGTCATTGTGTAGGTCCCGTCTTCTTTGAGGATGGTACAGTTGTTGGGCCTATGTTTTTCCCTGCCAGTCTGTTCCACGCGTTGTGCCAGGATCCGTCTCTTAGCAGCTCCTCTGCTTCCTGATCTATGGCATGTTGTTTGGCTGCCTCAATCTGCGGCTTGTAATCCGGCCGCATACGCCTGTACTGGTCCTGTGCCCGCTGTTTGACTCGATAGTCCACGTCCGTCTGTGCCTCTCTCCTTTATCGATGGATTTTCTTCTTGGCAGCTTCCGGGGCGCCGCTCCACCGGCCCATCTCGTCGCCGCGTCTTCGGGTCTTGGTTTTTATGCGAGTTCTACATGCTCGCATGCAGATCCTGCTGACTTTCTCGACCAGTGCTTCCGCGCCTTCGTTCCACTCAAGGTCGGTGATTGACCTGCCGATTGCTGCTTCATTCTTTGCCCAGTTCGTTTTGACGAATTCGTACATTAGTGCCTGTGCTGTCTTCTCCATTTTGCCGGTGTCTACGTCGAACCGTATGTATAGTTTGAGCAATCTCAATGCATCAGGAAGACACAAAACGTGACGTCAGGCGCCAAATGACGGACGTCTTTAATTAAATCGTGTTTCCCAGGCACAGCTGATTTGTTGTTACAGCTCAGCGAGCTATGAAATAGGACTCCCATATTAACATATCAATCTAGCAACACTGTATAAAAGGCTATATATTATTTGATTTATTTAAAATATTTTTGATAATTGCGTAAAGTGGCCCTTCGTCTTATATTGTATCAACATAGTCAGTGTTGTTTTATAAACCCACATTTGGATGCCGCAACAAGTTCGTCTGAAAGTCGACACTTTAAAAGAAGCGAACGGTTTAAAATGTTGATCTTAATAGGCAAACATGAAACACATACATTGGAATTCCAGAAAATGATTAGTTATATTTTGGCTTGAAATTATATCTTTGTAAATATTTCAAATATTTAGAAAATTGTATTTACAAAAAAGATTAAAAAATGACAATTGATTGATTTAAATGGATTGAAATGGATTTTGAATTGTTAAATAACACTTCAGAAACCCAAGGAAGAAAACTAACGTTTACCACAACGGAGAACTCTTTAACGGTTTATATTAACACCGCAAAAGAAAATAAAGCACGCAAACTGTGGTTGACAATCCGAGAGCACGAGAAACAATTTTTCGCACAAGCAGATCGTACCACGGTTAGTTGAAGTCTCACTGGACACACTGTATAGGAATAATACATTTTTTCAGAAAGGAATTTTCAGTTTACACCTGGCATTCAAACCGTTCGGACGAAATTCCAGTTGTACGCTATTTAATCGTGGATATTTGCGATTCGTTAAATATAAGTTTAAGTTAGTAAGATTAAGATAAAATATCAGACAAATAGTTAATAAGTGTAAATTTAGTGGTGCGATCCGGAAACGGTGGACAAATATAGACAAATAAGTAGTTAATAGGTGTAAGTTAGTGAAATTAATCGTTAATATTTAGTATAAGATTGGACATTCAAAGACATTTGTGGGTGAACTATCGGCAGAAAAACATTAGCAATTCGCGATAAGCGAAGTGAGGACGAAAGTGAACTGGTCCGAGAAATCGGCCAAGTTTTGCAGCGTGGACGAAAGTAAACCAGTCCACATTTGTAAGGACTTAAGCTTGGTAAGTAGGAATACTTACGGTTAAGGGACTTTAATTTTATAACAGATAATTCACGAAAGAGTGGTGAATGCGCGATATATAATAAAAATTCAAAAACAAGGGTGCGCGTAAACGCGGAAGGACTTTCGAGAGTTGGAGGAAGTACAGAGGAGTCGTACCGACCACCCCAGAGAAAAAAAATAAAAAAACATTTTGGTTTAATTTACACGGACAAACTAAGGGCCGGAACTAAAGAAAAAAACAATACGGGATCATCATAAGGGTGGCCAAAACGGGCAAAGGGGACATCGCAAAGAGGTCAACACAAAGGAAACAACGCAGCAAAGGAAATGGAAGAAGAAAGGAAACGAAAAACAACCTACAACTAGGAAGACATGGAAAAACAGGGCGAAGACATGAGCGCTATCCCAAAACGGCAGTCCCTACCAAGATCGCCAGTGAGGCTGTATAAAAAGGGGCGGATGGAGGCAGAGAAGCGGTCTCCCGTCAAACACCTCAGTCCGGAGCAACAGGAGAAAGTGGCGTCCCTGATAGCTAAGGTGGGAGAGATCCTGAATGGGGATGAGGCAGGACCGACAAATGTGACAGAGTGAGAATCCGGGATGGACAGCCCGGACAATCAATCAGGGCAACAAGGACAGAGGAAGACAACAACAGGAGGGGCACAAAAGGTGGGGCAGGTGATAGCCTGCAAACAGGACATTCTAAGAGCGGTCAGCAGGTACACCTCGGTAAAGGTGCAGTTTAATAGGGAGGACAGGGAGACAGTGATGGCAAGGGTGAATGAAATGACGGACATCATGCTAGAACTCCTGGGTGAGATCTACGAGGACACCAGGAGGGAATCCAGGCCAAACATCTCATTCACCCACATAGAACGTCAAATTGAGGAACAAAAGAGAGAGATGCAGGCGCTGACCAGGGAAATAATGGAACTGAAAAAGGACGGAACGGCAAACACACTTAAAGGCAGCACCACGGAGAAAAAAATTAGGACAAAAGAAGGCACACGGACAAAAATGGGACAGGCAAATGATAGACCACGCATGGACAATGTTCCTACGGAGACACAAACGGACACGGAGACTGAAGGTGAGTGGAGGCTGCAAAAAAGAAGGACACGACAGGACAGAACAAAGAAAACCAACGCCGATGCAATAGGACAAGTAATCAGTCAAGCAGACACGACGGACGGATGGAAGATACCAGAGAGGAAGGACAGGCTAACGACGCTCATACAAATACCAGAAGGAAAAAGACACGCGGACATAATAAAAATAATTAAAGAGAGAGCACAAGAGGAGGCAAGGCAAACGGGCGGAATCCGGGGATTCGCCAAAACCAATTCGGGACAGCTGGCAATCCACTACAAAGACGGGACACAACAGAAACTAATAGACGACAAAATCAAGACAAGACCCGAATTACAGATTAAACCACTACAGTGGACAAACCCGAAACTACTGATCACGGGTGTAATGAGGGGATATACGGACGACGAACTTATGGACGCAATAATCACAGAAAACAGGGAACTGCAACGGGAGCTGGGAGACAACATAAAAGACAAACTGAAAGTGGTGAGGAGGAAAACCTGTATAAACGAAGCAAAGGAGAACGTGACCATGGAAGCAACACCCGAGTCATTCAGGACCATGGTGAAAAAGGGGAAGATATATATAGACCTGACGGAAATCTACATAAGGGAGGAGGTGAACGTGGCACTGTGCTTCAAGTGCCGCAAGTTCGGACACCCGTACAAATATTGCACGGAGCGGGCAAGGTGCCATGTGTGCCGGGGGCCCCACGAGTGTCGCCAGTGTACGTCTGGCAATCCGGACTGTCCTAATTGCGCGTCACAAGGAACGCCCAGGGACATGAGACACCACACGGCGAGAGACAAGCTGTGCCCCATGTACCACAGGAAGGCAAGACAATATCAACAAACAAACGTAAATTACGGAAGCAACACTAACAGACAGACATGAAAATACTACAAATTAACGTAAACAGAGGGAAGGCAGCTACAGCATTATTAGACAAATTGTTATGAATTTTTCTTCCAACTATATTTATTTTATCTCGGGCGTGAGTTAGAGCAAGAGCTAGTACTTTGCGGCTAGTGAACAATTTTTGGAACGCTCAATGGACAATACAAAATTACGCACACTCAAATTCAACTGCACAACTAATGTATTTAAGCAAGTAACAATTTTATTGAGAGTAATAAAGGTAAAAAAAAATATATATAAATTTACTTAGAGCGTATCACTCGGATATTTTTGGAAGCACCCTTAATCTATGGATACCTTAACTTCAATCAAGCCTGGATGGTGAAGGGGAAGGACCCTGAGGGGGACCTGCTGGAGTGATCACTTCAGTCAGTGGCCTCGCAGGTCTTCCAATGGGGATCGGTCGTGATCATAAATAAAAATAAAAAAATCCACAGTAAAGGGGTACCAAAATAAATAAGGAAATCACTCAGGTCCGACTGTGAATCGCAATTGAAGTAAAAAGAAACAAAATGAACTGAATGCAGTCGAACTTGAATGTTTCAGCACAAGCAGTTAACTATAAAACGTTATTAATTCCAATCATAAAAAAAATACTGTCATAAAAAACTGATAAAAAAACAAAAGTCTTCACCAAAAGTTGGGCGCCAGCATGCTTCCAAGTAGCATACAACTTCTACCCAAAATAGAAAACACCAGAACCAGCCTCCACGTCAAAAATCCAAAGGTCCCGCTGAAGTTCCCCAAAAGAGCTGGTTTTGAATTGCTCCACGGATCTCGGATCAATTCCACGTGGTCATAACGGCCATCATGGATTCGTCTATCTGGTTCTTGGGTCTCAAAACTTCAACTCGCCGACTAGACGACTACTTTTGCCAGTGGAAAGAAAGGCCTCTTGCAAACCATCAATGCCATCATCAATAAATTTCTTGATTCTAAAATTTTTTAAAAACCGACCATGCGGTAGCGCTGAACACAATGAAAATCTCAAAGCCCGACCGTGCGGAACAAACTCAAAAATCGACCTGCCGATCTGATCGTCACGGCCTAATTCAATCTTCAACCACCAAAAATCTACCGTTACACAAGTAGAAGTTTTTCCTCCCCCCAACCTTCCGTTGGAGCAGGAATCAAAAATCACCAATTTCATTGGCCCTAACGGACACGTGATCCCGCAATCTACCAAACTTTTTTTTCACCTGCGATAAGAATCGAAACTGCGATAAGAATCGCCAAATTTGCTAGATTCGGATTTTACAGCCAAAATTTAACTCTATGATGAAAAAACCAAAACAGATATGCTTGGCAAATAACTTGCACACGCATACCCAGGTCGAAAACAAATTAACAGGTTTACGGCAAAATATTTGCACGTAACACACTCCCCTAAGTAACCAAAAAAAAAAATTTAAACACCCAAGTTTAAATTTTTTTTTTTCGCATTTAACTCACTAGATCATGAAGAGCAAACACCTGTCACGGTTCCAGACGACAAGCGTTGAGCTAAATTTTAAAACTAGGTCCTTACAGGCAATACCAATAGCGAACCTCAACCATTAGCGTTAATGCCGAAACTTACAATCTAGGTCCTAAAGAGCAACACAAATGGCGAACCAGACCATTACCGTTAATGCCAAAACTTACAATCTAGGTCCTAAAGAGCAACACCAATGGCGAACCAGACCACTAGCGTTAATACCAAAACTTACAATCTAAGCCGTCACACCGCTGAAGGCTAGTTAGACGGAGAGGTAACGTCGGAACTTTAAACATCGACTATGAACCAAAATCCTACCGGTCTCAAAAAAATAAAGTCCATAGGGCGGCATTAATACAAAAAAGAAAATATCGCTGCCAATAGCAATCAACACCACATCAACCTGAATTTATCGACCCGAAAGGATGAAGCTGTTGGATCAGCTGAAGGTTGATCCAACAGAGGAAATAAAAAAATTCCCTGTGATGATCGACACTAATCATTCTGGAGAAATGGGCATCACACAATTCAAGCCAAAACCGAACAACCCTATACTAAAAACCGCAAAACAACCAACGACAACATTGAGATACGGTCAGCCATTTACACAGCTGACACAATAAGCGCGAAGCGATTGAAGATTACTCCGCACTAACACTTGGTGGACTTTCACCACTTCCAGAATACTGAACAGAAGTCTTCTTCCCAACCTCAATGTGAGCGATCATCAAGTTTTGCGCCAAGCTGATCACACACACCAAGGTACGCCCCTGTCTGTAGAGCGGAATTGTTCATCATCGTTAATCATCATCAATCGTTACATCGGGCTTAATATCCGAAACGTGCCAGTTCCCCAAATCACGACCATCGCGGTCACTCAACCGATAAACCAAATCTGAGATAACTTTGGTTACAATACAGGGAATAAATTTAGGGGCTAATTTTGCGGCAAACATATCAATGGCCTTTGACAAAACAAAATTCTTTTTCCAAACACAGTCACCCACGTGATACTTAACAGACCTCCTTCTCAAGTCATACCGTTTTTTACTCTTCAAGTACGAATCATATAATTTCTTTTGAACATCCTGATAAATAGCCGGCATTTCTTGAACTGTATCGGGATTATGCACTGAACTTGAAATATCCACTTTATTGCTAGAATTTTCAGCAATCAAACCATAAACAGAACCATCAACAGGTGTATTTCTAGCGAAATTCAAAAATGCAGGAGAAAATCCAGTAACCTCATGCTTTGCTAATCGGATATCTTGAGCGACTTGGTAAATAGACTGATCCCAAGTTTTGTGATTTTCATGAATATAAGATCTTAAGGCAGTGATGATAGTCTGATTAACCCGCTCTGTATGATTAACTTGAGCATGATATTTAGCATTATACCAAGTCTTTTGAACATTATACTTCTTCATTAAATCTTTAAATTCCTTGCTAGTAAACTGACTTCCATTATCGCAAGCAAAAACTTGGCAAACTCCGAATATAAGAAACACTTGATTCTCAATGAATTTAACAATTGCCTTCGAAGTCGCCTTCGCCATCGGATGAACAAGCACATATTTCGTAAACCAGTCTACGACCACCAGGACGTATTGGTTACCAGATTTAGATCTAGGATATGGTCCAATCAGATCTGCGGAAATTAACTGAAAAGGAAAATTAATATTGCGGTAATTTCCCATGAGACCGACCTGAGGTAATTTACTGGATTTACTTGCAGCACAAACGGAACATTTCCTAACATACTGATACACAGTTTCCCGCATATTCGCCCAATAATACAGTTCAGAAACCCTAGCTAAAGTTTTAGACATACCCAAATGACCGGCAGTTTCGTGATTATGAAATTTTTCAAGAATTTCCAATCTATGTGCATTAGGAACCACAATTTTCCAATCACAGATGTTTCCATCCAACGCATATTTCGGGAAAATGTGCTTATACAGAATGTTATTTTCAGCTTTAGAAGTAGGATATCGGTCTGGAAATTCTTGAACTTTCCCAATTAAATCCTTATAAAATTTATCAACACTTAATTTCGTAAGGTTCAAAACGGACACGGTTTCCAGACTTCGAGAAAGAGCATCTGCTACATTATTGCAAACCCCTTTCCGATGAACGATGGTAAATGAATACTGGGATAACTTAACAATCCACCTAGCTATTCGAGGAGAAGGATTCTTCATGTTATTTAGCCAAACTAACGAAGAGTGATCAGTGTGGACAGTGAATTGCGTGCCTTCCAAATAATATCTGAACTTTTCAATTCCAAAGAGAACAGCTAACAGTTCTTTCTCAGTAGTTGTATATTTCCTTTGACACCTGTTCAGGGTTCGACTGGCATATGCAACTGGATGCTCTAATCCATCTTCCTCTTGGTACAAAACACTACCTACTCCAGTGTCTGAGGCGTCGCACATTAAAACAAAAGGCCGTTTATAGTCAGGGCTAGCAAGAACAGGAGCTGATGTCAAACACTCCTTAATTTTTATAAATGACTCATTGGCTTGCTCATTCCACTGGACAGGTTGTCCCTTTTTCCTACCTTTCAACAAATCTGTAATCGGACTACACAAAGAAGAAAAGTCCTTCAAAAATCTTCGATAGTAGCCAATCAAACCAACAAGTCTACGAATCTGAGTAGCATTCCGGGGAACAGGATAATCTATAATGGCCGAAATTTTATCAGGGTTCGTTCGCAATCCCTCATGATCCACAACATAGCCCAAGAACTTCAAAGAAGGTCTACGGAATTGGCATTTCTCCAAATTAATCGTTAAACCAGCATCTTTAAGTCGAAGAAAAAGTTTCTTCAAAATCCCACAATGGGTATCAAAATCCGGCGTGACAATAATAATATCATCTAGATAATAAAAAAACATATGGTTCCAGGGCAGGTCCAATAACCATATCCATCAATCGGCACATACTCTGAGCACTGTCATGCAATCCAAAAGGTAAAACACGATAATGGAACATGCCTCTTCCATGCACTGCAAAAGCGGTTTTTGGTCTTGATGCTTCATCAAGAGGAATCTGATGAAAAGCTTGCTTCAGATCAATGGAGGACAAGAATCGAGCATCTCGTACTTTCGTTACGATTGAATCGATTAATGGCATTGGATAAGCGCTAGGAATGCTAACTGAATTCAACTTCCGAGCATCAAGACGTACTCTGAACGAACCATCACTCTTCTTGACCAACCACATAGGTGAACACCAGGGTGAATTTGACGGTTCTATAATTATCATTTGCAACATTGAATCGACTTGCTCATTAAGGCATTTCTGCATTGCATAAGATAAAGGGTACTGTCTTTGTCTAAAAGGTTTTTCATTGCCAGTATCAATAGAATGTTTAACAAGGTGGGTTAAGCCCAATTTATCTGCTGGTGCAATGGATTTATATAGTTCCCTCATATGGTCTAATTGCTCTAATTGATTGTTAGTTAACTCGTTAGGAGACTGCAATTTATTGACTATTGTCACTGAAAGATTTGTCGAATATGACAAACTTTGAAAATTTACTCTAATACCGAACTCTTTCAAAAAATCGATACCCAAAATTAAATTCTGTTTTAAAGACGGAATTACTAAAATCTTAATTGGTCTAGTCATGCCATTCAATGTTACAGGGACCCAAACAAAACCCAATACACTCTGCGCCTGGCCATCAGCAGTAGTAATATGAACCGGTTCATCCGTTGACAGAGATAGGTTCAATGATTTCAGCACATGCAAACCCTCAAAACCCAAGATGGAAGCACAACTCCCGCTATCAACCAATGCCAAAAATGAATGCTCAAGAATCTGGACATCCAGATAAGGGCGCTCGTCAAATTCCTTTTTAACAAACAAGGGATTTATTGACATTGACGCATGAGACAAATGAGATCCCACAGGGTGAGGAGTTTGAACAGGAACATTCTCCTTGAGACAAAAAAAATTCCTTGACCACACTAAGCCACTCATGCCAGTCAGGGAGACTATATCGGTTTCGTTCACTGCTTGGATTTTTGGCCTCTGGTAGAAGCGGGAGTTGGCCGGGAAGTTTCTCTGACGACAAAGTTGCCACTTCTCTCGCCAGAGCCGCGCTCGTTTTTTTGAACAGTTCGGACATTTCGGACGGGTAACGTTCTGAAAACCACACCCGTAACAGTACAAGGTTTTCGGAGACGAACACTCCGAATGCCTATGACCAGACCGTTGACAGTTCCAACAAGAGAAACTTGACTCCACCACATTGACATGACCGGAGAAACCGGGTCTACTCAAGTCAGGTTCCATCAATCTAGCTCGAGCAACAGGGGCCCTATATGTTCCGGAAACCTGGCAAGAATTTTCCAGTCTTTCACACAGCTTGGTTAGAGCAGCAATGGATGATATGTCCTGAAGGGCAAGGGCCTTAACATAGTCCGGAAGCAAATTCTCCTGAATAATCTCGACAATATCTTTCTCACTGGGAGCTACAATGAGGCGATTAAATAGACCCTCCATGGAACTAATAAACATTGCCACCGATTCTTTAGAGTCCTGTTTCTTGGATTTAATTTCCTCCAACAAATTCCTATCATAATGATCTCGCAAAAACGTTTCTTTTAATTTATCAACCAAATCTTCCCAATTTACAAATCGATTTTTAATGTGGTGGTTATGCCACCAAGTCCAAGCCTGGGATTCGAACAAATCACCAGCCGACGCAAACAGTTCCTCTATATTACAATTTCGCGAAACTCTGAGAGCCTCTACCCTCTCCAGGAATGCCATAATGGAGCCCTCTCCCGTAAATCTACTCAAACCCCATTTATAGACTGGTACGGAGTGACTGGGCACATTAAATTGAGGTGGATTCGAAGCAGTCGTGTTGGGAGTAGAAGTCACCGGATTCAATTTGCTGTCCAGATCACTCTCTAACATCAAAATTTGGACCAATACATCCTCCTGAATCTTCTGTTCAGCATCGGAGCCAACAATCATTCGGTTTATACGACCGGTGACATGCCAGAGCCGGGTGGTTAAGTTCTTATACTTAACGTCACAAGAAGTTCCCACAAAATCAGAAATCTTGGCTCTTAAATCGACCAAGGATTCGAGGATTTCCCTGTGATCCCTATCAAATTCGCAAGAATTTTTAGGTTGAGTAAAAACTCCGATTTGCACTCTCCTGCGACAGCAAACCCCTCAGAATCTTTCGGCGATCGTCAACAGGACCCTTGGGTTTAAGACCCCGAAGCTGGATTTCATAATCCAGCTCATGAGCATGCAACGCATTGATTTGCCACCCCATGACTACCTACCAGACTGTATCAAAATATATAAAAAAAAAATAACCGCAGTACAAAAAAAAGAATATCGAAAATATATAACAAAATATACCGGCAACCCTCAATCGATCAAACTATATCTAAACAGACCAAAAATATCCTGCATTGAAACCTGAATCGTAAGTGTCCATTTAGCGCTTCCAAAAAAATTAAATAGGGCCCCACGTTGGGCGCCAATTTGTTATGAATTTTACTTCCAACTATATTTATTTTATCTCGGGCGTGAGTTAGAGCAAGAGCTAGTACTTTGCGGCTAGTGAACAATTTTTGGAACGCTCAATGGACAATACAAAATTACGCACACTCAAATTCAACTGCACAACTAATGTATTTAAGCAAGTAACAATTTTACTGAGAGTAATAAAGGTAAAAAAATATATATATAAATTTACTTAGAGCTTATCCCTCGGATATTTTTGGTAGCACCCTTAATCTATGGATACCTTAACTTCAATCAAGCCTGGATGGTGAAGGGGAAGGACCCTGAGGGGGACCTGCTGGAGTGATCACTTCAGTCAGTGGCCTCGCAGGTCTTCCAATGGGGATCGGTCGTGATCATAAATAAAAATAAAAAAATCCACAGTAAAGGGGTACCAAAATAAATAAGGAAATCACTCAGGTCCGACTGTGAATCGCAATTGAAGTAAAAAGAAACAAAATGAACTGAATGCAGTCGAACTTGAATGTTTCAGCACAAGCAGTTAACTATAAAACGTTATTAATTCCAATCATAAAAAAAACTGTCATAAAAAAAACTGATAAAAAAACAAAAGTCTTCACCAAAAGTTGGGCGCCAGCATGCTTCCAAGTAGCATACAACTTCTACCCAAAATAGAAAACACCAGAACCAGCCTCCACGTCAAAAATCCAAAGGTCCCGCTGAAGTTCCCCAAAAGAGCTGGTTTTGAATTGCTCCACGGATCTCGGATCAATTCCACGTGGTCATAACGGCCATCATGGATTCGTCTATCTGGTTCTTGGGTCTCAAGACTTCAACTCGCCGACTAGACGACTACTTTTCCCAGTGGAAAGAAAGGCCTCTTGCAAACCATCAATCCATCAATGCCATCATCAATAAATTTCTTGATTCTAAAATTTTTTAAAAACCGACCATGCGGTAGCGCTGAACACAATGAAAATCTCAAAGCCCGACCGTGCGGAACAAACTCAAAAATCGACCTGCCGATCTGATCGTCACGGCCTAATTCAATCTTCAACCACCAAAAATCTACCGTTACACCAGTAGAAGTTTTTCCTCCCCCCAACCTTCCGTTGGAGCAGGAATCAAAAATCACCAATTTCATTGGCCCTAACGGACACGTGATCCCGCAATCTACCAAACTTTTTTTTCACCTGCGATAAGAATCGAAACTGCGATAAGAATCGCCAAATTTGCTAGATTCGGATTTTACAGCCAAAATTTAACTCTATGATGAAAAAACCAAAACAGATATGCTTGGCAAATAACTTGCACACGCATACCCAAGTCGAAAACAAATTAACAGGTTTACGGCAAAATATTTGCACGTAACAAAATACAAAACCGACCAGGACATAGACATCGTCATGTTGCAAGACCCATACACAACATACAGACCGACCAACAAAACAAAAAAACTCAACAACGGACGGAACTCAAAGACGGAAATATGGATAAAGGACAACATAGACTACACGATAATAACGGACCTTACGAACGACAACACAACGACAATGCGAATAAACAACAAAGCGGGCAACACGTACATAACATCCATATACGACGAACCAGGGGGGAATAAAAACACGAGACTAGAGGAATACGACAGAAGACAGCGCGAACACACAACACAAATTAGACAACACCTACTATGCGGAGACATCAATGCACACAGTGACATAAACACACAAATACATAATATACGAAATAGACATTGAACACACGACAACCAAACGCAAAAGGACCACGTATGACTTCATTAATACAAACTGGACACGCTACGAGGACCAATTAATACTACAAACCGACCAACTAAACTGGGACCGGAGTGTCGACGACATAGCGGACAGCTTTGACAAGATCTGCAGTCAAGCATGTCGCCGACACATTAGGACAAAGACGTTACGAGAAGGGGACGAGACAGGATGGTGGAACGAGGGACTGGACAGACAGAGGAAACAACTCAACAGGGAACGAAGGGAACTACAAGCAACAACAGACGACGACGAAAGAGACGCAAGGAAACGACAATACAGAGAACACCGACGGGAATACAAGAAGCTCATCAACCAAACGAGACAGCGGACATACGACCAAGACATCACGGACACACTGAAGGACGCCACCTGGCACAAAGCCTGGAACATCCTGGCGGGGAAAAACATACAGACATAAACAAAACGATAAGAAAGGACGACGGGACATACACCGAGACAGAGGAGGACAAACAGGAATACCTTGTGCGGAAATATTTCCCGCAGGACGCACCAGAGGACGACAACGAGGATATGCGGGAAATAAGAACGACGAAACACGAATACAGACAAGACACCGAACCAACAATAACGATGATAGAAATACACAACATTGTGAATGGACTACAAAAACACAAAGCTACCGGAACAGAGAAAATACCCAACGAGGCGGCGAGACACATACTGAATGCAACGGACGACAAACTGGCGCGACTTTACAACAGATGTCTGGACGAACACACGTTTCCAGCTTTCTGGAAGCGATGCCGTCTCGTCTGGACCCCCAAGAAAGACGGCAACCCACGGCCCATTACCATCCAGCCCACACTTGGGAAAATACTCGACAAATTAACAAACAGGGGGCTACAACACTTCCTCGAGACGGAAGACAGCTTAGACAAACGACAGTACGGCTTCAGGGAGGGGAAAAGGACGATCGACGCAATAGGACAACTTGTAGACAAAATACAGACAAACAAGAACAAGAGACTACACCAACAAATAGTCACGCTGGACCTTGCCAACGCTTTCAACTCGGCATGGAAGCCATATATTATGGGAGAGTTGGCAAGAACAAACATTACAACCAACCTAGCGGGACTGATAGAAAACTTCCTGACAGACAGACGGATACAGACCAAGGACGCAACATACAACATGACGAAGGGCTGCCCACAAAGATCCAGCATGGCCCCAACACTCTGGTTCCGAACTATGGACGAAAGAACGCAGAGGTGGAAGGAGGAACAAGCGACTTTAAGGGACGTGGACATACAGTACGTGGACGAACTGACATACATTCAGGCCTTCGCGGATGACCAAGTGATCATTATCAAGGGGGAATCCGCGAAAAGGATTGAAAACAAATGGACATACGTATGGGACGGGTGCAGGAAATGGGCAAGACAGACAGGGGCGACATACAACACAAAAAAGACGGAGGCTATATTCATCGGCACCAAGAAGATCCGGCCGCCGACATTGAAAACAGACAATGGCAAAATAGACCAAAACGACAACTTCAAATACCTCGGAAACACAATCGACGGACAACTAAACTTCGCCAGACATATACATAAAACCAAACACAAAGTAGAAGAGACAGCACTAAAACTTGGACATAAAATAAAACGACTGTGGAGAGCAAACCAGAGGACATTTCTACGAATCATACAAAGAGCACTAAGACCGGCAGTGCTGTACGGTTCCGAGTTATGGGGACACAAAGCAGACGAGACAAAACAAAAACAACAACTGGACGCTATAATGAGGACGGGCTTGCGCATATCTATCAAGGCATATAGCACCACGTCAACAGCCGCACTACAAGTGCTGGCCGGAACACCACCCTAGTGGATAGAAGCTATGGCAAGACACAACGTACACAAGACCAGACGAGACAATGGAGCGGAACACAGAACAAAAAACAAAGACAGACCACACCCGAACATGGAACACCTACAAGCCACAGACACACCATCACATCAACAGAAGACAAGAAGAATACACACAGACGCCACCGTGAAGACGAATGGACGGGCAGCCATAGGAATACACATTGAAGACGCTGACGACCACAAAGTACGAATAACGGGCGAGCCTAAAATACACAACGCTGAGACGTACGCGGCAATTAAAGCCATCACAATAGCCAATACGAGACAATACACCAACACTACGATACTAACGGATAGACAAGAAACAGCACAGAACATCAACAGAGGAAAGACGACAACAAAGGCAATCACGGAACTACGGCCACACATGGAACAACGACACAAGAAAGGATGGCAGACGAGGACAGCATGGGCGAAAGGACACGACAAGGACAACATACACAACGCTATAGCGCACAGGCTGGCGAGTGACGGCGCCGAACTTACGGACGTGACAGAAGACACAACCAGATACAACACTAAGACAAACAAAGAATGGGCCAAGACAAGACTAAACATGACAATGGACACATGGCAGGACTACTGGACTACTACACAATTCGCAACAGGACATGGAAATTTTAAACAATACTTACACAGATTCAAACTAACAGACAGCGCGACATGTACATGTGGAACGGAGGACGAAACAATCGACCACATTAAGTACAACTGTACAGAGACCGACAGACAACAAGCAAGACAACATATAAGGACTAAATACAGCAACTACAACATAACACTAAGACATCAGGACGGGAACAACGACGAGGACTTACGGAAACTAAACGAATGGGCTGAACTAGTGATGCGCAAGGAGCAACTAGACTAAATAGATATTAGATAGAAAATAGATAGAATTTAAGGGTTAGCGTGGGGAAAATGTAACAGTTCGAATAGGATAAGGTCTTTTTCCCGCTAATTTGGAGGGAGGAGGTCCAAGGAACGGAGAAAGAAGTTCCATTGGTGGTCGTTTCGCGAATAGTGGGTGTGCATAACACAAGGGAACAAATGGGGTATACCGAAAGGTAGGTACCCGGGCATTGTACCCATCAACATGTGAACACTGTTTGATTCAAGCAAGAACCAAGCTAAACGGACTGCGGACATGGGAGTTTAAAATCGGCTAAAATTAGTATTAAATCGGCGAATTTTGAGCTACAAAAGCGGGTGTTAAAAAGATCAGCATACATCTGGGATTTAAACTGAGCGGTCGACATTCCAGAGGTACGGAATAAAACACGGCGATATTTAAGACATAAGTTAAATATAGAAAGGATAAATTATGGAGTGAGTTAGTAGTGAGTAGTATAGTAAGACAATAAGTTAGTTAGTAGTGCGACCTGGAAACAGCGGACAAATATAGGGAAATAAGTTAATTAATAGTTCAGAATAAGTAGACTTAAACCATAAAATAGTGAAAATATGGCATAAATTTGGACATCAGTCGGCCAGACAAGGGTCGGAATTAAAAAAAAAACAAAAGGAAAGTCACTAGAAGGGTAGCGAAAAAGTATAAAAATACTTAAAAAGTTTTTCGACATTTGCGGACAAACGGAGTGATGGAGGTAAACATAAATAACTTTAAAGTGATTAACAGACCCACCCCGAAAAACCCACTTTGAGCAAGAATTTAAGTGCAAATAACTAGAGAACTGTGCGTCGGTGAAAGGGACTATCAAAGTGAAAGTCGATCGGCAGCACAGCTCCTAGCCGGAAATAACGATATCGGACTCGATCGCGATTTCCAGCGAAACCGTGTGTCGGAACAGGGGTCCATCAAAGGAAAAAGTGTTCAGGAGCACGGCGGCTACCCACCCATAAATAAATGGGTAAACGCAACAAAGGTAATGGAGGATGGCGAAGAACGGAAACGAAAACAATTATACAATTGGGAAGAAATGGCGCAACATGGTGAGCAAATGGGGCAATACCTAAGAGGCAATCCCTCCCAAGATCACCGGTGCGGTGAACCAAAAAAGCGCGAATGGAATCAGAAAGGCGATCTCCATAGAAGAACCTAAGTCCGGAGCAACACGAGAAAGTAGCGCCCCTGATCGCAAAAGTGGGAGAAATCTTAAATGAGGACGAAACGAGGCAATTAAACACGCCAGAATGGGAATCCGGCATGGAGAGCTCCGACACGCAATCAGGAATACAAGGCCAAAAAAGGACAACAATAGGAGGGGCATAAAGGGTAGGTCAGGTGACCTACCGTCCTTCTCTCTCTCTCTACTCTAAACTAGAGAGAGTGACCAGTCAAATGTGAAGTTGGTAGCAACTATATACACAAATTAATGATGGTGGATAAAGACACCGAAACGTATTTGTAACATTTTAAATAATAAACAATAAAATTGACTGAAACCCAGGAATACATTGGAATGGATAATTTTTTTTATAACTGGCCTTATTAACGTTTAATAGTTAACTGCTTGTGCTGAAACATTCAAGTTCGACTGCATTCAGTTCATGTTTTTTTTTACTTTAATGGCGATTCACAGTCGGACCTGAGTCCTCCTTATATATTTTGGGACCTCTATACTGTGGATTTTTTTTATTTATGATCACGACCGATCCCCATTGGAAGACCTGCGAGGCCACTGACAGAAGTTATCACTCCAGCCGGTCCCTCTCAGGATCCTTCCCCTTCACAATCCAGGCTTGATTGAAGTTAAGGTATCCATAGATAAAGGGTGCAACCAAAAATATCCGAGTTGTACACTGTAGGTAAATTTATATATTTTGTAATTTTCTTTCTCTCAGTAAAATTGTTAACTTGTTTAAATGCATCAGTTCTGCAGTTGAATTTGAGTGTGCGTAATTTTGTATTGTCCATTGAGCGTTCCAAATATTGTTCACTAGCCGCAGAGTACTAGTTAGCTCTTGCTCTAACTCACGCCCGAGATGAAATACTTATAGTTAGAAGTAAAAATCATAACAAGGTACCAGAAGGCAATAAACCTGCAGAACTCATCAAGATAATCAAAGAGGTGGAACAGGAAGAGGCCCGAAAAACGGGAGGGATCCGAGGATTTGCCACAACGAGGAATGGACAGATAGCCATACAGTACAAGCATGAGGCACAACAAAAGACGATGGATGCAAAGATAGGAGGGCGACCAGAAATCCAACTGAAGCACCTCACACGTACACTGCCGAGGCTGACCGTCATAGGAATCCAGGCTGGCTACACGGACGAGCAGCTGATACAAGCGATCACGGCAGAGAATCCCGAACTCTGTGAGCAACTGGGAGGGAACCTCGCAGGGAGAGCTAATGTCCTCAGACGGTGGGCAAACAGCTACAGGAACAACAGGGAAAATGTGGTGAAAGATCCCGAAGCCTTCAAGATAATGGTGCGAAAGGGAAGGATCTTCCTGGACCTCAGCGAAGTCAGGATGGTCGAGGAGGTAAACGTCGCTCAGAGTTTCAACTGCTGCATGTTTGGACATGTGTCCAAGCACTGCAAATTTGCTACTAACTGCAAAAGGCAGGGAATTGCTAAACAGGAGAGGCAGCACGCGTCCAGGGACTGGCGGTGCCCAACATACACCTGCAAAGTTGCGCAACACCAACAAAAAAGGTTGAACTGCGGCGCTGACAAGGAGACTGCAAACAACGCGACCAGAAATGAAGGTTCTGCAGTTTATCGCTGATAGAGGAAAGGCGGCAACCGGACTACTGGAGAGGTACATGCAGGGCAACGGCATAGACCTGGCATTGGTGCAAGAGTCATACGTCTTCCACAAATCAGACTGGACATACAGGCGAGTGAGGCACGGTAACAAATCAAAAACGGAGCTGTCGATCAGGATCAACATTGACCTCACCGTAATAACGCACCCAACGACCGACAACATGGCCACCGCACTACTGGAGCAAAAATGGCAACAGCTATACGTCACGACGATCTACGACGATCCGGGAGACCGCACCAATACCAGAGTCCAGGAATTTCGGGATAAGAGCAGCAAGCTAGGGCTCGCAATGGGGAGACACTTTGTCGGGGGCGACTTCAACGCACATCATGCGATTTCGGGCGGAACGTCACCCGACGCGAGAGGCGAGGAAATCCTCAGTTGGCTAATTGACAACAACTGCACATTAGCCAACGACGCACATAAGAGTCCGACCCTCCAAGGACCACGAGGCAACAGCTACATCGAGCTAACGATGGCGAGAGGGACGGCGGCGCGAAACTGGAACATCGAGACAGACAAGACGCTCTCCCTTCACAACTACGTACGGTTTGAAGTGGAAATCGGCAACCCTGTTGCAACACCAGCAGCGCGAATATACGACTTCAGCAACACCAACTGGGCCAAGTCCGGAAAGGACATCGGCAGGCCAACCGCCGACCTGGATTGGGGCGACGATGCCGAAACATTGGCGGACCAGGTCAGCAGGATCTGCATGCGAGCATCCAGCAGATTGACACACATCAGCAAGTAGTAACGCTCGATCTGAAGAACGCCTTCAACACGGCATGGAAGCCGTATATCCTGCACCAGCTCGGCAAAACGAGCATTACCAACACACTGGCCAGAATGATAAACAGCTTCCTCACGGGAAGAGCGATTACCATGAGGGGCATGACCTACGACATAAGCAAGGGGTGCGCACAAGGCTCCAGCATGGAGCCGACTCTCTGGCTGGTGGTCATGCAGGGATGGTTTGAAAAATTGGACACGGCCAGGGAGGCTTGGACGGAGCAACTCCACCAACAGCAGGACAGATGGGAAGAAACAACGGACGATCTAACATTCCTACAAACCTTCGCAGATGACCAGGTGCTAGTCATCAAAGGAACATCTGCGAAGAGGATCGAGCGGAAGTGGGAGATCATCTGGACCGCTTGCCAGGAGTGGGGGGCCGAAAGCGGCGTTCACTACAACGAAAGAAAGACTGAAGCGATGTTTGTGTCGGCAAAGCCAATTCGCCCTCCGGTACTGAAAACCGCGAACATTACGGTTGACCAGCGAAGTTGCGTGAGGTACCTGGGAGTCCAGATGGATGGACAGCTGACTTTCAGGAATCACATCAGCAGCGTTCGCCACAAGACCGAAGAGATGGCCATCAAGATTGGCCACAAAACCAGAAGAGTGTGGGGACACAACCCGGAGACCCTAGTCCACGTGATGCAAAAAGTACTCAAACCATGGCATGGCAAAAGAGACCTGCAAAAAGAGCATGGAGACGACAATGCGGACGGCACTGACAATGGTAATAAAATCCTACGCCACGACACCTACGGCGGCACTTCAGGTCATGGCCGGAACACCGCCATGGTGGATTGAAGCGCTGGTCAGATATGACAGCCACACAAAGAGAACAAGCGCGGAAAAGGCAGTACTGACAGGGCACAAACAGAAACTACACCCGTGCAAGGTGTTTTTCCGGGCGCGCATCGACGACACCAAACCAGTGTTGCGGATGCACACTGACGCCACTTTGAAAATCAACGGCAGGGCCGGCGTGGGCATAGCAGTACAAGGGCGCGACGCATCGTGCAGACTGGCGGACAATAGTAAAATAGGGATTGCCGAGGCTTTCGGAATGCTGAAAGCCATACAACTGGACGGAGGACAAAGGACGGACAGCCACGAAACAACGCAGGCAATCCATAAAGGCCACGACAGGACCAGAATCCACGCGGACATCCTCAGGCTCATGGAATAGCGCCATGCAAGAGGATGGAAGACGACAGTAGAGTGGGACGAAGGCCACAAAACGTCCAAAGTTGCGAACGCCAGAGCCCACGCGTTAGCGGACCAAGGGGCAAAGGCGGACATGCCCACCACCGAGGCGGACCGCTATAACCTCAGGACGAATAAGGACTGGGCGAAAGAGCGGAATGCCACCACCATGAGGGAGTGGCAAAAGTAGTGGACCTCCGCGGACAAAGGAAGGGAACTCTTCCAGATCTGCAAGAAGGTAGGACGGGGAGTGCTGGGCCTTGCTTTCAAGGCGATCCAGCTCGCGACAGGACACGGGAACATCCGAGCGTACCTAAAGCGCTTCGCAAAAAGAGGCAATGTGCAGTGCTCTTGCGCATCCGGCGAAGAGACTTTGGAACACATTAAGTTCAGGTGCACAAGGGCGTACAAATACGCGGTAAGATGTCAAGTGCGCAGCGAGTTCGGGTCGCTGGACATTCAACTGCGCAAGGACGGAAAAATAACAAGTGATACCCACAAACTAAATAAGTGGGCCGAAATGGTTATTCTCCCCGATGAAATGGCGCGAAACGAGTGATCAGGACACTGCGCCATAAGTAGACTAAGTAGTGATAAGGACTAAATAAGGAAACCCACGACAGTGCGCGAACAGATTATAAAGACAATGCGCGAATAGATAGATAGATAGATAAAAATTTATTGAACATTCCCATTAATAAAACGCACAAACAATGTTAAAAAACATAACTCCCATGTCTAGTCAGATGTTCGGCCGGTTGCTGTTTGCCCATAATCTAAATAGGCGCGCTATGTCGTCCATTACCTGGGCAGTGCCCTAACATGGACATTCCCGAGCTAGCCATATGCACGACAACGTCAGGAGATAGTCTTGAAGTGGCGGTTTTGGTTTTATTCGAGGGGCATTCATTAAGGAAAAAAAGTCTTTTTTCGAAACCAAAAAACCCTTTTGCTTCGACCTTTAAGTTTGATACTGTCAGCCGTAGCGTTAGCCGCCGGCAGTTTCAACTAGATGACCAAATCCATCCGCCCCCGCCCCGATCGGTGCAACGACCAGCCAACACCAACCGGACTGAGGCAGGACGAACCCGTCTAGTCACGTTATGTTGGATTTGTGCGTTTCCAGGCTGCTAGAAACGACTGTCTGGAACTGGCATGCAATGTTTGTTTGTCGTTACGTACTGTCAGGGGCAAAATCCTCATAAAATATGGGAAGTCGCTTATACAGGGGACCATGGGTTGGGAGATCTTTCGCTCTTGGGTGATATTTCGCGTAAAGACTGAGCCTTGCACTCCGCTATGATAACATTTTTAACCAAGGTATATATATAGTCGGCTATATAGGCCATCCCTTTAGCTTCGTGCATTTCGGTTATTCTGGTGTATCTGTCAGCCGATAGGACGCCTCGTAGGAACCTATTTTGGGTCCTTTGAACACGTCGTCCCGTGGAATCACAGACAGAGTGCCAGATAGGGGAGCCGTAGGTCAGTATGGGCCTTATGGTGGAGGTGCAAAGCAGAAGTTTGTTTTGAGGTGACAGAAATGAATTTGGCGCCAGAACAGGGTACAACTTTCTTCGGGCCATGAAAGTCTTTTGTACAGCATAGTCAACATGCTTGTTGGAGTGAAGTCGGGCGTCTAGATTGAATCCCAGGTATTTCACGTCTTTTACGGGCTGGATTGGAGTATTTTGCACCATGAGTGGCGATAGAATTTTATTGTTAGTAAATTTGCGCGAGAAGATAATGAGTTCCTGGAATTCACTTTAAGTTTCCATTTATCGAAATACGGCGTTAATAAACTCAGGTAATGCGCAATGCGAGATTTCGCAGCCTGAGCATAGAAAGACGAGGTGTAGATAGCCGTATCATCCGCGTATTGTGCTATTTTTGTAGTGGGAAGTTTTGGAATGTCTACTGTATACAATGTATACAGCAATGGCGAAATCACTGTACCTTGTGGTACTCCTGCCGCGATGCGTCTTTTGGCAAAATGGAATTCTCCACTTTCACCTGAATGGTACGATTTTTTAGGTGAGACGCTATACGGGAAATTAGGTAGAGTGGCAGTGAATGTACGCCAAACAACTTATACAGCAGGCCTGTGTGCCAAACTGTGTCGAAGGCCCTTTCCATATCGAGAAGCAGCATTACCGTACTTTGAAGTTTATTAAATGCTTCTATCAGCGGTCTGTCTTTCTATTTCGTTATCCTGAAGGGCTGGTTGGACTTTATGTACTTCTGCCAAAAATTCGGCGAGCAGCTCGCATTTATCGCTGGTGGTAATGTAATCCCGCCCCTCTTTTTCAAGAGCGGGGACTTGCTGGTAGCCTTTTCGTAGACTTCTCGACAGTTTCCACAAAGAATTGTCACGGGGAGATAAATTTCGCAATTTTTCCGCCCAGGTAAAATTCCTGTATGCAGAAATTTCGCTCTGTATGTCTCGTGCAAGTTCGGCTGCCATTATGCGATCGGCAGATTGCCTGAATCGCCGTCAACGCTTCCTGATTCTATTTTTCTCCTTAATAAAGTTCAAGATTTCCTCAGGAAGGTTGTCGCGCCGCAGTCTGTTCGGAACTTTTTTGGCCAAAGCTTGCTGTGTCCGTTGTATTTTACTGGTCAGAGATTTTACCGCATGTTCCAGGGCTTCGACAGTATCGGTCTGGTTCGGAATACACGTCAGGTCTTGTAGTCGTTTCCAACATTCGCGAAAATCGAAATTTTTGTATGAATATCGAAAGTGGTTCGTTTGTGTGCGATTTAAATCCCTAATATCGAGGCAAATGGGCGAATGGTCACTGCTGAGGGCGTCTATAACCACCATCTCCGTGAGATTGGCGAGTCCTTTGGCTATTCCGACATCGAGGGAAGATGGGTTCATTTCACTGTTTGGATAATGCGTTGGAGATGAAGTGGGTATAACTAGTAGGCTGTTGTCGCGAGCATAGCCGGCTAGGAAATTGCCAGCTGCGTTTTTCCACCCAGGGTTATTAAATAGTGAATGGCGGGCGTTGAAATCTCCCATAAGCAACACCCTATTGGTGTTTGAAAAAAATGAAAAAAATGGATCAACGTCAGTGGCCTGTAAGCGAGTAGTAGTAGAGTACCCACAGTAGATCAAAACACCATCATAAAGCTCAACGCCAACGTTCCCTATTACTGACTGCCTGCATGGCAGTCTCCTGTATGGGATCGTTGCTTTGATCGCTATGACCACTCCACCCCTTAGACCTTGCCTATCGGCAAGCTCGAGCCTGTACCCCCTGATTGTGATTCTGTCTCCAGGGCGCAACCATGTTTCTGGGACGAAACGCTGCTTCTCCGCCGGGACTTGCGCCTGTTTGTATATGTAGACTGGGCAAGCCTCGTCAAAGCTACGATGAGGCCCACCGCAGTTAGCGAATTTTAATGTAGCTCCAACGGGGCAGGCGGTGATTTCATGCTCCCCAGCGCATCGGGAGCATTTAAAGTCCCGGTGGCAGTTCCCGGAGACATGGCCCCAGCCCTGGCATCGACGACACTGTGTCAGAGTCTTCCGGTTTTTGCGGATTTCCCACGAAACCCTGACACTGCATACCACCCTGGCCTCGGCGTTAAGCCTTCAGAGGGTTGCCTTGTCGCTAGTGACGACCAGGTAGAGCGGCCTGAAGAGTGTCTTCATTTTGAAGACACTTCTCACCTCCAGTCCTTGGTCTGCCAGATCCTGCTTTATGGCAGTCGGATCGACATTCCCTTCCAGGCTCCTCAGGAGGAACGCGTGGGTTTTTTCCGACGAAGGGGCGTAGGTATGGAACTGGCTCTTGTCCTCCTCCAAGGATCGTTTCACTGCCGCCCAGTCCATATCAAATCAAATCAAATCAAAATATGCTTTATTGCCACAGGAAAATTTACAAATCTTATGGACAAAGCGTGGAAAACAATATACTACAAAATATAGCACATCTAAGGACCATCAACAATGGTAAATATAAAATAAAAAACAACATAATACATAACACAAAAAAGTCATCAAATCAAACAGACAAATTAAAATTAAGAAAAACAGGGGTGAGTGAAGCCAAGATGCACCCTAAACCATAACAAGGAACTAGTCTGTTGACCCTGTTTATGTTATTGCAAGCGGATCGTGATGATACCGATATGGTAGATATATACTAGTTGATCTAAGTAACATCGGAGAACTTGAAATTTTGCTTGCTGAACTTGAACCCAATCGATTCCGTTCCGCTTGCAACATGTGGTCACGTTCAATAAATAATAAAGACAAATATGAACTCAGCAAATTGATGACCCCCAAAATCAAAATGTAACTACCATACAAATAATTATTCGTCCAATACATATAACGTAACTGCCACATGTGATGCCCAAACGGAAAAGTTTAATTTAGTAAGATTGAGAAGTGGTGAAATTTAGAAAAAGATCTTACGCCACATAAAAATAATTTAAAGAATAAAAAGGTCTTTTTTGAAGGTATGCTTTTGTCCCTTCCCGAAACTTTTGAGACGTAGGGAGAGATTTAAGATGCGATGGAAGATGATTGTACAATTTCTTGGCGTTGTAAATAGTTGAATTTTTTATTAATTCTGAGGAGGGAAAGGGAAGATATATATCTTGGCTTAAGCTTCTGGTCGGGTACCTATGTTGTGGCGCTTCTGGAAAGCTGACTCGGTGTTTGCGTATCAAGCAGACAGTCTCTAATATGAATAAAGCAGGAAGTGTGAGAATTTTATAGTTTTCAAAGTAGTACTTGCAATGAGGTCTACTTTTCAGGCCAAATAGATAGCGAATTGCTCGTTTCTGCAGTTTAAAAACACTCTGAAATTGCTGTGTGTTGCAGCAAACCCAAAAACGAAGGCCGTAGCGGATGTGAGACTCAAATAGAGAGAAGTAAGTTTGGCGGAGAACACATTCAGCGCCCTCGAAACCGATCGAATTGCAAAACAAGCGGAAGATAGTTTTTTTTGTTAAGGAGTCAATATGGGTAGACCATTTAAGGTTGGCATTAATGTTCAAGCCCAGAAATTTCACCGAATCAACGTATCTAATATTGCTGTTATGAAGAAGCAAGGCAGCGTTAATCGTGTATTGCAGCAGCATAATGCTGCTGCAGTACACGATTAACGAAGCCTTCGTGTACTTCATCTTGAAAGGCTGACTGGTGATTGCTTTTTGACTACCAATCAGCATTGTGTGATTGCTGGGTTTTCAAGTGATCACAATTGGCGGCGGCTTTTCTGCCTTCTTGGGCTTGTTTGCAGTTGCTGCAGACTCTGCCGATGTTGGGTCAGACTTGGACACCCTACCCCTTTCCTTGGTCCTGGACCTACGAAAATAGCTCCCTTGGGAGCCCTGATCCAACTCGGATTCCATAGAGCTTCCGGGATTCATCAAACTTATCGAGCAAACCCGGTAGTTGCCCATTAAGGAATGTTTTAAACTTTCTGTGAAAAAACGCACAATACAGATAACGAACACAATTTTATCGAAAATGTCGCACGATTTCGCTCCGCAGCACGTCGACATTCGGCAAACAACGATGCGAGACTATTCGCGAATAGAATAGGCTAGATAATAAGGATAGTGCAGGGAAAGTGTACACAGTTGGATTAGTTAAGATTAGGATAGATCCCTTTCCCCGCTAATTGGTTGGGAGGAGGTCCAAGATACGGAGAAGGAGTTCGCATGGTAGGGGTTTCTCAAAGATAGTAGGTGTGCGGAAACGCGACACGGGTGAATGGGGTATGCCGCAAGGTGGGAACCCGAGAAGAGCGGCGACGTTCGGAACACATGTAAACACAGTCTCATTCGAGCTAGCTCAACATTAGAGAACGGTCGAAATTCCGGGAGCTCTATAGTGTATCGTATTGGGATAGGTTGGTTAGGGTAGGTTTAAGGTAGTTTGTTTTTGTTATTTTTTTTTATCTTTTTCTCTTTCGGTAGGTTAAGGCCAGAGTGGCAACGTAGTATCATCATATATTGGAGAATAAAGGTCATGAGGGATGTTGTCCTCACTTGTGATGCAGAGGGTGGGTGGACGCCTTGCAGGGCCTGGTGTTTCGGGGTTTTTTTTGGTCGCTGGTTTCTTCGGGCTCTTTTGCGTGGTACAGTGGTTTGGCTAGATTGAGGGAAAACAGTACCCATTAGGCGAAAGCCTGGAGGGTCGCCGAAAGGCATAATTTAGCATAAATAAATATAAAAAATAAAAAAGGCATAATAATTACAAACAAGGTTGATTTTCGAAGTGAAATTTATATCTGCCTGCAGAGGTCAGAAAGTTGGTGAATAAGTTTGTGTTTGTGCCGTGCAAATCGTGCAATTGGGCTTGCAGAAAAAACCAGAAAAAAGGTCAGAAAATTAGATATTCGCGGATAAAATAGGTCAAATAAAGCAGCAGAAGAGCCAAATTTCTACCTGACAAGGGAAGAATTTGACCTTTTCTCGGGATCGGTCGACCCTTTAGGCAAACAGTGGTGTCGTTGTGAATTTTTGGCAATTCTGTTTACAAGTTTGGCTTTCGACCAAGACACAACACAACGCTGCAGACTGCTAGGATCGCAACGGATGCCTATGCAGCATTTAATAAGCTTTAAAGTACGGTTATGCTGCTTCTCGACATGCAAAGGGCCTTTGACACAGTCTGGCACACAGGCCTGCTGTACAAGTTATTTGCCGTGCATTCACTGCCACTCTACCTAGTTTCCTTTATAGCGTCTGACCTGAAAAACCGTTCCATCCAGGTGAAAGTGGAGAATTCCACTTCCGCCAAAAGACGCATCGCGGCAGGAGTACCAGAAGGAACAGTAATTTCGCCGCTGCTGTATACATTGTACACAGCAGACATTCCAAAACTTCCCACTACAAAAATAGCACCATACGCTGATGATACGGCTATCTACGCATCGTCTTTTGATGCTCAGGCTGCGAAATCTCGCATAGCACATCACCTGAGTTTATTGACGCCATATTTTGACAAATTGAAACTTAAAGTGAATCCCAGGAAGACTGAACTTATCATCTTTTCGCGCAAATTCACTAACAACAACATCTTATCACCACTCGTGGTCCAAAATACTCGTATCAAACCAACAAAAGAGGTGAAATACCTGGGATTCAAACTAGACGCCCGACTCCATTTCAATAAGCATGTTGACTATGCTATACAAAAGACTGCCATGGCCCGAAGAAAGTTATATTCTCTTCTGGCGCCTAATTCTTTCCTATCACCTCGAAATAAACTTCTGCGATACACCTCCACTATAAGGCCCTTACTTACATACGGCTCCCCTATCTGGCACTCTGTTAGCGACACCACCAGGCGGCGTCTTCAGGTGGCCCAAAACAGGTTCCTAAGAGGCGTCTTATCCGCTGACAGATACACCAGAATAACTGAACTGCACGAAGCTACAAGGGTGGCCTATATAGGAGACTATATAGATACCATCTCCGCCAAATTCTATCATAGCGGAGTGCAAAGCTCTGTCCTGACGCGAAATCTTACCCAAGTTAGAGCAAACGGTCGTCCAACGCAGGGTCCCCTGTATAAACGACTGCCCATATTTCATACGGATTTTGTCCCCGACAAAACGTGACAACAGACGAACATTTAATGCATAATGCAGGTTTAGTCGTTCGCAGCAGGCGATCAATCCACGCTGACTTGTTCCGAGGGATGCAGGCTGGTCCTGCACCAATCGGAGCGAGGAGGCGTGGCCTAGGCAATCTATTCGTTGAAACAACCGCTGACTAACGCAACGGCTGGCAGAATCAGACATAAAGGCCGAAGCAAAAGGGGTTTTTGGCTTCCCTTTAGGAAGACCTTTTTTCCGCAATGAATGCCCCTGAATAAAATAAAACCGCCGTTTAAAGATTGCACTCCTTTCGTTGCCGTGCGGATGCCAGATCGGCGAACGTCCATGTAAGGGAAACCCCAGGAAATGGACCGATGGGCTGCCATTTAGACATGCTGAACGGAGGGAACTGGGCCGAATATCAGGCTAGCCACAGCTGCGGCGTTTATCCGTCTTGGCGTGAAATTTTTATACTGTAATTTTTAATAAATGTTTTATGTATGTATGTATGTGTCCAGTGAGTCTTCAACTAGCCGTGGTACGATCCGCTTGTGCGAAAGATTGTTTCTCGTGCTCTAGGATTCTCAACCACAGTTTGCGTGCTTTATTTTCTTTTGCGGTGTTAACATAAACAGTACAAGAGTTCTCCGTTGTGGTAAACGTTAGTTTTCTTCCTTAGCTTTCTCAAGTGTTATTTTACAATTCAAAATCCATTTCAATCCATTTAAATCAATCAATTGTCATCATTCGTTTATCCAATTAAAATTTTTTTTGTAAATTCAATTTTCTAAATATTTGAAATATTTAGAAAGATGTAATTGCAAGTCAAAATAAAACTAATCTTTTTCTGAAATTCCAATGTATGTTTTTCATGTTGCCTATTAAGATCAACATTTTAAACAGTTCGCTTCCTTTAAAGTGTCGACTTTCAGACGAACTTGTTCCGACATCCAAACGTGGGTTCATAAAACCACACTGACTATGTTGATACCATATAAGACGAAGGGCCACTTTATGCAATTATCGAAAATATTCTAAATAAATCAAATAATAAATAGCCTTTAAAACAGTGTTGCTAGATTGATATGTTAATATGGGAGTCCTATTTCATAGCTCGCTGAGCTGTCACAACAAATCAGCTGTGCCTGGGAAACACGATTTAATTAAAGAGGTCCCTCATTTGGCCAATGGCGTCACGTTTTGTGACGTCATGTTGCAATGAGATTGCTCAAACTATACATACGGTTCGACGTAGACACCGGCAAAATGGAGGAGACATCACAGGCACTAATGTACGACTTCGTCAACACGCATTGTGCAAAGTTTGGAACAGCAATCGCCAGGTCAATCACCGACCTGGAGTGGAACGAAGTCGCGGAAGCACTGGCCGAGAAGGTCAGCGGGATCTGCATGCGAGCATGATGTCGACCGAAGCCGGGAGAACGACGGGAGGTATTGCAGCGATAAGGGAGCAAACGCCCACCTTCGGCAACGACGACCAGCCACCAGCATCGAGCTGGAGAACGTAATGCTCAAACTGAAGCACAAAAAGGCAACGGGCAGCGACAAAATCCCTAACGAGGCGGCACAGCGCATCCTGCGGGCAATGGGCGAAAGGCTACTCCAGCTCTATAACCTCACTGCCTCAAGGAGCGGGTGTTCCCCGCATGCTGGAAGATCAGCAAAGTTGTGTGGCCAATAAGCCTACATCCAACGCTGGGGAAAATATTGGACAAGGTCATCAATGGAAGGCTGCAACTCCTCCTGGAGAACGGCGGACACCTGGACCCTAGACAATATGGGTTCCGAGAAGGCAGAAGCAAGATTGGAGCCCTGAGTAGGCTGGTCCATGAAATTCGACAGAACATGGCAGGAACACAAAAGCAGGTCGTAACGCTCCATGTGAAGAACGCCTTCAACATGGCATGGAAACCATACAGCCTACATCGGCTCGGCAAGTCCAACATAAGGACAACATTGGCCAGCATGATCAACAGCTATCTGACGGACAGGAAAATCATCATCAGAGGCCTGACATATGTGTCCACAAGGATCCAGCATGGGGCCGAGACTCATGCTGGTGGTTGTGTAGAGCTGGTTCGACAAACTGAAAGCGGCCGGAGAAGTTTGGGCAGAGGAACTACACCAGCAGCAGGACAGGTGGGAAGAGCTGACGGATGAACTCACATACCTGCAAGCCTTCGGCGACGACCAGGTGCTAGTCATGAAAGGGAAATCGGCGAAAAAGATAGAGAGGAAGTGGAGCATCGTCTGTACCGCATGTCAGGGGTGGGAGACCGAAAGTGGCGCAACCTAAAACGAGGGCAAAACGGAGGCCATGTATATGTCGGCAAAATCAATACGACAACCGGTGCTGAAAACGGTGAACACCACAATTGAACAGCGCAGTTGCGTGAAATACCTGGGCATACAAGTGGACAGACACCTGACGTACACGAATCACGTCAACTGCGTTCGGATCAAAATTGAGGAGATGGCCATTAGGATCGGCCACAAAACAAGAAGAGTGTGGGAATGCAACCCGGAAACCCTCATACACATAATGCAAAGAGCACTCAAACGAGCAGTGCTCTACGGCAGTGAAATGTGGGGCACAAGCATGGGAAAGGAGGCGGCAATGAGAGCGGCACCGCCCATGGCAATCACGGCGGCACTACAGGTTCTGCGCGGAACACCCCCATGGTGAATTGAAGCACAATTCAGGCAGAGCTGCTTCATGCAGACAGCCTCCAACGAACAAGAAATGACGATAGGCCACGAAAAGAATCTACACCCGCGCAAGGCGTTTCTTCAGGAGCGCATCAACGACAAGAAACCAATGTTCCAGATGCACACAGACGCCACACTGAAGAGCAACGGAAGAGCAGCAGTGGGCATAACCATGCCAGGGCGCGAGGTGGCAGCCAGATTGGCGAACAACACCAGGATAAGGGTTGCGGAGGCATTCGGAGTCCTGAAAGCCATACGCGATAGGCATGGCAGACAACGAGCCACACATAGCGATCAGGACGGATAGCCGCGAAACAACCGAGGTTATAAACAAGGGCAGCGACAGGCCACGAATCCACGCGGACATCCTCAGGCTCATGGAACAACGCCATGCGAGAGGATGGACTACGATAGTAGCCTGGGAAGAAGGACACAAGGCAGCCAACGGTGCAAATGCTAGAGCCCACGCGTTAGCAAATTAAGGGGCAGGGGCGGGCACGCATACAACTGAGACAGACCGCTACAACCTCAGGACCAACAGGGACTGGGCGAAAGTTCGGAACGACACTATCATGAGTGAGTGGCAAAAAGAGTGGGACACAGTGGAAAAAGGAAGAGAGTTACATCAAATCTGCAAGGAAGTGGGACGGGGAGTGCTGAGCATATCCCTCAAGGCGATCCAGCTCGCAACTGGACACGGGAACATCAATGCGTACCTGAATCGGTTCGGCAAAGTGAACGACACACAGTACTCTTGTGCAATCGGAGAAGAAACGGTAGAGCACGTGAAGTTTAGGTGCCCAAGGGCCGACAGAAACGCGGCAAGGCAACATGTGTGCATCGAATTCAGGTCGTTGGACACTCACTTGCGGAAGGATTGTAAAATAACGCGTGACATCCAGAAACTCAACAAGTGGGCCGAAATGTCTATGCTCACCGAGCAGATGGCGGAAAATGCATGATTAGGACACTGCGCCATAAGTAATCAAGTAAGATAAAAATCAGGACAGCGCGCGAATTGACAATAAGGACAATGTGCGAATAGAATAGGGTAGACAATAAGGGCAGTGCAGGGAAAATCTAAATAGTTGCTATATTAGGTTAGACGATAGATATAGCAGATTAGGGTAGAATAGGTCCACCCTTTCTCCGCGAATTGGTTGGGAGGAAGTCCATGATATGGAACAGGAGTTCTAATGGGAGTTGTTTCGCAACGATCGTAGGTGTGCGGAAACCCGAGATGGGTGAACGCCGCAAGGTAGGAACCCGGGCAGAGCGGCGACATTCGAACACACACACATGGGGGCGCTCCTGAGACGAATGCGACGAACCGAGGAGTTGGTGGTTGGGGACTTCACCTCCAAGTCGCCGGAATGGGGATCACCCATCGATTATCGTAGAGGGGCCTTGCTAGCATGGTACCCGTCGGAGGCACTCGGCCTCCTGACGGAATCCTTCCCGGGACTGCTGAAGGATATTTTCAATGGTTTGCTTTAATCGCAGAATTTCCTGAAGAATTGAAAACTGGTAGACTAGTGTTGATTCCTTAGCAGGCGGAGCCGCTGCTCGAGGACACCAGGGCCTTTGTGCCTGATTAACACCATCGCCAAGCTGTTAGAACACCTAATTAAGGCCCGTCTAGAGGAGGAACTAATGGAAAGGGGAGACCTGGCCGATAACCAGTACGGCTTCAGGAAAGGCAGGAGTGCGGTGCAGGCTGTGGAGCGGGTCATCGAGATTGCCCGGGCTACAAACCTGGGACGCGACGGGATAGGCGGGAACAGATGATGTGTCTTCATCATTCTGGATGTCCGGAACACATTCAATAGCGCCTCGTGGGCCACCCTGATCAGGGCATCGGAGCTTTGAGAAGTGTCGGGATACCTGATGAACATCATCAAGGACTATCTCTAGGATAGAGAGACATTTCTAGACTCCAAGTGTTTGCAGACGCTGAGGCTGCCTGTGGGCATCCCCCAGGGTTCTGTACTCGTCCCCCTCCTCTGGATTATATTGCATCACACTGCTTTGAGGCTGAAATTGTCACCGGTGGCCCGAACCACAGGGTTTGCGGATGACATAGGGCTAGTGGTTTCTGCAGGTTGCAGGCAAGACTTAATTGATAAGACTGACAGTGCGCTGGACACAATCACAGCATGGCAGCGGGAGAACTGCATCACCATTGTGCCGGAGAAGACAGAGTCTGTCATTCTGTCGGGAACGAGGAAGAGGGACGACATATCTTTCATCGTCGGCGGAACCCTAGTAAAACCTCAGCACACGGTGAGGTGTCTGAGAGTGTCCATCAGCCAGGACCGCAGATTAGGGCGGCACATCGAGGGGGCCACACAAAGGGTGTCAAAGAAGATCGGGGACTTGTCCAGGTTTATGCCCAACATCGGCGGCCCGGACTCCGCCAAGAGGAAGGCTCTATATACGGTCGTGGAGTCAATGGTTCTGTATGCGGCTCCCGTGTGGCATGACTGGGCAACCTTTGCCAAATATCGCATTATGATCAATGGGGTACAACGGAGAGCTCTCCTTTAGGTCGCCTCTGGATACAGAACCATGTCGGGAGCTCAGGTGATTACGGGGATGCCAATCATGGACCTCCTGATGAAGGAGCGGAAGCGGCTTCACGACGGCGGTGGCGGACATTTGTGATCTGCGAGGAAAGCTGCGAGGGACGCCTCAGGAGCGCTGTGGGAGGCCAGGTGGGATGCCCTCTTGGAAAAGGCCCAGTGGACTAGGAGGCTGATTGGGACCTCCGACTGAGGCTGGACTGTAAACACTGTTTCATTCAAGCAAGAACCAAGCTAAACGGACTGCGGAACTGCGAGTTTAAAATCGGCGAAAATTAGTATTAAATCGGTGAATTTTGTGCCACAAAACCGGGAGTTAAAAAGAAGATCAAGTGAACATTAGAACAAGTGCGATCGGGAAACCCAGGACAAATATAGAACCTTAAGATAGACAATAAGTTAGATTTATTTAAATAGTGAATAGTAGATAGTGAAATACCGTTAAAATTATCAGCTAAAACCGAGCAAATCGAGCAAGGATCAGTTGAAAAACGATACATAAACCGCGATAAGGAAGTGCGGACTAAAGTAAACTGGTCCGAAAAACCGGGTTAGTTTTGCACCTGCGGACGAAAGTCAAGTGCGCAAGGTTTAAGGGGACTTGGAAACAACAGGTGGCAAAGGATAATTTTTGCGGAGGATACCCTACGAGAGGGTAAGTTGGGAAATAAATCAGGCAAGGGCACTATAGACATTACAAAAAATAGTAAACAACCAAATGGGGCATTTTATTAAGCCGCGGCCAAACGGAGAGTCGTCAACAAAACCCAAGGTGCGGAGAGTGATCGAAGGGCCGAATTGAACGGGCAAAAAACGAAATTTATCATTTGCGGGCAAACCGAGAGTCGGAGGAGATCGCCAGCGATTAAAAGGGGTCCACCGGCAATAGACGGAAAGGTCCACTTTGACAAAAAGTTTTCGGCTAATATTCAGAGAACCGCGCGTTGGAACAGGGTTCTCATAAAGGGAAAGACAACCGGCGGCACAGCCCCTTCCCGGAAATAACGTCACCGGCTTCGAGCGCGATTTCAGGCCAAACCGTGCGTCGGACCAAGGTGGTCACAAAGGGAAAAGTGGTCAGGAGCTCGGCGGCTACCCCCCCATAAAAAAGGGGGCAAACGTCACCAACTAGCAAGAGGGACACGCCAACTGCAAGCATGGAAGACACGGAAGAGCGAAAAAGGAAACAATCGGCGCTATACCAACGGGAAGAACTGGCCCATCATGGAGAAGAAATGGAAGCAATCCCTAAGCGAATATCGCTGCCGAGACCGCCAGCACGAGTAACTAAAAAAGGATGAATGGAAACCGACAGGCGATCCCCAGCAAAGAACCTAAGCCCGGAGCAACAGGAGAAAGTGGAATCCCTAATCGCAAGAGTAGGGGAAATTCTGAATGAGGATGAGGCAAGGGAACTAAATACGCCTGAAAGGGAATCCGGAATGGAGAGCTCCGAAACGCAGCTAGGAACACAAGGACAAAAAAGGACAACAATAGGAGGGGCACAAAGGGTAGGTCAGGTGATAGCCTGCAAACAGGATATACTACGGGCGGTAATCCGCTACACATCAGGCAAAGTACAGTTCAACAGGGAGGACAGGGAGACCGTGATCGCAAGGGTGAACGAAATGACGGACATTGTCCTCAAACTCTTGGAGGAGATATACCAGGAAACCAAGAAGGAAAACAACCCGAAAATGTCGTTCACCCAAATTGAGAGGCAGATTGAGGATCAGAAGCGGGAAATACAAGCCCTAACATAAAAGAGATACGGGAACTAAAGAAGGATGGGATTGTAAATACACAAAAGAGCACTAGCACAGAAATAAACAAAAGGACAATAAAAGGCACACGGTCGAGAACGGGACCGATACATAAGCAACCAGAAAGGCAACCACGCATGGACAATATACAAACAGAAACCCAAACAGACACAAAAAAACTCGAAACAGAAACAAGAAAAAGACTTATGCAGACATAACAGGCCAGCAGCCACAACCCAAAGACAAAACGGAAGGAGGGAAGACACCGGAGAGAAAGGATAAACTCATCACACTAATGCAGATACCGCAGGGACAAAAATCAATGGACGTAATAAAACAACCAAAGGCACAGCACAGGAGGAAGCAAGGAAGACATGGGGAATACGAGGATTTTCAACAATACAGCAGAGACAATTAGCGATGAATTACAGAGACGAAAACCAACAAAAAATAATCGACGAAAAAATACGCAGCAGACCGGAGCTCCAGATAACGAAGACGGAACGATCAAACCCACGACTGCTAATTACAGGAGTGACAAAGGGGTACACGGACGACGAACTACTGGACATAATAATAAGCGAAAATAGGGAACTGCAAAAAGAGGTGGGGGTAAACATCAAGGACAAGGCGATAATAAGGAAAAGAACAACATGTGTGAACAGGACAACAGAAAACATTACGATAGAGACAGAACCGACACTATTTAAAACACTCATCAGGATGGAGAGAATATTTATAGACCTCAGCGCGGTCTATATCAAAGAAGAGGTGGAAATTATTATATGTTTCAACTGCCACAAATATGGACACCCTGCGGAATATTGCAAGGACAAGGCGCGTTGCCACATTTGTGGAGGCCCACACCAGGGGAACGAGTGTCAGGAAAGTGACATGGACTTTCCCAATTGTGCCATACAAGGAACCCCAAATTCAGCGAGACGACACACAGCGCGGCACAGATTATGTCCCATATACAAACGAAAGGCAACACAGTACCAACCGACCAGGATTAAGTACGTCGGAGACAGGAAAACATTAACAGGACCAACACAATGAAAGTGATACAATTTAACGCAGATAGAGGGAAGGAAGCGAAAGCACTATTGAATCAATATGTTAACAACAACAACATATTCCTAATATTGATGCAGGAACCCTATAATAAACACCAGACAGAAGGACAGATAAAGAAGATAAACAATGGAACAAAATCGAAGACAGAAATCTGGACCCGAGAAGAAATAGAATACACCATAATAACCGAACTCACGGACAACAAAACAACATCCATACAAATCAATACCAACAACAAAAATAAAGGGATATCCATAACATCCATATACGACGAGCCTGGAGGGAACAGAAACATTAGGACAGAACAATTCGACAGCAAGCAGCGAGAATGAGATGCACGAATGGACCAACACCTACTAGGAGGAGACTTCAACGCTCATAGTGAGATATGGGGAGGAACCTCAAATGATCAAAGAGGGGAGGAACTCACCATTGGATAATACACAAATATTACACATTGGGAAATAAAAAGACGGAAAGCCCAACATTCCAAGGACCAATGGGAAACAGCTACGTGGACGTAACTATAACAAAAGGAATAACACTAACAGACTGGAAGGTAGAAGATGAAGAAACCCTCTCCGCTCACAAGTACATTTCTTACGAAATAGAAGCGGAAATCACAAGAAAAAGCCGAAAAAACAAAACAGTCACACCGAAAATTTTAACTGGAGACAAACAACAAACGTATTGGCAGAGCCAGCAACGAAACTATGTAAGAGAGCGTGCGCAAAATACATTAAAACAAAGACACGCAGAAATGGCGATGAAGAGGGATGGTGGAATGAGGTCCTGGAAAAAACCAAAAGAAGACTGAACAAAGAAAGACGGAAAATACAAAACACAACAGATCACATGGCTAGGGAGGAAATGAAGGAAAGTTATAGAGCATTGAGAGCCACCTACGAAAACAACATCAGACAGTAGAAACGGAAAAAATATGACGCACAAACCACCGACATGTTAAGACTATCTACATGGCACCAAGCCTGGAACTTACAGCTGGCAAACAACACACGGACACAAATAGGACAATAAAGAAAGAAGACGGAACATACAGAACAACAGATAAGGAGAAACAAGAATATCTCGTAAATAAGTACTTCCCACACGACACTGAAGAGAAAGACAACGATTTCAAGAAGGAATTAAGAAAAAAGGTCCACAAATTCAGGGAGGAGATAGAGCCACGAATAACGATAACGGAGATACGAAACGTACTGGACGCACTACAACGGAACAAAGCAACAGGAACTGACGAAAAACCTAACGAGGGCACAGGATATATACTGGACACGATGGGGGACAGACTGCTGACACTGTACAACAGATGCCTGGACGAACAAACCTTTCTGGCACCCTGGAAAACATGTAAACTGACTTGGATCCCCAATAGAGACGTCACACCTCGACCCATCGCAATACAGCCAAGACTCGGAAAGATAATGGACAGACTGATAAACAAACGACTACAACACGTGATAGAGAGCGACGACAACCTAGATAAACGACAATATGGGTTCAGAGAAGGACAAAATACAACGGACGCGATATAGAAAGTCACAGAGACAATAAAGAACAACAGAACGAGAGGACTATATCAACAAATAATAACGCTAGGCTTAGCGAACGCTTTAAATACCGCATGGAAGCCCCACATTATGAATGAACTGGCAAGGACTAACACGACGAGAATGCTGGCGAGAACAAAAGAAAGTTACCTGACGGGACGGAAACTCAAGATAGGAAACGATACATACACGACCACAAAGGGATGTCCACAAGGATCCAGCATGGGACCAACGCTGGGGTTATTAGTCATGGAGGGCTGGTTCAGGGTCATAGACGAACAAGAGCAAACATGAAGACAGGCACAGACCGACCCGAAGGACGTAACAGAGGACAACAAAGACGAGCTATCGCAGGTACAAGCGTTCGCAGACGATCAGATCATCATCATATCGGGCCCTTCCGCCCAGAAAATAGAAAAGAAGTGGACGTACATATGGGAGGCATGTGAAACCTGGGCCATGCAAAGCGGATCAACATACAACGAGAGGAAAACGGAGGCGATGTTCGTACATACTAAAAAGGTTAGACCACCAACACTAAAGGTAAACAACAACACAATACAACAACGCGACACAATAAAATACCTCGGAATTACACTGGACAGCCAGCTAAACTTCACGGAACACATAAGACAAACCAGACATATAGTGGAGGAGACAGCTGCAAAACAGACAACACAAAACACTACCTACATAGATTCAGAAAAACAGACAACGCGACATGTACATGCGGTACGGAGGACGAAAGGCTCGAGCATATTAAGTACTTCTGCTCTGAAATGGACAGATACAGTACACTAACACTGACACTTAGACGACAAGACGGAACTAATGATACAACACAAATAGAGAAGCTGAACGAGTGGGCGGAGATATCAATGAAATCGGAGGAAAACCTGGAGCAATATGATTAGGTCAATAGGTTTAATAGGAGAAATAGGATAAGGGTTAGAAATAAGAAACAAGCTAGGGAAAATGTACATCAATTAGGTTAAGGTCTTCTTTCCCCCTAAATGGAGGGGGAGGTCCAAGGTACGGCGAAAGGGTTCAAGTTCAAGTTCAAGTGTTCAAGTGTTTTCGGCAGATAGTGGATGGCTTTCGCAAAAAAGGGGAAAAGGGGTATACCGGAAGGTAGGCACGCGGGTATCAAACCCATTAACATGTAAACACAGTTTATTTACACAGTTTGGTTTATACAACGGAAGAGAACGGTCGGATTGTCGAGTGCTCCTCCATTGTGAAAGGGCCTTTTGGGCACTGTACCGCGAAAAGTGGATAGTTTAAATCGAAATCGGTATCTAATTAAAGAGGACAATTTAGCGAAACGGAGTGCGCTTGTTTGGTGAAAATCGAGCAAAAGGATTAAGAGTTTTCAATAGATAAAAGTCAGAAAATTCCATTTAATAGTGCATAGATAGGGCGAATAAAGCTAGAGAACGGCCAGTTTTCTATCTCCGAAGAGTAGGGATCCGACGTTTTTTCAGGCGCTGAAGGCTCGCTCGACCCTTCAGGCAAGAGGTGGCGCCGTTGTGAACTTTTCGCTAGTTGGACGAAAAGTGCGACGCTGCCGATGTGACATTTCTATATGACAATTTATTGCTATTGGTTTATATTTGTTGATTTGTTTGTTTTCATATTTGTTTATTTGTATATATTTGTTTATTTACCTACCGCGTTTCGCTAATAGCTGACAATTGACGTCTGACAGCTGACTCTGAAAACGGCACCGCGATTTACCCGCGCGTAGTGAAGTGAGTGAAATGAGTGACACAAGAGGAAACAATAGCGAGGGGGGCAAAAGGAAGAAGGATTGAGAGTTACTGGCCAATATGGGAACGGAATTGGTAGCAATCCCGAAAAAACCAATGCTGACAAGGTCACCCGCAAGAGCGAGCAAGAACGGAGGACCGCTGTACCCATATTCACTCTCACGCCGTCGGCCGCCAGCAACCAAGACAATCAGTCCGGAGCACCAATCCAACCTGGTCTCCCTGCTGGCATCGGTCAACGCACTGCACGCAACAGGCGAAGATAGTGAGGCGGCATCATTAATACATGAGAAGGAAACGGTGGTAACACCAAAAACATGACTGACTGACCAAATGGACAAGAACACCGTCGAGCGAAAAAAGTAAAGCCAAACGATGGAAAAAGCGATAAGGGCCAAACAGTCCATAATCGAAGTGGTTAGCAGATACCAAAATGGAAAACTGCAATTCAACAAAGAGGACCGGGAAACAGTGCTGCGCAACGTCAATGAACTGACGGACATATTGATAGGGCTACTGACTGACAGCCAACAAGGGGGTACGTGGCCTAGGCCATGCCTCCTCGCTCCGACTGGTGCAGGACCAGCCTGCATCCCTCGGAACAAGTCAGCGTGGATTCGGTCAGTCGCGTCATGTTGGACTTTTGTGCGTTTCTGGCCTGCTAGGAATGACTAAACCTGCATTATGCAGGAATTGTTCGTCTGTTGTCACGTGTTGTCGGGGACAAAATCCGCATAAAATATGGGCAGTCGCTTATACAGGGGACCGTGCGTTGGGCGATCGTTTGCTCTAACTTGGGTAAGATTTCGCGTCAGGACAGAGCTTTGCACTCCGCTATGATAGAATTTGGCGGAGATGGTATCTATATAGTCTCCTATATGGGCCACCCTTGTAGCTTCGTGCAGTTCAGTTATTCTGGTGTATCTGTCAGCGGATAAGACGCCTCTTAGGAACCTGTTTTGGGCCACCTGAAGACGCCGCCTGGTGGTGTCGCTAACAGAGTGCCAGATAGGGGAGCCGTATGTAAGTAAGGGCCTTATAGTGGCAGAAGTTTATTTCGAGGTGATAGGAAAGAATTTGGCTCCAGTAGAGAGTATAACTTTCTTCGGGCCATGGCAGTCTTTTGTACAGCATAGTCAACATTCTTATTGAAATGGAGTCGGGCGTCTAGTTTGAATCCCAGGTATTTCACCTCTTTTGCTGGTTTGATAGGAGTATTTGAACCACGAGTGGTGATAAGATTCTGTTGTTAGTGAATTTGCGCGAAAAGATAATAAGTTCCGTCTTCCTGGGATTCACTTTAAGTTTCCATTTGTCAAAATACGGCGTCAATAAACTCAGGTGATGTACAATGCGAGGTTTGGCAGCCTGAGCATAAAAAGACGATGCGTAGATAGCCGTATCATCAGTGAATAGTGCTAGTTTTGTAGTGGGAAGTTTTGGAATGTCTGCTGTGTACAATGTATACAGCAGCGGCGAAATCACTGTTCCTTGTGGTACTCCTGCCGCGATTCGTCTTTTGGCAGAAGTGGAATTCTCCACTTTCACCTGGATAGAACGGTTTTTTAGGTAAGACGCTATAAGGGAAACTAGGTAGAATGGCAGTGAATGCATGGCAAACAACTTGTACAGAAGGCCTGTCTGCCAGACTGTGTCAAAGGCTCTTTGCATGTCGAGAAGCAGCATAACCGTACTTTGAAGCTGATTAAATGCTGCATAGGCATACGTTGCGATCCTAGCAGTATGCAGGGTTGTGTTGTGTCTTGGTCGAAAGCCAAAATGCTCATCCGGGATTAAACTTTGAAGCTCGGCTGCTGCCTATTGTCTCGAATAGATGACCTTCTCGGTTAATTTGCCGAGGGTGTTCAACAGGGAAATTGGCCTATAAGAGGCGGGTTCGGTCGGGTTTTTGCCCGGCTTTAACATGGGGATTATTACAGCGTTTTTCCTGTCCTGTGGGAAGTGCTGCAATTTAAGGACTGCGTTGACCATTTGTTCTATTAGCACAATAGTTTTCCGCGGTAAGTTTTTGAGGAGTAAATAAGGGATGCCGACTGGCCCGGGGGGCTTTTCGTTGTTATATAGGAATGCAAAACCGAGAGTGGTATAGGATACTACCGTTCTACAAAAACAGCGGTCTGTCTTTCAATTTCGTTATCCTGAAGGGCTGGTTGGACCTTGTGTACTTCTGCCAAAAAGTCGGCGAGCAGCTCGCACTTGTCACTGGTGGTAATATAAATCCGCCCCTCTTTTTCCAGGGCGGGGACTTGCTCATAGCCTTTTTGCAGACTTCTCGACAGTTTCCACAGAGAATTGTCACGGGGAGCCAGATTTCGGAGATTCTCCGCCCAGGTATAATTCCTGTATGCGGAGATTTCGCGCTGTATGTCTCGTGCAAGCTCTGTTGCCATTATGCGCTCGGCAGATTGCCTGAATCGCTGCCAACGCTTCCTGATTCGATTTTGCGCCTTAACAAGGTCCAAACTTTCCTCAGGAAGATTGTCGCGCCGCGGTCTGTTCGGAATTTTTTGGCCAAAGCTTTCTGTGTCCGTTGTGTATTCCTGGTCAGACATTTTACCGCATGCTATAGAGCTTTGACAGTATCAATCTGGCCCGGAATACACGTCAGGTCTTGTAGTCTTTTTCGATATTCGCGAAAATCGAAATTTTCGTATGAATATCGAAAGTCGTTAGTTTGTGTGCGTTTTAATCCCTAATGTCGAGGTAAATGGGCAAAAGGTCACTGCTGAGGGCGTCTATAACCACCATCTCCGTGAGTTTGGCGAGTCCTTTGGCAATTCCGATGTCGAGGTATAATGGATTCCTTCCACTGTTCGGGTAATGCGTTGGGGATGAAGTGGGCATAGCGAGTAGGCCATTGTCGCGAACGTAGTCGGCTAGAAATTGCCGGCTGCGTTTTAATGTCCAGGGTTATTGAATAGTGGATGGTGGGCGTTGAAATCTCCCATTAGCAACACCCTATTGGTGTTTATGAAAAATGGATCAACATCAGCGGCCTGTAAGCGTACGGGGGAGAAATAGCCACAGCCTCAGAGGAGAACCAGGAGACAAGTAAAGCGGACCTACGCTGACATAGCAGGGCAGAGAAACGTCAAAAAGGAGAATGCACCGGGATGGAAAACACCAGAGAAACGAGAGAAGCCCATCACCCTGCGGCAGGTTGTTACGTGCAAATATTTTGTAAACCTCTTAATTTGTTTTCGGCGTCGGTATGCGTTTTCAAGTTATTTGCCAAGCATATCTGTTTTGGTTTTTTCATCATAGAGTTAAATTTTGGCGGTAAAATCCGATTCTAACAAATTTGGCGATTCTTATGGCAGGTGAAAGAAATGTTTAGCAGATTGCGGAATCACGTGTCCGTTAGGGCCAATGAACTTGGTGAGTTTTGGTTCCTGCGCCAACGGAAGGATGGGGGGGAGAAAAAACTTCTACTGGTGTGACGGTAGATTTTTGGGCTGAGGAAATTTAATTAGGCCGTGACGATCAGATCGGTAGGTCTTTCGAGTTCATTCCGCATGGTCGGGTTTTGAATTTTTGATAGTGGTCAGCGCTATCGCATGGTCGGTTTTTGGGGGATTTTAGAATCGAGAAATTCCTTGATGGTTGCATAGATTGCAAGAAGCATTTTTTTCCAATGGGAAAAGCAATCATCTAATGACGAATCCATGATGGCCGATATGACTACGTGTAATTGATACGAGAGCCGTGGGGCAATTAAAAACCAGCTCTTTTTGGGAACCTCAGCTGACCATTGGACTTTTGACGTTGAGACTGATCCTGGTGTTTTCTATTTTGGTGGACTTTCCATTTTTGTATGCTACTTGGAAGCATGCTGGCGCCCAAATTTTGGTGAAGGCTTTTGTTTTTTTATCACATTATTTTTTTATAACTGGACTTATTAACGGTTAATAGTTAACTGCTTGTGCTGAAACATTCAAGTTCGACTGCATCCAGTCCATTTTTTTAACTTTAATTGCGATAACATTTACTGTGGATTTTTGGCCACTGACTGAAGTGATCACTCCAGCCGGCCCCCCTCAGGATCCTTCCCCTTCACCATCCAGGCTTGATTGAAGTTAAGGTATCTATAGATTAAGGGTGCAACTAAAATTATCCTAGTTTTACACTCTAAGTAAATTTATATATTTTGTAATTTTCTTTCTCTCAGTAAAATTGTTAATTTTTTGTTGTAAAATACATCAGTTGTGCAGTTGACTTTGAGTGTGCGTAATTTTGTATTGTCCATTGGGCGTTCTAAATATTGTTCACTAGCCGCAAAGTACTAGTTGGCTCTTGCTCTTACTCACGCCCGAGATAAAATAATTTTAGCTACAAGTAAAATTCATAACAAGGTACCAGAAGGCAAGAAACCTGCAGAAGTCATCGAGATCATCAAAGAGGTGGCACAGGAAGAAGCCCGAAACACGGGAGGAATCCGAGGATTCGCCACAACGAGGAATGGACAGATAGCCATACAGTACAAGCATGAGGCACAACAGAAGACGATAGACGCAAAGATAGGAGGGTGACCAGACATCCAACTGAAGCACCTCACACGTACACTGCCGAGGCTGACCGTCATAGGAATCCAGGCTGGCTACACGGACGAGCAACTGATACAAGCGATCACGGTAGAGAATCCCGAACTATGTGAGCAACTGGGAGGGAACCTCGCAGGGAGAGCTAAGATCCTAAGACGGTGGGCAAACCGCTACAGGAACAACAGGGAAAATGTGGTGAAAGAGCCCGAAGCCTTCAAGATAATGGTGCGAAAGGGAAAGATCTACCTGGACCTCAGCGAAGTCAGGATTGTCGAGGAGGTAAACGTCGCTCAGTGTTTCAACTGTTGCATGTTTGGACATGTGGCCAAGCACTGCAAAGAATAGGCAAGATGCGACACGTGCGGAGGAGCGCATGCCGGTCGCGAATGCCTATCGCAGGACCTGGACTGCCCTATCTGCAAAAGGCAGGGAATTGCTAAACAGGAGAGGCAGCACGCGGCCAGGGACTTGCGGTGCCCAATATACGCCCGTAATCTTACGCAATACCAACAAACCAGGGCGAACTGCGGCGCTGAGAGGGAGACTGCAAACAACGCGTCCACAAATGAAGGTGCTGAAGTTTAACGCTGATAGAGGAAAGGCGACAACCGGACTAATGGAGAGGTACATGCAGGACAACGGCATAGACCTGGCATTGGTGCAAGAGTCATACGTCTTCCACAAATCAGACGGGACATACAGGCGAGTGAGGCACGGTAACAAATCAAAAACGGAGCTGTGGATCAGGATCAGCATTGACCACACCGTAATAACGGGCCTCACGATCGACAACATGGCCACCGCACTACTGGAGCAAAAAGGGCAACAGCTATACGTCACGACGATCTACGACGACCTGGGCGGCCGCACCAATACCAGACTCCAGGAATTTCGGAATAAGGGCAGCAAGCTAGGGCTCGCAATGGGGAGACACATTGTCGCGAGCGACTACAACGCACATCATGCGATTTGGGGCGGAACGTCAACCGACGCGAGAGGCGAGGAAATCCTCAGTTGGCTAATTGAGAACAACTGCACAATAGCCAACGACGCACATAAGAGTCCGACCCTCCAAGGACCACGAGGCAACAGTTACATCGACCTAACAATGGCGAGAGGGACGGAGGCTCGAAACTGGAACATCGAGACAGACAAGACGCCCTCCCTTCACAACTACGTACGGTTTGAAGTGGAAATCGACAACCCTGTTGCAACACCAGCAGCGCGAATATACGACTTCATCAACACCAACTGGCGCAAGTTCGGAAAGGACATCGGCAGGGCAATCGCGGACTTGGGTTGGGACGACGATGCCGAAACATTGGAGGACCAGGTCAGCAGGATCTGCATGCGAGCATACAGATCTCGCATAACGACCAAAATTCAAAGACGAGGTGACGAGATGGGCTGGTGAAGCAGTGCACTGGAAGCCTCAAAGAAGAGCATGCACCGGAAAATGCGAGTCCCAACAGGAAACGAACCCTGGAGCAAGACAGCAGGCCCAGGAGCAATACAAACGTATGCGCCGGGCATATAAAAAGTAAGTAGAGGCAGCCAAACAACAGGCAGCGGACGAAGAAACCGCGGCGCTGTTAAGCGACGAATCCTGGCACAACGCGTGGAAGAGACACCTGCCCAGCAACTGTACCATCCTCAAAGAGGACGGGCCCAACACCACGTCCGATAGCGATAAATACAATTACCTCACGGACAAATACTTCCCCAGCGACGACCCAACACTGGACACGGCTACGATGGCAGCGATCAGGGGTCAAATGCCCACCTCCAGCAACAACGAAGAGCCACCTATAACCAGCATTGAGCTGGAGAATGTGGTCTATAAGCTGAAACCCAATAAGGCGACGGGAACTGACAAGATCCCCGACGAAGCGGCAAGACACATGAGGAGGGAAATGGGCGAAAGGCTCCTCCAGTTGTACAACACCTGCATGAAGGAGCGGGTATTTCCGATGTGTTGGAAGTCTAGCAAGGTCGTATGGCTGCCGACGAAAGACGGATCCCTGCGGCCAATCAGCCTGCAACCGACGCTAGGAAAGATCCTGGACAACCTACTGAACGGGAGGCTGCAACACCTGCTTGCGGACGGCGGACACCTGTACCCCAGACAACACGGGTTCAGAGAGGGTAGAAGCACGCTCGGCGCCCTGAGCAGATTGACACACATCAGCAAGTAGTAACGCTCGATCTGAAGAACGCCTTATATATCCTATATAAGGTATATATCCGTATATCCTGCACCAGCTTGGCAAAACGAGCATTACCTACACACTATCCAGCATGATAAACAGCTTCCTCACGGGAAGAACGATTACCATGAGGGGCATGACCTACGACATAAGCAAGGTGTGCCCACAAGGCTCCAGCATGTGGTCGGCTATCTGGCTGGTGGTCATGCAGGGATGGTTCGAAAAATTGGACGCGTCCAGGGAGGCTTGAACAGAGCAACTCCACCAACAGCAGGACAGATGGGAAGAAACAACGGACGATCTAACATTCCTATAAACCTTCGCAGATGACCAGGTGCTAGTCATCAAAGAAACATCTGCCAAGAGGATCGAGCGGAAGTGGGAGATCATCAGGACCGCTTGCGAGGAGTGGGCGACCGAAAGCGGCGTTCACTACAACGAGGGAAAGACTGAAGCGATGTTTGTGTCGTTAAAGCCAATTAGCAGTCGGGTACTGAAAATCATGAACATTACGGTCGACCAGCGATGTGGCGTCAGGTACCTGGGAGTCCAGCTGGATAGACAGCTGACTTTCAGGAATCACATCAGCAGAATTCGCCACAAGACCGAAGAGATGGCCATCAAAATTGGCCACAAAACCAGAAGAGTGTGGGGACACAACCCGGAGACCCTAGTCCACGTGATGCAAAGAGCACTCAAACCTGCAGTGCTTTATGGCAGCGAAGTGTGAGGAGTGAGCGTGGCAAAAGAGTGCATGGCAAAAATCTTACGCCACAACACCTACGGCGGCACTTCAGGTCATGGCCGGAACACCGCCATGGTGGATTGAAGCGCTGGTCAGGGATGACAGCCACACAAAAAGAACAAGCCCGGAAAAGGCAGAGCTGACAAGGCACAAACAGAAACTACACACGTGCAAGGCGTTTCTCCAGACGCGCATCGACGACACCAAACCAGTGTTGCGGATGCACACTGACGCCACTTTGAAAATCAACGGCAGGGCCGCCGTGGGCATAGCAGTCCAAGGGCGCGACGCATCGTGCAGACTGGTGGACAATACCAAAATAGGGATTGCGGAGGCTTTCGGAGTACTGAAAGCCATACAACTGGGAGACGCAGCAAACGCGCCACAGATGGTGTTCAGGACGGACAGCCACGAAACAACGGAGGCAATCCATTAAGGCCACGAGAGCACCAGAATCCACGCGGACATACTCAGGCTCATGGAACAGCGCCATGCGAGAGGATGGAAGGCGACAGTAGGGTGGGAAGAAGGCCACAAAACGTCCAACGTTGCGAACGCCAGAGCACACGCCTTAGCAGCCCTAGGGGCAAAGGCGGACATGCCCACCACCGAGGCGGACCGCTATAACCTCAGGACGAATAAGGACTGGGCGAAAGAGCGGAATGCCACCACCATGAGGGAGTGGCAAAAGGAGTGGACCTCCGCGGACAAAGGAAGGGAAATATTCCAGATCTGCAAGGAGGTAGGACCGGGAATGCTGGGCCTTACTTTCAAGGCGATCCAGCTCGCGACAGGACACGGGAACATCCGAGCGTATCTATAGCGCTTTGCAAAAAGAGACAATGCGCAGTGCTCTTGCGCAGCCGGCGAAGAGACTGTGGGACACATTAAGTTCAGGTGCACAAGGGCGGACAGGTACGCGGCAAGATGTCAAGTGCGCAGCGAGTTTGGGTCGCAAGACATTCAACTGCGCAAGGACGGAAGAATAACAAGTGATACCCACAAAGTAAATAAGTGGGCCGAAATGGTTATCCTCCCCGATGAAATGGCGCAAAAAGAGTGATCAGTACACTGCGCCATAAGTAGACTAAGTAGTGATAAGTACTAAATAAGGAAAACCAGGACAGTGCTCGAACAGATAATAAAGACAATGCTCGAATGGAATAGGCTAGATAATAAGGATAGTGCAGGGAAAGTGTACACAGTTGGATTAGTTAAGTTTAGAATAGATCCCTTTCCCCGACTTCGCGCCGAGCAGCCATCGTGAACAGTCGATTTCTAGTGCGGTCCGCAAAGGGAAACATCCCAACGACCATAGAGACTAAAGTACTAAACAGACAATCGTGAAAGTGCTATGAGCGGATAGGAAAAAATCCGAGGAGTGCAGTGGTTTTTGTGAGGTGCTCCTAGGACGTAGGGATCAGGCATTACGGCAAATCGTAAGTGGAAAAAACAGTTGATTAAATAGCAGACATAGCAGCCAAGCGTACCCTTATTTCGCACGGGTGGCTACCTGCATAGGCCCATCTAGACGGCCCGCTGGGGTTGCGGCATTGCCGCTGTGAACATTCTGGCAACGAACATTTGAGGTTTTACCACAGACATTCTGTGAAATATTAGTAACCATTTAATTAGGCTATTATAATAGTGTTAGTTAGTATTTAGTGCATTGTGGACAATAGACAACGCAAAACACAAAAACAAAAACATCACATGAGTAAGCGGGAAGGGGGACCGGAAGGGGACAAAGCCCCGACGACCAGCACGGGTGTTTTTGGAATCTTTTCCCGAAGCGACAAAATGAAGAGGTCGCCAGATAGGGCAGCCGCGATCCGAATGAGGACCGAGGCGGGAGCGGAAGTAGGCTCGGGGGCGCCGCGTGACGACGAGGGCCACAAAACAAAGGGAACCTCCGAGAAAGAGAGAGAGAACGTCCACCACAAGCAAACAGCCGAACTCAGATCCAGAGTTCTCACACCAACCAGGAACGAACCAGCGGAAGAGCGACACCTACACGAAGGGAAAGAGTGCACGGAAGCACTAGCATTGAGTGCGGCCCTGGAAAATATTGCTAAACTCGGCAAGGAGCTGGAAAAATTCATTGAAAACAACACCAAGCGGGAAATTAAGGAAATCTGTGTCAAGCTGAAAAGACAGATCAGAATCACAAGCGGCACAGATATCTCAAACTGGCTAAACAATAGGAAATCACACGGCTCCACCACCGAAAAGGGCACGGCGAACGCAGGCACGCAGACGGGCAACACGTATACAATTGCAAATCTGGATAGCCACGACAGCTACAGCGCTCTGAGGGAAATCCTCAACAAAAAATGGGACGCGGCGGTGTACACAAACACCGAAATCAAGGTGGGCAACCCCCTGGACACGGAGGACAGCATCACCAAAGTGCTGCTGATACCCAACGACGGACAGGGAAAGGGGAGCCTCATCGAAAAGCTGTTCCAGGAAAAATTCCCGGAAATGAAGGCTATGGAGGAGGACTTTGGCATCCTGGAACAACAGGTGCAAATTAAAACAAAGTCGCCAGCCATTAGGATCAATAAGAAGACCGTCAGAATCGCATACAGCAGCGAGGAAGACCTCTTCAACAAACTCACGCGCCTGAGGGAAGAGACGACGGGGGAACCTGAGATAGCGACGCACCAAACCAGGGGTACAAAAACCGGAACGCTGAGGAAAATGCTGGAAGGAATATTCCACAATGCCGCAAGCAAAGTGGTTATCTACACCAGGCCAAATGGGCCAAGCCAGCCCACGCCATCGCAAGCCACACACAGGCAAAGGAATACACCGAAAACATTCGCCATAGTGGTGAGTAACAAGGGGAAAACCTACGAGGAAACCCTGAGAGGCGTAAAGGAGACCCTCACTACCAACAAGCTTGGGGAGGGGGTAAAGACGTTGCGCAGCACCAAAGACGGCCGGCTGGTAATTACCACGGAGAGACAAGCAGGCATTGTGGAGAAGATAAGCAGCGCGCTTCAACGCAACAACGATGGCGCGGAAAGCATCAAAGTCGTGGGCAATCAGAAGGCCAGGGATCCTATCCACATTAGAGGACTGGAATCACTGGCCTCTAAAGAGGACGTAGTTGCCGCTCTGCGCCGGAAGTTCGAGCAAATTAAAGAGGAGGACTACAGCCTAAGCGACTTAAGGCCAAACATCAATAACACACAGGCCGTCACCCTAATGATCGATAGGGGTATGGCAAAGGAGTTGCTATCCGAAAAACGGATGAAAATAGGACTGGTCATGTGCAGTATGGAGGCCCGGATCAATCTGCAAAGATGCAGCAGATGCTGGAACTACGGGCACCAGCGGCAGAAATGCACAGGGACGGACCGATCCAAACTGTGCTTCGCCTGTGGGGAAGCAGGGCACGAAACTAGGGAGTGCACCAAGGAGCCGAGCTGTCCCATATGCCAAAAGAAGGGGCACAGAGCCGGAAGCGGCAAATGTGACGCCTTCAAGGCTGCTCTGACGGAAGCAAAGAAGGAGCTAAGGAAGGAGGCCCAGAGGCTCACAAGAAGGGAGCGCAGAACCACAGAGGCGCTTAATAGCAAGGGAGCAGGACTACAGCGGGCCAGTGCGCAAGAAGCGGTGGACAGGCATGCCTCCGACCAACCAATATGAACAGGTTCAAGAAGGCAACCGCGCAGCCCCTCCACACCACGGCTGACCAACGCGAAACGGCCATGCGCTTTCTGCAGGTAAATCTCAACAGATGCCGCAAAGCGCATGACCTCATGTACAGGAAAACGATCGAGGACAACACAAACGTGACACTAGGGCAGGAACCGAATAAAGCACTCAGCCACAACACTACACTATGCGACGATGCCAGGGACGTTTTCATCAACGTCAGCAGAGGCCTCAGAGTAAAGAGAGAGTACAAGGGAACTGGCTACGTAGGTGTCGAGCTGGAGGACCTATCAGTATTCTCTGTTTACTTCTCACCAAACGGCGACAATGAGGACTTTGAGAAGCTGCTCAACGACTTGGAGACAATCATCAAGGCTTCGGGCATGGACGTGTTGATAGGCGGCGATTTAAACGCTAAAAGTGCAATATTCGGCGAATGCAGGACAAACAGAAGAGGGACGCTACTGGAGGACTGGATGTCAGCAAACGACCTGGTGGCCGTCAATAGAGGGAACACCCCAACCTTCTCAGGATCGAGAGGGGAATCTCTAATTGACGTTACCATCGCTACGATACCGGTAGCGGGAAAGGTCAGTAGCTGGCAGGTGCTTACGGAGGAGGAAAACCTGAGCGACCACCATAGCATCACCTACAGTTATTGCAGAGGACCAGGACCCCGGAGCAGCCAAATCCAGCCACAAAACTCGTGGAGATGGACTGGGAATCCGAGTACAGCGGAGAAGTTCTCCAAAGCCCTCGCACTACGCGTCCAGCAGCTCGCCAACATCGACACCCCGGAAGAGCTGATGAAAACAATAACTTCGGTGTGCGAAAGCACATTGCCAAAGAGGTCGCCCACAGGCAAGAAAGGGGTGTACTGGTGGAACGAAGAAATCGCTGGTAAGCGTAGGGTGTGCGTGAGATTAAGGAGAATGCTCACAAGGGCAAAGAAGAAAACACCAAGCGGAGCCCATGACATCAGAGCCCTAAAGGACATCCACGCAACGGAGAGGAAAGCGCTCAGGACTCTGATCCAGCAGAGTAAGCAGGCGAAATGGAGAGAGCTGATTGACGACCTCGAGAACAACATCTGGGGGCGCGCTTACCAGATTGTGAGGAAAAAATTTGGAATGTTCAAGCCCCCGTCGACATTGGACGTAAAAACCCAGGTGGAAAAACTCTTCCCGTCTTTCCCGGTCATTCAGTGGCAACGCCACGATATTGATAAGGGAAAGATTCCAACATTCAGCCTGGAGGAATTGAACAGGGCTGCTTCAGAAATGAAGAAAAAGAAAGCCCCTGGCCCGGACAGCGTACCCCCCGAGGTCGTCATTGAAAGTGTCAAAGCTCAAGGGGAACTGATACTGCAGGTGTTCAACAAATGCCTGGTCGACGGCAACTTCCCAAAAATCTGGAAGGAGGCTAGGCTGGTCCTCATCGAAAAACCAGGCAAGGACGATAGAGCGGAAAGGTCCTTCAGACCCCTGTGCCTGATCAACACAATGGGGAAACTCTTCGAGAAACTGATAAAAAGGAGACTCGAAGAGATTACAGACACAAGGCCTATCATCCAGGACACCCAGTATGGCTTCAGGAGAGGAAGGAGCACGTTGGACGCGATCGGCCGAGTACAGGAAATCGTCAGGGAGACCGAAAGCAAAGCCCCCCAACATCGAGACTTTGCTCTCCTAATCCTGGTAGACGTACGGAACGCGTTCAACTCGGCACAGTGGAGCAAGATAAGGGAGGCCATGGAAGTAAGAGGAGTTGACCGGTACCTCATCAACATCCTAGGCTCATACTTCAAAGACCGCAAAATAATTGACCCTGAAGGAACCGCCTTTGACATGACGTGTGGAATCCCGCAAGGATCCACGCTGGGCCCCACACTCTGGAATATCTTCTACTGACGATATCCTGAGGGAGGAAGCTGGAGGACGGGGTGGACGATAACCGGCTACGCAGACGACATAGCGCTAGTGGTTCAAGGCAAAGGATCTGGAGGGACTCCAAGACAAGGCCAGTTACAACATGGGCTTAATAAGCAAGAAGCTTAACGATATGGGAATTAGGATCGCTCCCGAGAAAACCCAAATCGTACTTGTAGCTGGCAGAAGGAAAGATTAGGACCGCGGAGGTGAGCATAGGAGGCGAGATCAGTAGCGACCCAAGAGGCCTGCAAAATACCTGGGCGTTTACATGGACCGGAACATGCGGATGACTGCGCATGTCCAAAAAACTGCAAACAAGGCCCACGGAATAATCAACGCCATGATGAGCCTCACACCGAAAATAGGCGGACCTGGAGCGGCGAAGAAAAGGCTACTGGCCAGCACGGTGCAGTCGGTGGTGCTGTACGGAGCAAAGGCCTGGCAGAAGACATTAAGGTACAAAGGGTACAAAACGCTTCTCGACAGAGTCAACAGAAGGCTGGCTATATGCATCACGGCAGCGTACCGGACTATAAATACACAGGTGGCGCAAGTGCTGGCCGGGCTGCCTCCACTGGATCTGATGGTGGAAGAGAGGATCAGTATCCAGGAGGACGGAAAGGCTTCCAGAAAGCTACACAGGTCCACCCTAACCCGGAAATGGACCGAAAGATGGGGCGACTACGAAGGATGGGCAAAGGTGTTCATCACAGACCTGAACGTATGGCTGCAGGAGGAACGATTCAAGGACGTGAATCACTTTCGTCACGCAGGCAATAAGCGGCCACGGAAGCCTTCGGCAGCTATCTAAAAACGATCAGGAAGCAAGAATCCGACCAATGCTGGTTCTGCGAAGATGCGGACACACCGGAGCACACCATATTCATATGTCCGCCAATTTGAAGGCATCAGAGCGGTAGCCGCAGATAGATGCGGCGAAACGCATCACCAAAGATGCAATGGGGACCATTCTAAAGACCAGAGAAGGATGGGACGTCATACGTCCAATGATCCAGGACATAATGACGACCAAATGCGACCTGGAAAGGAAAAGGCAATCCCCACGGCAATAGACAGGACACGCCGACGTCCGGCACGCAACCCTCTCCCCTGAAGTAATGTTAACACGGTTCCGGGAGGAGAAGGGGGGTTAGAAGGAGGAAAGAGTTTTAGCCGGTCGATGTTTCCTGGAACGGAACGTCATCCCGGCACACCCCCAGGCGCCAGAACACCAGCCTGGGCAGTCTGTCCAACAGATTTCTCAAACCTCGGTAAAAAAAAAAAAAAAAAAAAAAAAAAAAGATCCCTTTCCCCGCTAATTGGTTGGGAGGAGGTCCAAGATACGGAGAAGGAGTTCGCATGGTAGGGGTTTCTCAAAGATAGTGGGTTTGTGGAAACGCGACACGGGTCAATGGGGTATGCCGCAAGGTGGGAACCCGAGAAGAGCGGCGACGTTCGGAACACAAGTAAACACAGTCTCATTCGAGCTTGCTCAACGGTAGAGAACGGTCGAAATTCCGGGAGCTCTCTAGTGTATCGTATTGGGATAGATTGGTTAGGGTAGGTTTAAGGTAGTTTGTTTTTGTTATTTTTTTTTATCTTTTTCTCTCTCGGTAGGTTAAGGCCAGAGTGGCAACGTAGGAAAGTCATATTTTGGAGAATAATGGTCATGAGGAATGTTGTCCTCACTTGTGATGCAGAGGGTGGGTGGACGCCATGCTGGGCCTGGTGTTTCGGGTTTTTTTTTGGTCGCTGGTTTCTTCGGGCTCGTTTGCTTGGTACAGTGGTTTGGCTATATTGAGGGAAAACAGGACCCATTAGGCGAAAGCCAGGAGGGTCGCCGAAAGGCATAATTTGAGTCATGTATCGGAGCCTTCGGGTCTAGTTACAAAGAAAGTTGATTTTCGAAGTGAAATTTACATCTGCCTGCAGAGGACAGAGAGTTGGTGAATAAGTTTGTGTTTGTGCTGAGCAAATCGTGCAATTCGGCTTGCAGAAAAAACCAGAAAAAAGGTCAGAAAATTAGATATTCGCGGATAAAATATTGCAAATAAAGCAGCAGAAGAGCCAAATTTCTACCTGCCAAGGGAGGAATTTGACTTTTTCTCGGGCTCGCTCGACCCTTTAAGCAAACAGTGGTGCCGCTGTGAATTTTTGGCAATTTTGTTTTCAAGTTTGGCTTTCGACCAAGACACAACACAACGCTGCAGACTGCTAGGATCGGAACGGATGCCTATGCAGCATTTAATAAGCTTCAAAGTACGGTTATGCTGCTTCTGGACATGCAAAGGGCCTTTGACACAGTCTGGCACACCGGCCTGCTGTACAAGATGTTTGCCGTGCATTCACTGCCACTCTACCTAGTTTCCCTTAAAGCGTCTTACTTAAAAAACCGTTCCATCCAGGTGAAAGTGTAGAATTCCACTTCTGCCAAAAGACGAATCGCGGCAGGAGTATCACAAGGAACAGTGATTTCGCCGCTGCTGTATACATTGTACACAGCAGACATTTCAAAATTTCCCACTACAAAAATAGCACTATACGCTGATGGTACGGCTATCTGCGCATCGTCTTTTGATGCCTCGGCTGCCAAATCTCGCATTGCACATCACCTGAGTTTATTGACGCCGTATTTTGACAAATGGAAAATTAAAGTGAATCCCAGGAAGACGGACCTTATTGTCTTTTCGCGCAAATTCACTAACACCAAAATCTTATCACCACGCGTGGTTCACAATACTCCTATCAAACCAACAAAAGGGGTGAAATACCTGGGATTCAAACTAGACGCCCGACTCCATTTCAATAAGCATGTTGACAATGCTGTACAAAAGACTGCCATGGCCCGAAGGAAGTTATACTCTCTTCTGGCGGCAAATTCTTTCCTATCACCTCGAAGTAAACTTCTGCTCTACACCTCCATTATAAGGCCCTTACATACATACGGCTCCCTTATCTGGCACTCTGTTAGCGACACCACCAGGCGGCGTCGTCAGGTGACCCAAAACAGGTTCGTTAGAGGCGTCTTATCCGCTGACAGATACACCAGAATAACTGAACTGCAGGAAGCTACAAGGGTGGCCTATATAGGCGACTATATAGATACAGAACACATGACAACAGACTAACATTTCCTGCATAATGCAGGTTTAGTCGTTCCTAGCAGGCTAGAAACGCACAAAAGTCCAACATGACGCGACTGACCGAATCCACGCTGACTTGTTCCGAGGGATGCAGGCTGGTTCTGCACCAATCGGAGCGAGGGGGTGTTGCCTAGGCCATATATTCGTAGAAACAACCGCTGGATAACGCCACGGCTGGCAGAATCAGGCTTAAAGGCCGAAGCAAAAGGCCTACCCTTTAGGAAGACCTTTTTTTCCTCAATGAATGCCCCTGAATAAAACAAAACCGCCATTTAAAGATTGCTCTCCTTTCGTTGTCGTGCGAATGCCAGATCGGCGAACGTCCATGTAAGGGTAACCCCAGGAAATGGACCGGTGGACTGCCATTTCGACATGCTGAACGGGGGGAACTGGGCCGAATATCAGGCTAGCCACAGCTGCGGCAATTATCCGTCTTGGCGTGAAATTTTTATACTGTCATTTTTAATAATTGTTTTTTGTATGTGTGTGTTTTCTCTGAGGCTTTTGTGATTGCCATTCGGCTTCAACTTCCGTGTCCGTTGTCGTCTCTACTTGGGTGCTTTCAGTGGCTAGATGTCTGGCTGTTAGCCTGCTCCGTATCCCCGTGACCGGTCTTGGATGGTTTCCTTTTGTCACTCTGCTCGGCGCTGTTGTGGCTTTCAGATCCTTCCTGATTTCTTTGATCTCAGCTATCATTGCCTTCATTTGCGTCATCATTTGCTGCTGCTGTTGGGCCATGATAACGCTTGGATCCTGCTCTTGCGCCATCGTACCCCCTTGTTGGCTGTCCGTCAGTAGCCCCATCAATATGTCCGTCAGTTCATTGATGTTCCGCAGCACTGTTTCCCGGTGCTCTTTCTTCAATTGCAGTTTTCCATTTTGGTATCTGCTAATCGCTTCGATTATGGACTGTTTAGCCCTTATCGCTTGTTCCGTCGTTTGGCTTGACTTTTCTCGCTCGACGGTGTTCTTGTCCATTTTTTCAGTCAGTCATTTTTTTGGTGTTTCCACCGTTTTCTCCTCATCTATTCCTGATGCCGCCTCACTATCTTCGCCTGTTGCGTGCAGTGCGCTGACCGATGCCAGCAGGGAGACCAGGTTGGATTGGTGCTCCGGACTGATTGTCTTGGTTGCTGGCGGGCGACGGCGTGAGAGTTAATATGGGTACAGCGGTCCTCGGTTATTGCTCGCTCTTGCCGGTGAACTTGCCAGCATTGCTTTTTTCGGGATTGCTGCCAATTCCGTTCCCATATTGGCCAGTAACTCCCAATCCTTCTTCCTTTTGCCTCCCTCGCTATTGTTTCCTCCTGTGTCACTCATACCACTCACTTCACTTCGCGCGGGTAAATCGCGGTGCCGTTTTCAGAGTCAGCTGTCAGACGTCAACTGTCAGCTGTCAGCAATGCGCGGGTAAACCACGGTGGCCGGCCATCTTCAACCGTCAAGTGTCAACCGTCAGCGACACAGTGTTGATGGTCTAACCTATTTAGTATATACGAACATCGCCTCCGTTTTCCTCTCGTTGTATGTTGATCCGCTTTGCATGGCCCAGGTTTCACATGCCTCCCATATGTCCGTCCACTTCGTTTCTATTTTGTTGGCAGAAGGGCCCGATATGATGATGATCTGATCGTCTGCGAATGCTTGTACCTGCGATAGCTCGTCTTTGTTGTCCTCTGTTACGTCCTTCGGGTCGGTCTGTGCCTGTCTCCATGTTCGCTCTTGTTCGTCTATTACCCTGGACTCCATGACTAATAACCATGCCCATAACCAAGCCCTCCATGACTAATAACCCCAGCGTTGGTCCCATGCTGGATCCTTGTGGACATCCCTTTGTGGTCGTGTATGTATCGTTTCCTATCTTGAGTTTCCGTCCCGTCAGGTAACTTTCTTTTGTTCTCGCCAGCATTCTCGTCGTGTTAGTCCTTGCCAGTTCATTCATAATGTGGGGCTTCCATGCGGTATTTAAAGCGTTCGCTAAGCCTAGCGTTATTATTTGTTGATATAGTCCTCTCGTTCTGTTGTTCTTTATTGTCTCTGTGACTTTCTATATCGCGTCCGTTGTATTTTGTCCTTCTCTGAACCCATATTGTCGTTTATCTAGGTTGTCGTCGCTTTCTATCACGTGTTGTAGTCGTTTGTTTATCAGTCTGTCCATTATCTTTCCGAGTCTTGGCTGTATTGAGATGGGTCGCGGTGTGACGTCTCTCTTCGGGATCCAAGTCAGTTTACATGTTTTCCAGGGGGCCGGAAAGGTTTGTTCGTCCAGGCATCTGTTGTACAGTGTTAGCAGTGTGTCCCCCATGGTGTCCAGTATATGTCCTGTGGCCTCGTTAGGTATTTCGTCTGTTCCTGTTGCTTTGTTCCGTTGTAGTCCGTCCAGTACGTTCGTATCTCCGTTATCGTTATTCGTGGTTCTATCTCCTCCCTGAATTTGTGGACCTTTTTTCTTAATTCCTTCTTGAAATCGTTGTCTTTCTCTTCAGTGTCGTGTGGGAAGTACTTATTTACGAGATATTCTTGTTTCTCCTCATCTGTTGTTCTGTATGTACCGTCTTCTTTCCTTATTGTCCTATTTATGTCCGTGTGTTGTTTGTCAGCTGGCCGGTTCCAGACTTGGTGCCATGTAGATAGTCTTAACATGTCGGTGGTTTGTTCGTCATATTTTTTCCGTTTCTACTGTCTGATGTTGATTTCGTAGGTGCCTCTCAATGCTCTATAACTTTCCTTCATTTCCTCCCTAGCCATGTCATCTGTTGTGTTTTGTGTTTTCTGTCTTTCTTTGTTCACTCTTCTTTTGGTTTTTTCCAGGCTCTCATTCCACCATACCTCTTCATCGCCATTTCTGCGTGCCTTTGTTTTAATGTATTTTGCGCACACTCTCTTACATATGTTCGTTGCTGGCTCTGCTAGTTCGTTTGTTGTTTGTCTCCAGTTAAAATTTTCGGTGTGTCTGTTGATGTAGTCCTTGAAACTTGTCCAGTCCGTGTCAATAAAGTCGTAAGTTTTGTTTTTTCGGCTTTTTGTTGTGATTTCCGCTTCTATTTCGTAAGAAATCTACTTGTGAGCGGAGAGCGTTTCTTCATCTTCTACCTTCCAGTCTGTTATTGTTATTCCTTTTGTTATAGTTACGTCCAGGTAGCTGTTTCCCATTGGTCCTTGGAATGTTGGGTTTTCCGTCTTTTTATTTCCCAATGTGTAATTGTTGTGTATTATCCAATTGGTGAGTTCCTCCCCTCTTTGATCATTTGAGGTTCCTCCCCATATCTCACTATGAGCGTTGAAGTCTCCTCCTAGTATTTGTTGGTCCATTCGTGCATCTCATTCTCGCTGCTTGCTGTCGAATTGTTCTGTCCTAATGTTTCTGTTCCCTCCAGGCTCGTCGTATATGGATGTTATGTATATCCCTTTATTTTTGTTGTTGGTATTGATTTGTATGGTTGTTGTGTTGTTGTCCGTGAGTTTGATTATTATGGTGTATTCTATTTCTTCTCGTGTCCAAATTTCTGTCTTCGATTTTGTTCCATTGTTTACCCTCTTTATCTGTCCTTCTGTCTGGTGTTTAGTATACGGTTCCTGTATCAATACTACGTCTATGTTGTTGTTGTTAACATATTGATTCAATAGTGCTGTCGCTTCCTTCCCTCTGTCTGCGTTCAATTGTATCACTTTCATTGTGTTGGTCCTGTTAATGTTTTCCTGTCTCCGACGTAGTTAATCCTGTTCTGTTGGTACTGTGTTGCCTTTCGTTTGTATATGAGACATAAACAGTCCCGCGCTGTGGGTCGTCTCGCTGTCTTTTGTGTTCCTGCAATATTTCACAGGGTGTCCATATTTGTGGGAGTTGAAACATATAATAATTTCCACCTCTCCTTTGATATAGACCGCGCTGAGATCAATAAATATTCTCTCCATCCTGATTAGTGTTTTAAATAGTGTCGGTTCTGTCTCTATCGTAATGTTTTCTTTTGTCCTGCTCACACATGTTGTTCTTTTCATTGTTATCGCCTTGTCCTTGATGTTTTCCCGCACCTCTTTTTGCAGTTCCCTATTTTCGCTTATTATTATGTCCAGTAGTTCGTCGTCCGTGTACCCCTGTGTCACTCCCGTAATTAGCAGTCGTTGGTTTGATCGTTCCGTCTTCGTTATCTGGAGCTCCGGTCTGCTGCGTATTTTTTAATTGATCGCTAATTGTCCCTGGTGTATTGTTGAAAATCCTCGTATTCCCCCTGTCTTCCTTGCTTCCTCCTCTGCTGTGCCTTTGATTGTTTTTATTACGTCCATTTATTTTTGTCACTGCGGTATCTACATTAGTGTGATGAGTTTATCCTTTCTCTCCGGTGTCTTCCATCCTTCCGTTTTGTCTTTGGGTTGTGGCTCCTGGCCTGTTATATCTGCATATGTCTGTCCCCCAAGAGTCAGAGGACAATGTCCGTTATTTCGTTCACCCTTGCTATCACGGTCTCCGTGTCCTCCCTGTTGAACTGTAATTTGCCTGATGTGTAGCGGCTTACCGCCCGTAGTATATCCTGTTTGCAGGATCAATCAAATCACCTGAACTACCCTTTGTGCCCCTCCTATTGTTGTCCTTTTTTGTCCTTGAGTTCCTAGCTGCGTGTCGGAGCTCTCCATTCCGGACTCCCATTCTGGCGTATTTAGTTCCCTTGCCTCATCCTTATTCAGAATTTCCCCTACTCTTGCGATCAGGGATGCCACTTTCTCCTGTTGCTCCGGGCTTAGGTTCTTTGCTGGGGATCGCCTGTCTGTTTCCATTCATCCTTTTTTAGTTACTCGTGCAGTTGGCGTGTCCCTCTTGCTAGTTTGTGACATTTGCCCCTGTTTTAGGGGTGGGGTAGCCGCCGAGCTCCTGACAACTTTTCCCTTTATGACCACCTTGGTCCGACACACGGTTTCGCCGGAAATCGCGCTAGAAGCCGGTGACGTTATTTCCGGGAAGGGGCTGTGCCGCCGGTTGTCTTTCCCTTTATGAGAACCCTGTTCCAACGCGCCGTTCTCTGAGCCGAAAACTTTTTGTCAAAGTGGACCTTTCCGTCTATTGCCGGTGGACCCCTTTTAATCGCTGGCGATCTCCTCCTGCTCTCGGTTTGCCCGAAAATGACAAATTTCGTATTGTTCTTTTTTGCCCGTTCAGTTTGGCCCTTCGATCACTCTCCGCACCTTGGTTTTTGTGGACGACCCTTCGTTTGGCCGCGGTTTAATAAAATGCCTGATTTGGTTGTTTACTATTTTTTGTAATAACTATTGTGCCCTAGCCTGATTTATTTCCCAACTTACTCTCTCGTAGGGTATCCTCCGCAAAAATTGTCTTTTGCCACCTGTTGTTTCCAAGTCCCCTTAAACATTGCGCACTTGACTTTCGTCCGGTGGTGTAAAACTAGCCCTGTTTTTCGGACCAGTTTGCTTTAGTCCGCACTTCCTTATCGCTGTTTATGTATCGTTTTTCAACTGATCGTTGCTCGATTTGCTCGGTTTTATCTGATAATTTTAACGATATTTCACTATCTACTATTCACTATTTAATTAAATCTAACTTATTGTCTATCTTAAAGTTCTATATTTGTCCACGGTTTCCCGATCGCACTTGTTCTAATGTTCACTTGATCTTCTTTTTAACTCCCGGTTTTGTAGCACAAAATTCGCCGATTTTAAACTCGCGTTTCCGCAGTCCGTTTAGCTTGGTTCTTGCTTCAATGAAACAGTGTTTACATGTTGATGGGTACAATACCCGGGTTTGTACCTTTCGGTATACCCCATTTGTCCCCTTGTGTTATGCACACCCACTATTCGCGAAACGACCACCAATGGAACTCCTTTCTCCGTTCCTTGGACCTCCTCCCTACAAATTAAGGGGAAAAAGACTTTATCCTTTTCGAACTGTTACACTTTCCCTACGCCAACCCTTAAGTTCTATCTATTATCTATTTATCCTAGTTCCTCCTTGCGCATCACCAGTTCAGCCCATTCGTTTAGTTTCCGTTGTCCTTGTCGTGTGCTTTCGCCCATGCTATCCTCGTCTGCCATCCTTTCTAGTGTCGTTGTTCCATGTGTCGCTGTAGTTCCGTGATTGCCTTGGTTGTCGTCTTTCCTCTGTTGATGTTCTGTGCTGTTTCTTGTCTATCCGTTAGTATCGTAATGTTGGTGTATTGTCTCGTATTGGCTAATGTGATGGCTTTAATTGCAGCGTACGTGTCAGCGTTGTGTATTTTAGTCTCGTTCGTTATTCGTACTATGTGGTCGTCAGCGTCTTCAATGTGTATCCCTATTGCTGTCCGTACGTTCGTCTTCACGGTGGCGTCTGTGGGTATTCTTCTTGTCTTCTGTTGATGCGATGGTGTGTCTGTGACTTGTAGGTGTCCCATGTTCGGGTGTGGTCTGTCTTTGTGTTTTATTCTGTGTTCCTCTCCGTTGTCTCGTCTGGCCTTGTGCACGTTGTCTTGCCATAGCTTCAATCCACCAGGTTGGTGTTCCAGCCAGCACTTGTAGTGCGGCTGTTGGCGTGGTGCTAAATGATTTAATAGCTATGCGCAAGCCCGTCCTCATTATAGCGTCAAGTTGTTGTCTTTGTTTTGTCTCGTCTGCCCTGTGTCCCCATACCTCGGAACCGTACAGCACTGCCGGTCTTATTGCTCTTTGCACTATTCGTAACAAAGTCGTCTGGTTTGTCCGCCATAGTCGCTTTATCCTGTGTCCAAGTTTTAGTGCTGTCTCCTCTACTTTGTGTTTCGTTTTGTATATGTGTCTGGCGAAGTTTAGTTGTCCGTCGATTGTGATTCCGATGTATTTGATGTTGTCGTTTTGATCTATTTTGTCATTGTCTGTTTTCAATGTCGTCGGCCGGATCTTCTTGGTGCCGATGAACATAGCCTCCGTCTTTTTTGTGTTGTATTTCGTCCCTGTCGGTCTTGCCCATTTCCTGCACCCGTCCCATACGTATGTCCATTTGTTTTCAATCCTTTTCGCGGATTCCCCCGTGATAATAATCACTTGGTCATCCGCGAATGCCTGAATGTATGTCAGTTCGTCCACGGATTGTATGTCCACGTCCCTTAAAATTGCTTGTTCCTCCTTCCACCTCTGCGTTGTTTCGTCCATAGTTCGGAACCACCCTTCCATCACCAGCAGCCAGTGTGTTGGGCCCATGCTGGATCCTTGTGGGCAACCCTTCGTCATGTTGTATGTTGCGTCCTTGGTCTGTATCCGTCTGTCTGTCAGGAAGTTGTCTATTAGTCCCGCTAGGTTGGTTGTAATGTTTGTCCATGCCAACTCTCCCATAATATATGGCTTCCATGCCGAGTTGAAAGCGTTGGCAAGTTCCAGCGTGACTATTTGTTGATGTAGTCTCTTGTTCTTGTTTGTCTGTATTTTGAAACAAGTGGGTTTTTCGGGTTTTTAGGCCGTCGTTCGGTAGAATTTCTTCTTAACGTTTCGCAAGCACGTGTGGCTTGCATCTTCAGAAGTGGTTTGCTTGAACGCTTACACTGTTCTGATGCGATTCCTCGGGCGCAGTAAGTATTTATGCACCGGTCGCGATGACGTGGCTTGTGATGACGTGGCCTGTGTCATCGGAGCTTGCGCATTCTGTTGGCTGTTGTTATCTTCCGGTATACAGGATTCTCTCTCCTGTCCTTGTTACTTTTTCTTGCTGTTTTTGTGTTGGTGAATGCTGGAAACCATATCCTGTTCAGCGCCATTGTCTCTTCTTTTCTGTTGAAATTGTCGTCGTGTTTGTAGATTTCAATGGCTTCTCGTATTAGTCTCACCAGCAACTGCGTCTTAGTTTAGTCTCACCAGCAACTGAGGGAATTTACCGGATTCCATGCTCCTGTGGAAGCGTCTATATAGGAACTACTAAGAGATCGGTTGCGACAAGATTAGAAGAACATCGACGGAATTGCAAACTTGGACATGTGGAGAAGTCGGCAGTGGCGGAACATGCCCTCAGCGATGTAACACACAACATCTATTTCGGAGAGGCACAGGTCCTGGATACGACAATAGGGTATCGCCCCCGACTAATACGAGGAGCCATTGAAATCTACAAACACGACGACAATTTCAACAGAAAAGAACAGACATTGGCTCTGAACAGGATATGGTTTCCAGCACTCACCAACGCAAAAATAGCAAGAAAAAGCAACAGCTCAGGACAGAAGAGAGAATCCTGTATACCGGAGGTTAGCAACAGCGAACAGAATGCGCAAGCTCCGATGACACAGACCACGTCATCACAAACCACGTCATCGCGACCGATACATAAATACGGACTGCGCCCGAGGAATCGCATCAGAACAGTGTAAGCGTTCAAGCAAACCACTTCTGAAGATGCAAGCCACCGTGCTTGCGAAACGTCAAGAAGAAATTCTACCGAACGACGGCCTGAAAACCCGAAAAACCCACTTGTTTCAAGGAATGGCCTCGAAAGTCTATCTCTGTTGATGTCTGTATTTTGTCTACAAGTTTCCTATTGCGTCGATCGTACTTTTCCCCTCCCTGAAGCCGTACTGTCGTTAGTCTAAGCTGTCCTCCGTCTCGAGTAAGTGTTGTAGCCGTCTGTTTATTAATTTGTCAAGTATTTTCCCAAGTGTTGGCTGGATGCAAATGGGCCGTGGGTTGCCGTCTTTCTTGGGGATCGAGACGAGACGGCATCGCTTCCAGCAAGCTGGAAACGTGCGTTCGTCCGGACATCTGTTGTAAAGTCGCGCCAGTTTGTCGTCCGTTGCATTCAGTATGTGTCTCGTCGCCTCGTTGGGTATTTTGTCTGTTCCGGTCGCTTTGTGTTTTGTTAGTCCATTCACAATGTTGTGTATTTCTGTCATCGTTATTGTTGGTTCGGTGTCTTGTTTGTATTCGTGTTTCGTCGTTCTTAGTTCCCGAATATCCTCGTTGTCGTCCTCTGGTGCGTCCTGCGGGAAATATTTCCGCACAAGGTATTCCTGTTGGTCCTCCTCTGTCTCGGTGTATGTCCCGTCGTTCTTTCGTATCGTTTTGTTTATGTCTGTATGTTTTTTCCCCGCCAGGATGTTTCAGGCTTTGTGCCAGGTGGCGTCCTTCATGTGTGTCCGTGATGTCTTGGTCGTATGTCATCTGTCTCGTTTGGTTGATGAGCTTCTTGTATTCCCGTCGGTGTTCTCTGTATTGTCGTTTCCTTGCGTCTCTTTCGTCGTCGTCTGTTGTTGCTTGTAGTTCCCTTCGCTCCCTGTTGAGTTGTTTCCTCTGTCTGTCCAGTCTCTCGTTCCACCATCCTGTCTCGTCCCCTTCTCGTAACGTCTTTGTCCTAATGTGTCGGCGACATGCTTGACTGCAGATCTTGTCAAAGCTGTCCTCTATGTTGTCGACGCTCCGGTCCCAGTCTAGTTGGTCGGTTTGTAGTTTTATTTGGTCCTCGTAGCGTGTCCTGTTTGTATTAATGAAGTCATAAGTGGTCCATTTGCGTTTGGTTGTCGTGTGTTCAATGTCTATTTCGTATGTTATGTATTTGTGGGCCGAGAGAGTCTCGCCTGCGTTGACCGTCCAGTTTTTAGTGCGTAAGATTTTGTTAATGTCATGTCTACGTAGCTGCTTCCCATCGGTCCTTGAAATGTAGGTAGTCTCGTGTTTTTATTCCCCGTGGTTCGACGTATATCGATGTTATGTACGTGTTGCCCGCTTTGTTGTTTATTCGTATTGTCGTTGTGTTGTCGTTCGTAAGTTCCGTTATTATCGTGTAGTCTATGTTGTCCTTTATCCATATTTCCGTCTTTGAGTTCCGTCCATTGTTGAGTTTTTTTGTTTTGTTGGTCGGTCTGTACGTTGTGTATGGTTCTTGCAGCATGACGATGTCTATGTCGTGGTCGGTTTTGCATATGTCTAATAGTGCTGTCACCGCCTTCCCTCTGTCTACGTTAATTTGTAGTATTTTCTTGTCTGTCTGTTAGTGTTGCTTCCTTAGTTTACGTTTGTTTGTTGGTATTGTTTTGCTTTCCTTTGGTACACGGGGCACATCCCGTCTCTCGCCGTGTGGTGTCTCATGTCCCTGGGCGTTCCTCGTGATGCGCAATTAGGACAGTCCGGTTTGCCAGACGTACACTGGCGGCCCTCGTGGGCCCCCCCGCACACATGGCACCTTTCCCGCTCCGTGCAATATTTGTACGGGTGTCCGAACTTGTGGCACTTGAAGCACAGTGCCACATTCACCTGCTCCTTTATGTAGATTTCCGTTAAGTCTATGTATATCTTCCCCTTTTTCACCATGGTCCTGAATCGCTCGGGTATTGCTTCCATGGTCGCGTTCTCCTTTGCTTCGTTTATACATGTTGTTCTCCTCACCACTTTCAGTTTGTCTTTTATGTTGTCTCCCAGCTCCTGTTGCAGTTCCTTGTTTCCTGTGATTATTGCGTCCATAAGTTCGTCGTCCGTATATCCCCTCATTACACCCGTGATCAGTAGTTTCGGGTTTGTCCCCTGTAGTGGTTTTATCTGTAATTCCTGTCTTGTCTTGATTTTGTCGTCTATTAGTTTCTGTTGTGTCCCGTCTTTGTAGTGGATTGCCAGCTGTTCCGAATTGGTTTTGGCGAATCCCCTGATTCCGCCCGTTTGCCTTGCCTCCTCTTGTGCTGTCTCTTTAATTGTTTTTATTATGTCCGCGTGTCTTTGTCCTTCTGGTATCTGTATGAGCGTCGTTAGCCTGTCCTTCCTCTCTGGTGTCTTCCATCCGTCCGTCGTGTCTCCTTGTCCTATTGCATCGGCGTAGGTTTTCTTTGTTCTGTCCTGTCTTGTCCTTCTTTTTTGCGCCATCCACTCACCTTCAGTCTCCGTGTCCGTTTGTGTCTCTGAAGGAACATTGTCCATGCGTGGTCTTTCATTTATCTGTCCCGTTTTTGTCCGTGTGCCTTCCTTTGTCCTGATTTTTTTCTCCGTGGTGGTGCCTTTCAGTGTGTTTGCCGTTCCGTCCTTTTTCAGTTCCGTTATTTCCCTGGTCAGCGCCTGCATCTCTCGCTTTTGTTCCTCAATTTGACGTTCTATGTGAGTGAATGAGATGTTTGGCCTGGATTCCCTCCTGGTGTCCTCGTAGATCTCACCCAGTAGTTCCAGCACAATGTCCGTCATTTATTTCACCCTTGCCATCACTGTCTCCCTGTCCTTCCTGTTAAACTTCACCTTTCCCGAGGTGTACCTGCTGACCGCTCTTGGAATGTCCTGTTTGCCCTGCCATCAGAATCACCTGCCCCATCTTCTGTGGCCTTCCTGTTGTTGTCTTCCTCTGTCCTTGTTGCCCTGATTGATTGTCCGAGCTGTCCATCCCGGATTCCCACTCTGTCACATTTGTCGGTCCTGCCTCATCCTCGTTCAGGATCTCTCCCACCCTAGCTATCAGGGACGCCACCTTCTCTTGTTGTTCCGGACTGAGGTGTTTGGCGGGAGACCGCTTCTCTGCCTCCATCCGCCCCTTTTTATACAGCCTCACTGGCGATCTTGGTAGGGACTGCCGTTTTCTTCTTCTGCCGGTTGCATAAGGGCAGCCGAATTTGCACGAGACATCCAGAGCGAAATTTCTGCATACAGGAATTTTACCTGGGCGGAAAAATTGCGAAACTTATCTCCCCACGACAATTCTTTGTGGAAACTGTCGAGAAGTCTACGAAAAGGCTAGGAGCAAGTCCCCGCTCTTGAAAAAGAGGGGCGGAGTTACATTACCACCAGCGGCAAATGCGATTTGCTCGCCGACTTCTTGGCAGAAGTACATAAAGTCCAACCAGCCTTTCAAGATAACGAAATAGAAAGACAGACCGCTGAGAGTAGCATTTAATAAACTTCAAAGTACGGTAATGCTGCTTCTCGATAGGGAAAGGGCCTTCGAGACAGTTTGGCACACAGGCCTGCTGTATAAGTTGTTTGGCGTACATTCACTGCCACTCTACCTAGTTTCCCTTATAGCGTCTTACCTAAAAAACCGTTCCATCCAGGTGAAAGTGGAGAATTCCACTTCCGCCAAAAGACGAATCGCGGCAGGAGTGCCACAAGGAACAGTGATTTCGCCGCTGCTGTATACATTGTACACAGCAGACATTCCAAAACTTCCCACTACAAAAATAGCACTATACGCTGATGATACGGCTATCTACGCATCGTCTTTTTATGCTCAGGCTGCCAAATCTAGCATTGTACATCACCTGAGTTTATTGACGCCGTATTTTGACAAATGGAAACTTAAAGTGAATCCCAGGAAGACGGCACTTATTATCTTTTCTCGCAAATTCACTAACAACAGAATCTTATCACCCCTCGTGGTTCAAAATACTCCTATCAAACCAACAAAAGAGGTGAAATACCTGGGATTCAAACTAGACGCCCGACTCCATTTCAATAAGCATGTTGACTATGCTGTACAAAAGACTGCCATGGCCCGAAGAAAGTTATACTCTCTTGTGGCGCCAAATTCTTTCCTATCACCTCGAAATAAACTTCTGCTCTACACCTCCACTATAAGGCCCTTACTTACATACGGCTCCTCTATCTGGCACTCTGTTAGCGACACCACTAGGCGGCGTCTTCAGGTGACCCAAAACAGGTTCCTAAGAGGCGTGTTTTCCGCTGACAGATACACCAGAATAACTGAACTGTTCGTTTCCTTTCTTCTTCCATTTCTTTTGCTGCGTTGACCCCTTTGCGTTGACCCCTTTTGCCCCCCCTTTTTATGGGGGGGTAGCCGCCGTGCTCCTGAACATTTTCTTCTTTGACGGTCCCCTGTTCCGACGCACGGTTTCGCCGGAAATCGCGATCGACCCCGCAGCCGTTAGTTCCGGGTAGGGGCTGTGCCGCGGGTCAAAATTAACTTTGTCAGCCCCTTTCGCCGACGCACCGTTCTCGAGTTATTCAGCTTTTATTAAGTGTTCAAAGACAGTATTTCGGGGTGGGTCCGTAAGCCACTTTTTAATTGTTTTTGTGTTTCTTCGACACCCCGTTTGTCCGCAATTGTCGAAAAACTTTATTTTAAATTCCACGCACTCACAACACCCTTATATTGGTTCCTGTTCGGTTTTTTTCCAGTTCCGGCACTTAGTTTGTCCGTGAAAAGTAAAACAAAAATTTTTTTATTTTTTTCTCTGGGGGTGGTCGGTACGACCCCGAAGTACTTTATCCAGCACTCGAGAGTCCTTTCCGATTACGCGCACCCTTGCTTTCAAGTTTTTTGTGTTTAACGCGCATTCGCCACAGGTTTGTTGAATGTCAACTTTTTAGTTGACCTTAAATATTTTTTTATAATTTCCTATGTTGTAATCTTACAGTAACAATAAACCTTAACCATAAAATGTCCCTTACTTACCCTCTTGTGAGGTATTTTCTTACACTTCCTTTGCTTCCTAAGTCTTTACAGCTGTGGACTGGTTTGCTTTCGTCCGAGTTGCAAATTTTGGCCGATTTCTCGGACCAGTTCACTTTCGTCCTCACTTCGCTTATCGCGAATTGTCACTGTTTTTCGATCGTTAATTCGCACCCAAGTGTCTCTGAATGTCCAATTTTATACTAAAAGTTAACGTTTAATTCCACTAACTTACACCTATTAACTACTTATTTGTCTATATTTGTCCACCGTTTCCGGATCGCACCACTAAATTTACACGTATTAACTATTTGTCTAATATTGATCTTAATCTTACTAACTTAAACTTATATTTAACGAATCGCAAATATCCACGATTAAATAGCGTACCTCTGGATTTTCGTCCGAACGGTTTGAATGCCAGGTGTAAACTCTTTTTACAGTTTTTTACAGTTAAACAGTGTTTATAGTCCAGCCACCGTCGGAGGTCCCCAATCAGCCTCCCAGTCCACTGGGCCTTTTCCAAGAGGGCATCCCACCTGGCCTCCCACAGCGCTCCTGAGGCGTCCCTCGCGGCTTTCCTCGCAGATCACAAATGTCCGCCACCGCCGTCGTGATGCCGCTTCCGCTCCTTCATCAGGAGGTCCATGGTTGGCATCCCCGTAATCACCTGAGTTCCCGATATGGTTCGGTATCCAGAGGCGACCTGAAGGAGAGCTCTCCGTTGTACCCCATTCATCATTATGCGATATTTCGCGAAGGTTGCCCAGTCATGCCACACGTGAGCCGCATACAAAACCATTGACTTCACGACCGTATATAGAGCCTTCCTCTTGGCGGAGTCCGGACCGCCGATGTTGGGCATCAGCCTGGACAAGTCCCCGATCTTCTTTGACGCCCTTTGTGTGGCCCCCTCGATGTGCCACCCTAATCTGCGGTCCTGGCTGATGGACACTCTCAGATACCTCACATTGTGCTGAGGTTTTACTAGGGTTTCGCCGACGATGAATGATATGTCGTCGCTCTTCCTTTTTCCCGACGGAATGACAGACTCTGTCTTCTCCGTCACAATGGTGATGCAGTTGTCCCGCAGCCATGGTGTGATTGTGTGCAGCGCACTGTCAATCTTATCAATCAAGTCTTGTCTGCTACCTGCAGAAACCATTAGCCCTATGTCATCCGCAAACCCTGTGGTTCGGGCCCCCGGTGACAATTTCAGCCTCAAAACCGTGTGATGAAATATAATCTAGAGGAGGGGGCCGAGTACAGAACCCTGGGGGATGCCCACAGTCAGCCGCAGCGTCTGCAAACACTTGGAGTTTAGAAATATCTCTCTATCCTAGAGATAGTCCTTGATGATGTTCATCAGGTATACCGACACTTCTCAAAGCCCCGATGCCCTGATCAGGGTGGCCCACGAGGCGCTATTGAATGAATTCCGGACATCCAGGATGATGAAGGCACAACATCTGTTCCCGCCTATCCCGTCGCGTCCCAGGTTTGTAGCCCAGGCCATCTCGATGACCCGCTCCACAGCCTGCACCGCAGTCCTGCCTTTCCTGAAGCCGTACTGGTTATCGGCCAGGTCTCCCCTTTCCATTAGTTCCTCCTCTAGACGGGCCTTAATTAGGTGTTCGAACAGCTTGGCGATGGTGTTAATCAGGCACAAAGGCCCTGGTGTCCTCGAGCAGCGGCTTCGCCTGCTAACGAATCAAGACTAGTCTACCAGTGTTCCAGCTCTTCGGGAAACTCTGCGATTTCAGCAAGCCATCTAAAATATCCATCAGCAGCCCCGGGAAGGATTCCGTCAGGAGGCCGAGTGCCTCCGATGGGTACCATGCTAGCAAGGCCCCTCTACGATCCTCGATGGGTGATCCCCATTCCGGCGACTTGGAGGTGAAGTCCCCAACCACCAACGCCTCGGTTCGTCGCATTCGGCTCAGGAGCGCCCCCATGTGTCTGTGTTCGAACGTCGCCGCTCTGCCCGGGTTCCTAACTTCCGGCATACCCCTTCACCCATCTCGCGTTTCTGCACACCTACGATCGTTGCGAAACCACTCCCATTAGAACTCCTTCTCCATACCATGGACCTCCTCCCAACCAATTCGCGGAGAAAGTGTGGACCTATTCTACTCTAATCTGCTACATCTATCGTCTAACCTAATATAGCAACTATTTAGATTTTCCCTGCACTATCCTTATTGTCTACCCTATTCTATCCGCACATTATCCTTATTGTCTATTCGCGCGCTGTCCTGATTTTTATCTTACTTGATTACTTATGGCGCAATGTCCTACTCATGCGTTTTCCGCCATCTCCTCGGTGAGCATAGACATTTCGGCCCACTTGTTGAGTTTCTGGCTGTCACGCGTTATTTTACCATCCTTCCGCATGTGGGTGACCAACGACCTGAATTCAATGCACACATGTTGCCTTGCCGCGTTTCTGTCGGCCCTTGGGCACCTAAACTTCACGTGCTCTACCGTTTCTTCTCCGGTTGCACAAGAGCACTGTGCGTCGTTCACTTTGTCGAACCGCTTCAGGTACGCATTGAGGTCCCGTGTCCAGTTGCGAGCTGGATCGCCTTGAAGGATATGCTCAGCACTCCCCGTCCCACCTCCTTGCCGATTTGATCTAACTCTCTTCCTTTTTCCACTGTGTGGAATCCACTCATGATAGTGTCGTTCCGAACTTTCGCCCAGTCCCTGTTGGTCCTGAGGTTGCAGCGGTCTGTCTCAGTTGTGTGCGTGCCCGCCCCTGCCTCTTAATTTGCTAATGCGTGGGCTCTAGCATTTGCACCGTTGGCTGCCTTGTGTCCTTTTTCCCAGGCTACTGTCGTGGTCCATTCTCTCGCATGGCGTTGTTCCATGAGCCTGAGGATGTCCGCGTGGATTCGTGGCCTGTTGCTGCACTTGTTTATAGCCTCGGTAGTTTCGCGGCTATCCGTCCTGATCGCTATGTGTGGCTCGTTGTCTGCCATGCCCATCGCGTATGGCTTTCAGGACTCCGAATGCCTCCGCAACCCCTATCCTGGTGTTGTTCGCCAGTCTGACTGCTACCTCGCGCCCTGCCATGGATATGGCCACTGCTGCTCTTCCGTTGCTATTCAGTGTGGCGTCGGTGTGCATCTGGAACATTGGTTTCTTGTCGTTGATGCGCTCCTGAAGAAACGCCTTGCTCGGGTGTAGCTTCTTTTTGTGGCCTGTCGTCCTTTCTTGTTCGTTGGAGGTTGTCTGCATGAAGCAACTCTGCCTGAATTGTGCTTCAATTCACCATGGCGTTGTTCCGGCCGGAACCTGTAGTGCAACCGTGGATGTCGTGGCATATGATTTGATTGCCATGGTCGGTGCCGCTCTCATTGCCGCCTCCTTTGCCATGCTTGTGCCCCACATTTCACTGCCGCAGAGCACTGCTGGTTTGAGTGCTCTTTGCATTATCTGCATCAGGGTTTCCGGGTTGCATCCCCACACTCTTCTTGTTTTGTGGCCGATCCTAATGGCCATCTCCTCAATTTTGTGCCGAACGCAGTTGACGTGATTCGTGTACGTCAGGTGTCTGTCTACTTGTATGCCCAGGTATTTCACGCAACTGCGCTGTTCAATTGTGGTGTTCACCGTTTTTAGCACCGGAGGTCGTATTGATTTTGCCGACGCATACATGTCCTCCATTTTGACCTCGTTTTAGGTGGCGCCACTATCGGCCTCCCACTCCTGACATGCGGTACAGACGATGCTCCACTTCCTCTCTATCTTCTCGCCGATGTCCCTTTCATGACTAGCACCTGGTCGTCGGCGAAGGCTTGCAGGTATGTGAGTTCATCCGTCAGCTCTTCCCACCTGTCCTGCTGCTGGTGTAGTTCCTCTGCCCAAGCTTCCCTGGCCGCGTCCAGTTTGTCGAACCAGCTCTGCATAACCACCAGCCAGAGTGTCGGCCCCATGCTGGATCCTTGTGGACTCATATGTCAGGCCTCTCATGATGATTTTCCTGTGCGTCAGGAAGCTGTTAATCATGCTGGCCAATGTTGTACTGATGTTGGTCTTGCCGAGCCAATGTAGGCTGTATGGTTTCCATGCCATGTTGAAGGCGTTCTTCAGATGGAGCGTTACGACCTGTTGGTGTGTTCCTGCCATGTTCTGTCGAATTTCATCGACCGGCCTACTCAGGGCTCCAATCGTGCTTCTGCCTTCTCGGAACCCATATTGTCTAGGGTCCAGGTATCCGCCGTTCTCCAGGAGGTGTTGCAGCCTTCCATTGATAACCTTGTCCAATATTTTCCCCAGAGTTGGATGTATGCTTCTTGGCCTTAGGGCGCCGTCTTTCTTTAGCAGCCCCACAACATTGCTGATCTTCCGGCATGCAGGGAACACCCGCTCCTTGAGGCAATGAGGTTATAGAGCTGGAGTAGCCTTTCGCCCATTGCCCCCAGGATGCGCTGTGCCGCCTCGTTAGAGATTTTGTCGATGCCCGTTGCCTTTTTGTGCTTCAGTTTGAGCACTACGTTCTCCAGCTCGATGCTGATGGCTGGTCGTCGTTGCCGAAGGTGGGCGTTTGCTCTCTTATCGCTGCCATACCTCCCGTCGTTCTCACGGCTTCGGTCGTCGCTGGGGAAGTATTTTCCCGTTAGGTAATCGTACTTGTCCTTCTCGGTCATCGTGTAGGTCCCGTCTTCTTTGAGGATGGTACAGTTGTTGGGCCTATGTTTTTCCCTGCCAGTCTGTTCCACGCGATGTGCCAGGATCCGTCTCTTAGCAGCTCCTCTGCTTCCTGATCTATGGCTTGTTGTTTGGCTGCCTCGATCTGCCACTTGTAATTCCGGCGCATACGCCTGTACTGGTCCTGTGCCTGCTGTTTAACTCCACGGTCCGCGTCCGTCTGTGCCTCTCCGTTATCGATGGATTTTCTTCTTGGCAGCTTCCAGGGCGCTGCTCCACCAGCCCATCTCGTCGCCGCGTCTTCGGGTCTCGGTTTTTATGCGGGTTCTATATGCTCGCATGCAGATCCTGCTGACCTTCTCGGCCAGTGCTTCCGCGACTTCGTTCCACTCCAGGTCGGTGATTGACCTGCCGATTGCTGTTCCAAACTGTGCCCAATTCATGTTGACGAAGTCGTACATTAGTGCCTGTGATGTCTCCTCCATTTTGCCGGTGTCTACGTCGAACCGTATGTATAGTTTGAGCAATCTCATTGCAACATGACGTCACAAAACGTGACGTCAGGCGCCAAATCAGGGACGTCTTTAATTAAATCGTGTTTCCCAGGCACAGCTGATTTGTTGTGACAGCTCAGCGAGCTATGAAATAGGACTCCCATATTAACATATCAATCTAGCAACACTGCTTTAATGGCTATTTATTATTTGAATTATTTAAAATATTTTCGATAATTGCATCAAGTGGCCCTTCGTCTTATATTGTATCAACATAGTCAGTGTGGTTTTATGAACCCACGTTTGGATGTCGGAACAAGTTCGTTTGAAAGTCGACACTTTAAAAGAAACGAACTGTTTAAAATCTTGATCTTAATAGGCAAACATGAAAAAATCCATTGGAATTTCAGAAAATGATTAGTTTTATTTTGACTTGCAATTACTTCTTTCTAAATATTTCAAATATTTAGAAAATTGAATTTACAAAAAAAAATTTAATTGGATAAATGAATGATGACAATTGATTTATTTAAATGGATTGAAATGGATTTTGAATTGTTAAATAACACTTGAGAAAGCTAAGGAAGAAAACTAACATTTACCACAACGGAGAACTCTTGTACTGTTTATATTAACACCGCAAAAGAAAATAAAGCATGCAAACTGTGGTTGACAATCCGAGATCACGAGAAACAATCTTTCGCACAAGCGGATCGTACCATGGCTAGTTGAAGACTCACTGAACACATACATGCATACATAAAACATTTATTAAATCTTACAGTATAAAAATTTCACGCCAAGACGGATAAACGCCGCAGCTGTGGCTAGCCTGATATTCGGCCCTGTTCCTTCCGTTCAGCATGTCTAAATGGCAGCCCATCGGTCCAGTTCCTGTGGTTACCCTTGCATGGACGTTCGCCGATCTGGCATCCGCACGGCAACGAAAGGAGAGCAATCTTTAAACGGCGGTTTTGTTTTATTCAGGGGCATTCATTGAGGAAAAAAGGTCTTCCTAAAGGAAAGCTAAAAACCCCTTTTGCTTCGGCCTTTATGTCTGATTCTGCCAGCTGTGGCGTTAGCCAGCGGTTGTTTCAACGAGTAGATGGCCTAGGCCACGCCTCTTCGCTCCGATTGGTGCAGGACCAACCTGCATCCCTCGGAACAAGTCAGCGTGGATTGATAGCCTACTGGGAACGACTAAACCTGCATTATGCATTAAATGTTCGTCTGAATATACTCATGACCAACGGAAGAGAAAGGACAAAACGTTATACACAAACAACAGAACAAATTGCACTAAGACTAATAACACGAATAAGACACCCCCCCAAACCCACTACACAACCCCCCCACCCAACTACTATACGAACGCACAAACATGACAAAGATCTCGGAAAGACTCATACAGCTACAGACAAAATGGACAAACAACCCCTACAACTGGACCATACTGAATCCCCTTTGTCTTACAAGACCAACCAGACAATCCCGCTTCCGTTTCCCTACATTAACGCTACTCGAACACTTACAAACGCAACGGACTAGTGGACAATAAAATAATTTCTTCTTGCCACTGAAATCTTATTTATTTAATAGAATTGTTAACCTAGAATAAGAGAATTTTCATATTTGTTTTTTATTTAGATTAAGACTGCATGTATTAAACAAGGGCAGAAAGACCGATAGGTCGATAGCCTTTTTTAGAAATAAATATGTTTACTACTACTACTGTTCGTCTGTTGTCACGTTTTGTCGGGGACAAAATCCGCATAAAATATGGGCAGTCGCTTATACAGGGGACCCTGCGTTGGGCGATCGTTTGCTCTAACTTTTTTAAGATTTGGCGTCAGGACAGAAACTTGCACTCCGCTATTATAGAATTTGGCGGAGATGTTATCTATATAGTCGCCTATATTGGCCACCCCTGTAGCTTCGTGCAGTTCAGTTATTCTGGTGTATCTGTCAGCGGATAAGACGCCTCTTAGAACCCTGTTTTGGGTCACCTGAAGACGCCGCATGGTGGTGTCGCTAACAGGGTGCCAGATAGGGGAGCCGTATGTAAGTAACAGCCTTATAGAGGAGGTGTAGAGCAAAAGTTTATTTCGAGGTGATAGGAAAGAATTGGGCGCCAGAAGAGAGTATAACTTTCTTCGGGCCATGGCAGCCTTTTGTACAGCATAGTCAACATGCTTATGGAAATGGAGTCGGGCGTCTAGTATGAATCCCAGGTATTTCACCTCTTTTGTTCGTTTGATAGGAGTATTTTGGACCACGAGTGGTGATAAGATTTTATTGTTAGTGAATTTGCGCGAAAAGATAATAAGTTCCGTCTTCCTGGAATTCGCTTTAACTTTCCATTTGTCAAAATATGGCGTCAATAAACTCAGGTGATGTGCAATGCGAGATTTCGCAGCCTGAGCATAAAAAGACGATGCGTAGATAGCCGTATCATCAGGGTATGGTGCTATTTTTGTAGTGGGAAGTTTTGGAATGTCTGCTGTGTACAATATATACAGCACCGGCGAAATTACTGTTCCTTCTGGTACTCCTGCCGCGATGCGTTTTTTGGCGGAAGTGGAATTCTCCACTTTCACCTGGATGGAACGGTTTTTCATGTTAGACGCAATAAGGGAAACTAGGTCGAGTGGTAGTGAATGCACGGCAAACAACTTGTACAGCAGGCCTGCGTGCCAGACTGTGTCAAAGGCCCTTTGCATGTCGAGAAGCAGCATAACCGTACTTTGAAGCTTATTAAATGCTGCATAGGCATCCGTTGCGATCCTAGCAGTCTGCAGCGTTGTGTTGTATCTTGGTCGAAAGCCAGACTTGAAAACAGAACTGCCATAAATTAGCAACGGCAGCACTGTTTGCCTTAAGGGTCGACCGAGCCCGAGAAAAGGTCAAATTCCTCCCTTGTCAGGTAGAAATTTGGCTCTTCTGCTGCTTTATTTGCCCTATTTTATCCGCGAATATCTAATTTTCTGACCTTTTTTATGGTTTTTTCTGCAAGCCCAATTGCACGATTTGCACAGCACAAACACAAACTTATTCACCAACTCTCTGACCTCTGCAGGCAGACATAAATTTCACTTCGAAAATCAACTTTGTTTGTAACTAGACCCGAAGGCTCCTATATATGACTCAAATTATGTTTTTCGGCGACCCTCCAGGCTTTCGCCTAATGGGTCCTGTTTTCCGTCAATCTAGCCAAACCACTGTACCAAGCAAACGAGTCCGAAGAAACCAGCGACCAAAAAAAACCGCAAAACACCAGGCCCTGCAAGGCGTCCACCCACCCTCTGCATCACAAGTTAGGACAACATCCCTCATGACCTTTATTTTCCAATATATGATGTTACTACGTTGCCACTCTGGCCTTAACCTACCGAAAGAGAAAAAGACAAAAAAAATAACTAAAACAAACTACCTTAAAACCTACCCTAACCAACCCATCCCAATACGATACACTAGAGAGCTCCCGGAATTTCGACCGTTCTCTACCGTTGAGCTAGCTCGAATGAGACTGTGTTTACATGTGTTCCGAACGTCGCCGCTCTTCTCGGGATCCCACCTTGCGGCATACCCCATTCACCCGTGTCGCGTTTCCGCAAACCCACTATCTTTGAGAAACCCCTACCATGCGAACTCCTTCTCCGTATCTTGGACCTCCTCCCAACCAATTAGCGGGAAAGGCATCTATCCTAATCTTAACTAATCCAACTGTGTACACTTTCCCTGAACTATCCTTATTATCTAGCCTATTCTATTCGCGAATAGTCTCGTATCGTTGTTTGCCGAGTCTGGACGTGCTGTGGAGCGAAATCGTGCGACATTTTCGATAAAATTGTGTTCGTTATCTGTATTGTGCGTTTTTTCAAAGAAAGTTAAAACATTCCTTATCGGGCAACTACCGAGTTTGCGCGATAAGATTGATGAATCCCGGAAGCTCTATGGAATCCGAGTCGGCTCAGGGCTCCCAAGGGAGCTATTTTCTTAGGTCCAGGACCAAGGAAGGGGTTGGGTGCCCACGTCTGACCCAACATCGCCAGAGTCACTAACCCCCGCTCCAAAAAAATCAGCTATGGAGGAAACTGTAGAAGTGTCGCAGGCGACTTCAGCGGGCGCAGCGGATGACCGATTCGTCGTCCCGCGAAAGAATGTAGCGTGGAGTACGCTGATTGTTGGTCGAGAGACCTCCACGACGCTGAAAAACCGATTCACGCCCATCCAGCCGCCAATCGTAGATGAGCCTCCAACACTTCCCAACACCAGCGTAGGGACTGAACGGGAAGCGATTGCCGAGAGCCCTGCAGCAACTGCAAACAAGCCCAAGAAGGCAGAAAAGCCGCCGCCAATTGTGATCGCTGGAAAACCCAGCAATCACACAATGCTGATTGGTAGTCAAAATGCAATCACCAGTCAACCTTTCACGTTGAAGTACACGAAGGCTTCGTTAATCGTGTACTGCAGCAGCATTATGGACTGGGCGGCGGTGAAACGATCCTTGGAGAAGGACAAGAGCCAGTTCCATACCTACGCCCCTTCGTCGGAAAAAACCACGCGTTCGTCCTGAGGGGCCTGGAAGGGAATGTAGATCCGACTGCCATAATGCAGGATCTGGCAGACCAAGGACTGGAGGTGAGAAGTGTCTTCAAAATGAAGACACTCTTCAGGCCGCTCTACCTGGTCCGAAGGCTTAACGCCGAGGCCAGGATGTTGTGCAGTGTCAGGGTTTCGTGGGAAACCCGCAAAAAACCGGAAGACCCTGACACAGTGTCGTCGATGCCAGGGCTGGGGCCATGTCTTCGGGGACTGCCACCGGGACTTTAAATGCTCCCGATGCGCTGGGAGGCATGAAATCACCGCCTGCCCCGTTGGAGCTACATTAAAATGCGCTAACTGCGGTGGGCCTCATCGAAGCTTCGACGAGGATTGCCCAGTCTACATATACAAACAGGCGCAAGTCCCGGCGGAGAAGCAGCGTTTCGTCCCTGAAACATGGTTGCGCCTCGGAGACAGAATCACAATCCGGGGGTACAGGCTTGAGCGTGCCGATAGGCCCGGTCTAAGGAGTGGAGTGGCCATAGCGATCAAAGCAACGATCCCATACAGGAGATTGCCATGCAGGCAGTCAGTGATAGAGAACGTTGGCGTTGAGCTTTATGATGGTGTTTTGATCTACTGTGGGTACTCTACTTCTACTCGCTTACAGGCCACTGACGTTGATCCATTTTTTTCATTTTTTTCAAACACCAATAGGGTGTTTCTTATGGGAGATTTCAACGCCCGCCATCCACTATTTAATAACCCTGGGCGGAAAAACGCAGCTGGCAATTTTCTAGCCATCTACGCTCGCGACAATGGCTTACTAGTTATGCCCACTTCATCTCCAACGCATTATCCAAACAGTGGAATGAACCCATCTTTCCTGGAGCATGCGGTAAAAGGTCTGACCAGTAAAATACAACGGACACAGTAAGCTTTGGCCAAAAAAGTTCCGAACAGATCGCGGCGCGACAACCTTGCTGAGCAAATCTTGATCCTTATTAAGGCGAAAAATAGAATCAGGACGCGTTGGCAGCGATTCAGGCAATCTCCCGATCGCATAAGGGCAGCCCAGCTTGCACGAGACATCCAGAGCGAAATTTCTGCATACAGGAATTTTACCTGGTCGGAAGAATTGCGAAACTTATCTCCCCGTGACAATACTTTGTGGAAACTGTCGAGAAGTCTACGAAAAGGCTACGAGCAAGTCCCCGCTCTTGAAAAAGAGGGGCGGAGTTACATTACCACTAGCGACAAATGCGAGCTGCTCGCCGACTTTTTGGCAGAAGTACAAAGTCCAACCAGCTCTTCAGGATAACGAAATAGAAAGACAGACCGCTGACAGAAGCATTTAATAAACTTCAAAGTACGGTAATGCTGCTTCTCGATTTGGAAAGGGCCTTCGACACAGTTTGGCACACAGGGCTGCTGTATAAGTTGTTTGGCGTACATTCACTGGCACTCTACCTAATTTCCCTTATAACGTCTTACCTAAAAAACCGTACCATCCAGGTGAAAGTGGAGAATTCCACTTCTGCCAAAAGACGCATCGCGGCAGGAGTAACACAAGGTACAGTGATTTCGCCGTTGCTGTATACATTGTATACAGTAGACATTCCAAAACTTCCCACTACAAAAATAGCACAATACGCGGATGATACGGCTATCTACACATCATCTTTCTATGCTCAGGCTGCGAAATCTCGCATCGCGCATCACCTGAGTTTATTGACGCCGTATTTCGAAAATGGAAACTTAAAGTGAATCCCAGAAAGACTGCACTCATTATCTTCTCTCGCAAATTTACTCACAAGAAAATTATATCGCCACTCATGGTGCGATATACTCCAATCCAGCCAGTAAAAGACGTGAAATACCTGGGATTCAATCTAGACGCCCGACTTCACTTCAACAAGCATGTTGACTATGCTGTACAAAAGACTTTCATGGCCCGAAGAAAGTTGTACTCTCTTCTGGCGCCAAATTCATTTCTGTCACCTCAAAACAAACTTCTGCCTTACACCTCCACCATAAGGCCCATATTGACCTACGGCTCCCCTATCTGGCACTCTGTCGGTGATTCCACGAGACGACGTGTTCAAAGGACCCAAAATAGGTTCCTAAGAGGCACCAAAATAACCGAAATGCACGAAGCTACAGGGATGGCCTATATAGCCGACTATATAGATACCATCGCTGAAAAATTTTATCATAGCGGAGTGCAAGGCTCAGTCCTTACGCGAAATATCACCCAAGAGCAAACGATCGCCCAACCCATGGCCCCCTGTATAAGCGACTTCCCATATTTTATGAGGAATTTGCCCCTGACAGTACGTGACGACAAACAAACATTGCCTGCCAGTTGCAGACAGTCGTTTCTAGCAGGCTGGAAACGCACAAATCCAACATAACGTGACTTGACGGGTTCGTCCTGCCTCATTCCGGTGGGTGTTGGCTGGTCCTTGCACCGATCGGGGCGAGGGCGGATGCATTTGGTCATCTAGTTGAAACTGCCGGCGGTTAACGCCACGCCTGACAGTATCAAACTTAAAGGTCGAAGCAAAAGGGTTTTTTTGGCTTCAAAAAGAGACTTTTTTTCCTTAATGAATGCCCCTTGAATAAAACCAAAACCGCCACTTCAAGACTATCTCCTGACGTTGTCGTGCGTATGGCTAGCTCGGGAATGTCCATGTTAGGGCACTGCCCAGGTAATGGATGACATAGCGCATCTATTTAGATCATGGGCAAACAGTAACCGTCCGAACATCTGGCTAGACATGGGAGTTATGTTTTTTAACTTTGTTTGTGCATTTTATTAATGGGAATGTTCAATAAATTTTTATCTTTCTACCTTTCTATTTGCGCATTGCCTTTATTATCTGTTCGCGCACTGTCGTGGGTTTCCTTATTTAGTCCTTATCACTACTTAGTCTACTTATGGCGCAGTGTCCTGATCACTCGTTTCGCGCCATTGCTTCGGGGAGAATATCCATTTCGACCCACTTATTTAGTTTGTGTGTATCACTTGTTATTCTTCCGTCCTTGCGCAGTTGAATGTCCAGCGACCCGAACTCGCTGCGCACTTGACATCTTGCCGCGTATCTGTCCGCCCTTGTGCACCTGAACTTAATTTGTTCCACAGTGTCTTCGCCGGTTGCGCAAGAGCACTGCGCATTGTCTCGTTTTGCGAAGTTCATTAGGTACGCTCGGATGTTCCCGTGTCCTGTCGCCAGCTGGACCGCCTTGAAAGAAAGGCCCAGCACTCCCCGTCCTACCTCCTTGCAGATCTGGAAGAGTTCCCTTCCTTTGTTCGCGGAGGTCCACTCCTTTTGCCACTCCCTCATGGTGGTGGCATTCCGCTCTTTCGCCCATTCCTTATTCGTCATGAGGTTATAGCGGTCCGCGTCGGTGGTGGGCAGGTCTGCCTTAGCCCCTTGGTCCGCTAACGCGTGTGCTCTGGCGTTCGCAACGTTGGACGTTTTGTGACCTTCGTCCCACTCTACTGTCGTCGTCCATAGTCTCACATGGCGCTATTCCATGAGCAGGAGGATGTTCGCGTGGATTCTGGTCCTGTCGTTGCCATCTCTTCGGTCTTGTGGCGAACACTGCTGATGTGATTACTGAAAGTCAGCTGTCTATCCATCTGGACTCCCAGGTACCTCATGCAACTTCGCTGGTCGACCGTAATGTTCGCGGTTTTCAGTACCGGAGTGCGAATTGGCTTTGCCGACACAAACATCGCTTCAGTCTTTCCCTCGTTGCAGTGAACGCCGCTTTCGGCCGCCCACTCCTGGAAAGCGGTCCAGATGATCTCCCACATCCGCTCGATCCTCTTCGCAGATGTTTCTTTGCTGACTAGCACCTGGTCATCTGCGAAGGTTTGTAGGAATGTTAGATCGTCCGTGGTTTCTTCCCATCTGTCCTGCGGTTGGTGGAGTTGCTCCGTCCAGGCCTCCCTGGCCGCGTCCAATTTTTCGAACCATCCCTGCATGACCACCAGCCAGAGAGTCGACCCCATGCTGGAGCCTTGTGGGCACCCCTTGCTTATGTCGTAGGTCATGCCCCTCATGGTAATCGTTCTTCCCGTGAGGAAGCTGTTTATCATGCTGGCCAGTGTGTTGGTAATGCTTGTTTTGCCGAGCTGGTGCAGGATATACGGCTTCCATGCCGTGTTGAAGGCGTTCTTCAGATCGAGCGTTACTACCTGCTGATGTGTGTCAATCTGCTCAGGGCGCCGATCGTGCTTCTGTCCTCTCTGAACCCGTGTTGTCTGGGGTCCAGGTGTCCGCCGTCCTCAAGCAGGTGTTGCAGCCTCCCGTTCAGTAGTTTGTCCAGTATCTTTCCGAACGTCGGTTGCATGCTGATTGGCCGGAGGGATCCGTCTTTCTTCGGCAGCCATACGACCTTGCTACACTTCCAACACTTCGGAAATACCCGCTCCTTCATGCAGGTGTTGTACAACTGGAGGAGCCTTTCGCCATTTCCCTCATTATGTGTGTTGCCGCTTCGTTGAGGATCTTGTCAGTTTCCGTCGCCTTATTGGGTTTCAGCTTATTGACAACATTCTCCAGCTCAATGCTGGTTATAGGCGGCTCTTCGTTGTTGCTGAAGGTGGGCGCTTGAGCCCTGATCGCTGCCATCGTAGCCGTGTCCAGTGTTGGGTCGTCGCTGGGGAAGTAGTTCTCCGTGACGTAATCGTAGTTATCCCTCTCGGACGTGGTGTAGGACACGTCCTCTTTGAGGATGGTGCAGTTGCTGGGCAGGTGTCTCTTCGCTGCCAGTTTCCTCCACTCTCGCCTTTTCCGGTTGATGCTCTTCTTTGAGGCTTCCAGTGCACTGCTCCACCAGCCCATATCTTCACCTCGTCTTTGAATTTTGGTCGTTATGCGAGATCTGCATGCTCGCATGCAGATCCTGTTGACCTGGTCCACCAATGTTTCGGCATCGTCGTCCCAAACCAAGTCGGCGGTTACCCTGCCGATGTCCTTTCCGAACTTGGAGCAGTTGGTGTTGATGAAGTCGTATATTCGCGCTGCTGGTGTTGCAACAGGGTTGCCGATTTCCACTTCAAATCGTACATAGTTGTAAAGGGAGAGCGTCTCGAATGTCTCAATGTTCCAGTATCGAGCCGCCGTCCCTCTCACCATCGTTAGGTCGATGTAACTGTTGCCTCGTGGATCTTGGAAGGTCGGACCCTTGTGGACGTCGTTGGCTAATGTGTAGTTGTTGTCAATCAGCCAACTGACCATTTCCTCGCCTCTCGCGTCGGTTGACGTTCCGCCCCAAATCGCATGATGTGCGTTGAAGTCGCCCCCGACTATGTGTCTCCCAATTGCGATCCCTAGCTTGCTGCTCTTATCCCGAAATTCATGGAGTCTGGTAATGATGCGGCCTCCCGGATCGTCGTAGATCGTCGTGACGTATGGCTGTTGCCCTTTTTGCTCCAGTAGTGCAGTGGCCATGTTGTCGCTCGTGAGATCCGTTATTACGGTGTGGTTAATTTTTTTTTCGTATATTTCTTTTTCCTGACTGTACTTTTAATTGATTCCAATATATTCCTGGGTTTTTCAGTCAATTTTATTGTCACTAATTATGGTGTTATGTGATGAGCCCGGCGTTTCGTCCCGGGTCTACCTATTGGACTCGTCAGTAAGGCTTAGGTAGACCCTGCCTTATACGCCAGACATCGGTTCTACGTGTTCGGACGTAAATGAACCGTGCCGGTATAGATCTTCTGCGGTGAGATATTGGCAACCCGTGTTGCCGATTAGCATTAGATTGAAAACCACTCGTTCCATTCTGCTTTTTTTCTCCCAAGCATCTATATCTTTTTCGTATATTTCTTTTTCCTGACTGTTCTTTTAATTCATTCCAATATATTCCTGGGTTTTTCAGTCAATTTTATTGTCACTAATTATGGTGTTATGTGATGAGCCCTGCGTTTCGTCATAGAATATCTCACCGCAGAAGATCTATACCGGCACGGTTCATTTACGTCCGAACACGTAGAACCGATGTCTGGCGTATAAGGCAGGGTCTACCTAAGCCTTACTGACGAGTCCAATAGGTAGACCCGGGACGAAAGGTGTGGTTAATGTTGATCCTGTTCCACAGCTCCGTTTTTTATTTTTTACCGTGCCTCACTCGCATGTATGTCCCGTCTGATTTGTGGAAGACGTATGGCTCTTGCACCAATGCCAGATCTATGCCGTTGTCCTGCATGTACCTCTCCATTAGTCCGGTTGCCGCCTTTCCTCAATCAGCGCTAAACTGCAGAACCTTCATTTGTGGTCGCGTTGTTTGCAGTCTCCCTGTCAGCGCCGCAGTTCACCCTGGTTTGTTGGTGTTGCGCAACCTTGCAGGCGTATGTTGGGCACCGCCAGTCCCTGGCCGCGTGTTGCCACTTCTGTTTAGCAATTGCCTGCCTTTTGCACTTAGGGCAGTCCAGGTCCTGCGATAGGCATTCGCGACCGGCATGCGCTCCTCCGCACGTGTAGCATCTTGCCTGTTCTTTGCAGTGCTTGGCCACATGTCCAAACATGCAACAGTTGAAACACTGAGCGTCGTTTACCTCCTCGACAATCCTGACTTCGCTGAGGTCCAGGTAGATCCTTCCCTTTCGCACCATTATCTTGAAGGCTTCGGGCTCTTTCACCACATTTTCCTTGTTGTTCCTGTAGTGGTTTGCCCACCGTCTGAGGACCTTAGCTCTCCCTGCGAGGTTCCATCACAGTTGCTCACAGAGTTCGGGATTCTCTGCCGTGATCGCTTGTATCAGCTGCTCTTCCGTGTAGCCAGCCTGGATTCCTATGACGGTCAGCCTCGGCAGTGTACGTGTGAGGTGCTTCAGTTAGATGTCTGGTCGCCCTCCTATCTTTGCATCCATCGTCTTCTGTTGTGCCTCATGCTTGTACTGTAGGGCTATCTGTCCATTCCTCGTTGTGGCGAATCCTCGGATCCTTCCCGTGTTTCGGGCCTCTTCCTGTGCCACCTCTTTGATGATCTCGATGAATTCTGCAGGTTTCTTGCCTTCTGGTACCTTGTCATGAATTTTACCTCTAACTATAATTATTTTATCTCGGGCGTGAATTAGAGCAAGAGCTAACTAGTACTTTGGGGATAGTGAACAATATTTGGAACGCCCAATGGACAATACAAAATTTCGCACACTCAAATTCAACTGCACAACTGATGTATTTAAACAAGTTAACAACTTTACTGAGAGAAAGAAAATTACAAAATATATAAATTTACTTAGAGTGTATAATTCAGATATTTTTTGTTGCACCCTTAATATATGGATACCTTTACTTCAATCAATCCTGGATGGTGAAGGGGAAGGATCCTGAAGGGGACCGGCGGGAGTGATCACTTCAGTCAGTGGCCAAAAATCCACAGTAAAGGGGTACCAAAATATATAAGGAGGACTCAGGTCCGACTGTGAATCGCAATTAAAGTACAAAAATTGAACTGAATGCAGTCGAACTTGAATGTTTCAGCACAAGCAGTTAACTATTAAACGTTAATAAGTCCCGTTATAAAAAGACAATGTGATAAAAAACTGAAAAAAAAACAAAAGTCTTCACCAAAAGTTGGGCGCCAGCATGCTTCCAAGTAGTGTACAAAAATGCAAAGTCTACCAAAATGGAAAACACCAGAATCAGTCTCAACGTGAAACGTCCAATGGTCCGCTGAGGTTTCCCAAAAGAGCTGGTTTTTAATTTCTCAATGGATCTCGGATCAATTACACGTAGTCATATCGGCCACCATGGATTCGTCTTTAGATAATAGCTTTTCCCAGTTGCAGATTGCAAGAAAATGCTTCTTGCAATCTATGCAACCATCAAGGAATTTCTCGATTCTAAAATCCCCCAAAAACCGACCATGCGGTAGCGCTGAACACTTTCAAAAATTCAAAACCCGACCATGCGGAATAAACTCGAAAGACCTGCTGATCTGATCGTCACGGCCTAATTAAATCATCTCAACCCAAAAATCTACCGTTACATCAGTAGAAGTTTTTCCTCCCCCCATCCTTCCGTGGGCGCAGGAATCAAAAATCACCAAATTCATTGGCCCTAACGGACACGTGATCCCGCAATCTGCTAAACATTTCTTTCACCTGCGAAAAGAATCGCCAAATTTGTTAGATTAGGATTTTAGAGCCAAAATTTAACTCTATGATAAAAAAACTAAAACAGATATGCTTGGCAAATAACTTGAAAACGCATACCGAGGTCGAAAACAAATTAAGAGCTTTACGGCAAAATATTTGCACGTAACAACCTGCTCCAGGGTGATGAGCTTCTCTCGTTTCTCTAGTGTTTTCCATCCCGGTGCATTCTCATTTTTGCCGTTTCCCTGCCCTGTTATGTCAACGTAGGTCCGCTTTACTTGCCTCCTGGTTCTCCTCTGAGGCTTTTTCTGTTTGCCATTCGGCTTCAGTTTCCGTGTCCGTTGGCGTCTCTACTTGGGTGCGTTCGGTGGCTAGATGTCTGGCTGTTAGCCTGCTCCGTATCCCCGTGACCGGTCTTGGATGGTTTCCTGTCACTCTGCTCGGCGCTGTTGTGGCTTTCAGGTCCTTCCTGATTTCTTTGATATCAGCTGCCATTGCCTTCATTTGTATCATCATTTGCTGCTGCTGTTGGGCCATGATAACGCTTGTATCCTGCTCTTGCGCCATCGTACCCCCTTGTTGGCTGTCCGTCAGTAGCCCTATCCATATGTCCGTCAGTTCATTGACGTTGCGCAGCACTGTTTCCCGGTCCTCTTTGTTGAATTGCAGTTTTTCATTTTGGTATCTGCTAACCGCTTCGATTATGGACTGTTTGTCCCTTATCGCTTGTTGCGTCGTTTAGCTTGACTTTTTTCGCTCGACGGTGTTCTTGTCCATTTTGTCAGTCAGTCATGCTTTTGGTGTTTCCACCGTTTCCATTTCCGTTTCCTCCTCATCTATTCCTGATGCCGCCTCCCTATCTTCGCCTGTTGCGTGCAGTGCGCTGACCGATGCCAGCAGGGAGACCAGGTTGGATTGTTGCTCCGGACTGATTGTCTTGGTTGCTGGCGGCCGACGGCGTGAGAGTGAATATGGGTACAGCGGTCCTAGGTTCTTGCTCGCTCTTGCGGGTGACCTTGCCAGCATTGGTGTTTTCGGGATTGCTGCCAACCCCGTTCCCATGTTGGCCAGTAACTCCCAATCCTTCTTCCTTTTGCCTCCCTCGTTATTGTTTCCTCCTGTGTCACTCATTTCACTCACTTCACTTCGCGCGGGTAAACCACGGTGGCCGGCCACCTTCAACCGTCAACTGTCAACCGTCAGCGAAACGCGGTAGGTAAATAAACAAATATACACAAGTAAACAAATACGCAAACAAACAAATAAACAAATAGAAACCAACAGCAATTAATTGTCATATAGAAATGTCACATCGGCAGCGTCGCACTTTTCGTCCAACTAGCGAAAAGTTCACAACGGCACCACCTCTTGCCAGAAGGGCCGAGCGAGCCTGAAAAAAGGTCGGATCCCTACCCTTCGGAGATAGAAAAGTGGCCGTTCTCCAGCTTTATTCGCCCTATCTATGCACTATTAAATGGAATTTTCTTACTTTTATCTATTGATATCTCTTAATCATTTAGCTCGATTTTCACCAAACAAGCACACCCCGATTCGCTAAATTGTCCTTTTTAATTAGATACCAATTTCGATTTAAACTATCCACGTTTCGCGGCACTGTGCCCAAAAGGCCCTTTCACAATGGAGGAGCGCTCGAAAATCCGACCGTTCTCTTCCGTTGTATAAACCGAACTGTGAAAATAAACTGTGTTTACATGTTAATGGGTTTGTTACCCGCGTGCCTACCTTCCGGTATACCCCTTTTCCCCTTTTTTTGCGTAAGCCACCCACTATCTGAAGAAAACACTGTCATTTGAACCCTTTCGCCGTACCTTGGACCTCCTCCCTCCACTTAGGGGAAAGAAGACCTTAACCTAATTGATGTACATTTTCCCTAGCCTGTTTCTTATTTCTAATCCTTATCCTATTTCTCCTATTAAACGTATTGACCTAACCCTATTGCTCCAGGTTTTCCTCCGATTTAATTGCTATCTCCGCCCACTCGTTCAGCTTCTCTATTGGTGTTGTATCATTACTTCCGTCTTGTCGTCTAAGTGTCAGTGTTAGTGTACTGTATTTGTCCATTATGTAGTCCCGTGCTGTTTGTCTGTCTGTTTCAGAGCAGAAGTACTTAGTGTGCTCGACACTTTCGTCCTCCGTACCGCATGTGCATGTCGCCTTGTCTGTTATTCTGAATCTATGTAGGTAGTGTTTTGTGTTGTCTGTTTTGCAGCTGTCTCCTCCACTCTATGTCTGGTTTGCCTTATGTGTTCCGTGAAGTTTAGCTGTCTGTCCAGTGCAATTCCGAGGTATTTTATTGTGTCGCGTTGTTGTATTGTGTTGTTGTTTACCTTTAGTGTTGGTGGTCTAACTTTTTTAGTATGTACAAACATCGCCTCCGTTTTCCTCTCGTTGTATGTTGATCCGCTTTGCATGGCCCAGGTTTCACATCCCTCCCATATGTACATCCACTTCTTTTCTATTTTCTTGGCGGAAGGGCCCGATATGATGATGACCTGATCGTCTGCGAATGCTTGTACCTTCGATAGCTCGTCTTTGTTGTCCTCTGTTACGTCCTTCGGGTCGGTCTGTGCCTGCATGCATGTTCGCTCTTGTTCGTCTATGACCCTGAACCAGCCCTCCATGACTAATAGCCCCAGCGTTGGTCCCATGCTGTATCCTTGTGGACATCCCTTTGTGGTCGTGTATGTATCGTTTCCTATCTTGAGTTTCCGTCCCGTCAGGTAACTTTCTATCGTTCCCGCCAGCATTCTAGTCGTTTTAGTCCTTGCCAGTTCATTCATAATGTAGGGCTTCCATGCGGTATTAAAAGCGTTCGCTAAGTCCAGCGTTATTATTTGTTGATATAGTCCTCTCGTTCTGTTGTTTTTTATTGTTTCTGTGACTTTGTTTATCGTGTCCGTTGGATTTTGTCCTTCTCTGAACCCATATTGTCGTTTATCTAGGTTGTAGTCGTTCTCTATCACGTGTTGTAGTCGTTTGTTTATCAGTCTGTCCAGTATCTTACCGAGTGTTGGCTGTATTGAGATGGGTCGCGGTGTGACGTCTCTCTTGGGGATCCAAGTCAGTTTACATGTTTTCCAGGGGGCCGGAAAGGTTTGTTCGTCCAGGCATCTGTTGGACAGTGTCAGCAGTCTGTCCCCCATCGTGTCCAGTATATGTCCTGTGGCCTCGTTAGGTATTTCGTCAGTTCCTGTTGCTTTGTACCGTTGTAGTCCGTCCAGTACGTTTCGTATCTCCGTTATCGTTATTCGTGGCTCTATCTCCTCCCTGAATTTGTGGACCTTTTTTCTCAATTCCTTCTTGAAATCGTTGTCTTTCTCTTCAGTGTCGTGTGGGAAGTACTTGTTTACGAGATATTTTTGTTTCTCCTTATCTGTTGTTCTGTATGTGCCGTCTTCTTTCTTTATTGTCCTATTTATGTCCGTGTGTTGTTTGCCAGCTGGCCGGTTCCAGGCTTGGTGCCATGTAGATAGTCTTAACATGTCGGTGGTTTGTTCGTCATATTTTTTCCGTTTCTACTGTCTGATGTTGATTTCGTAGGTGGCTCTCAATGCTCTATAACTTTCCTTCATTTCCTCCCTAGCCATGTCATCTGTTGTGTTTAGTATTTTCCGTCTTTCTTTGTTCAGTCTTCTTTTGGTTTTTTAGAGGCTCTCATTCCACCATCCCTCTTCATCGCCATTTCTGCGTGTCTTTGTTTTAATGTATTTTGCGCACGCTGTCTTACATATGTTCGTTGCTGTCTCTGCCAGTTCGTTTGCTGTTTCTCTCCAGTTACAATTTTCGGTGTGTCTGTTGATGTAGTCCTTGAAACTTGTCCAGTCCGTGTTAATAAAGTCGTAAGTCTTGTTTTTTCGGCTTTTTGTTGTGATTTCCGCTTCTATTTCGTAAGAAATGTACTTGTGAGCGGAGAGCGTTTCTTCATCTTCTACGTTCCAGTCTGTTATTGTTATTCCTTTTGTTATAGTTACGTCCACGTAGCTGTTTCCCATTGGTCCTTGGAATGTTAGGTTTTCCGTCTTTTATTTCCCAATGTGTAATTGCTGTGTATTATCCAATTTTTGAGTTCCTCCCCTTGTTGATCATTTGAGGTTCCTACCCATATCTCACTATGAGCGTTGAAATCTCCTCCTAGTTGGTGTTGGTCCATTCGTGCATATGGTTCTCACTGCTTGCTGTCGAATCGTTCTGTCCTAATGTTTCTGTTCCCTCCAGGCTCGTCGCATATGGATGTTATGTATATCCCTTTATTTTTGTTGTTGGTATTGATTTTTGTTGTTGGTATGGTTCTTGTGTTGTTGTCCGTTAGTTCGGTTATTATGGTGTATTCTATTTCTTCTCGTGTCCAGATTTCTGTCTTCGATTTTGTTCCATTATTTATCTTCTTTATCTGTCCTTCTGTCTCGTGTTTAGTATACGGTTCCTGTATCAATATTACGTATATGTTGTTGTTGTCAACATATTGATTCAATAGTGCTGTCGCTTCCTTCCCTCTGTCTGCGTTAAATTTTATCACTTTCATTGTGTTGGTCCTGTTAATGTTTTTCTGTCTCCGACGTACTTAATCCTGGCCTGTTGGTACTGTGTTGCCTTTCGTTTGTATATGGGACATAATCTGTGCCGCGCTGTGTGTCGTCTCGCTGTCTTTGGGGTTTCTTGTATGGCACAACTGGGACAGTCCATGTCACTTGCCTGACACTCGTTCCCCTGATGTGGGCCTCCACAAATGTGGCAAGGCGTCTTGTCCTTGCAATATTTCGCAGGGTGTCCATATTTGTGGCAGTTGAAACATAATAATTTCCACCTCTTCGTTGATATAGACCGCGCTGAGGTCTATACATGTTCTCGCCATCCTGATTAGTGTTTTAAATAGTGTCGGTTCTGTCTCTATCGTAATGTTTTCTTTTGTCCTGTTCACACATGTTGTTCTTTTCCTTATTATCGCCTTGTCCTTGATGTTTTCCCCCACGTCTTTTTGCAGTTCCCTATTTTCGCTTATTTTTATGTCCAGTAGTTCGTCGTCCGTGTACCCCTTTGTCACTCCCGTAATTAGCTGTCGTGGGTTTGGTCGTTCCGTCTTCGTTATCTGGAGCTCCGGTCTGCTGCGTATTTTTTCGTCGATTATTTTTTGTTGGTTTTCGTCTCTGTAATTCATCGCTAATTGTCCCTGGTGTATTGTTGAAAATCCTCGTATTCCCCCTGTCTTCCTTGCTTCCTCCTGTGCTGTGCCTTTGATTGTTTTTATTACGTCCATTGATTTTTGTCCCTGTGGTATCTGCATTAGTGTGATGAGTTTATCCTTTCTCTCCGGTGTCTTCCATCCTTCCCTTTTGTTTTTGGGTTGTGGCTCCTGGCCTGTTATGTCCGCATAAGTCTTTTTCTTGGTTCTGTTTCGAGTTCTTTGTGTCTGTTTGGGTTTCTGTTTGTATATTGTCCATGCGTGTTTGCCTTTCTGGTTGCTTATGTATCGGTCCCGTTCTCGACCGTGTGCCTTTTATTGTCCTTTTGTTTATTTCTGTGCTAGTGCTCTTTTGTGTATTTACCATTCCACTCTTCTTTAGTTCCCGTATCTCTTTCGTTAGGGCTTGTATTTCCTGCTTCTGATCCTCAATCGGCCTCTCAATTTGGGTGAACGATATTATCGGGTTGTTTTCATTCTTGGTTTCCTCGTATATCTCTCCCAAGAGTCTGAGGGCAATGTCCGTCATTTCGTTTACCCTTGCGATCACGGTCTCCCTGTCCTGCCTGTTGAACTGTATTTTGCCTGATGTGTAGCGGATTACCGCCCGTAGTATATTCTGTTTGCAGGCTGACCTGACCTTCCCTTTGTGCCCCTCCTATTGTTGTCCTTTTTTGTCCTTGTGTTCCTAGCTGCGTTTCGGAGCTCTCCATTCCGGATTCCCATTCTGGCGTATTTAGTTCCCTTGCCTCATCCTCATTCAAAATTTCCCCTACTCTTGCGATCAGGGATACCACTTTCTCCAATTGCTCCGGGCTTAGGTTCTTTGCTGGGGATCGCCTGTCTGTTTCCATTCATCTTGTTTTAGTTACTCGTGCTGGCGATCTCGGCAGCGATTGTCGCTTAGGGATTGCTCCCAGTTCTTCTCCATGCTGGGCCAGTTCTTCCCATTGCTATAGCGCCGATTGTTTCCTTTTTCGCTCTTCCGTGTCTTCCATGCTTGCAGTTGGCGTGTCCCTCTTGCTAGTTGGTGACGTTTGCCGCGTGCCCGAGCGTTGTGAGCGCGGGGAATTAAAAAAAACAGTTTTTCGATAATTGCGGACAAACGGGGTGTCGGAGAAATACAAAAACACTTAAAAAGTGGTTAACGGACCCGCCCCGAAATAATGTCTTTGAACATTCATAAAAGTGGAATAACTCGAGAACGGTGCGTCGGCGAAAGGGACTTACAAAGTTAATTTTGACCGGCGACACAGCCCCTACCCGTAACTAACGGCGGCGGGGTCGATCGCGATTTCCGGCGAAGCCGTGCGTCGGAACAGAGGACCGTCAAAGGGAAAAGTGATCAGGAGCACGGCGGCTACCTCCCATAAAAAAAAGAAAAAAAAGGGGTAAAGGGGTAAACGCAGCAAGACAATGGACGAAGGGGACGAACGAAAAAGAAAAACGATTTACAACTGGGAAGTAATGGCACAACAGGGCGACGAAATGGGTGCAATCCCAAAAAGGCAGTCCCTACCCAGATCGCCAGTGCGAATGTATAAAAAGGGGCGGATGGAGGCAGAGAAGCGGTCTCCCGCCAAGAACCTCAGTCTGGAACAACAAGAAAAAGTGGCGTCCCTGATAGACAAAGTTGGAGAGATTATAAACGAGGACGAGGCAAGACCGACAAACACGGCAGAATGGGAATCCGGGATGGACAGTTCGGACACACAATCAGGGCAACAAGGACAGAGGAAGACAACAACAGGAGGGACACAAAAGGTGGGGCAGGTGATAGTCTGCAAACAAGACATTTGAAGAGCGGTCAGCAGGTACCCCTCGGGAAAGGTGCAGTTTAACAGGGTGTCCTCCCTGTTAAACTGCACCTTTCCCGGGACTAGGAAGGACAAATACACTTTTGTCCTAGGAAGTCCTTTGTCCTAGGACTTCCTAGGACAAAGGAAGGCACACGGACAAAAACGGGACAGGCAAATGATCGACCACGCATGGACAATGTTCCTACAGAATCACAAACAGACAAGGAGACTGAAGGTGAGTGGAGAGCGCAAAAAATAAGGACAAGGCAGGACAGAACAATGAAAACTTACGCGGATGCAATAGGTCTAGGAAACAGCCATGGAGACACGACGGACGGATGGAGGACACCAGGGAGGAAGGACAGGCTAACAACGCTCATACAAATACCGGAAGGACAAAGACACGCGGACATAATAAAAACAATAAAGGAAACAGCACAAGAAGAGGCAAGGCAAACGGGTGGAATCCGGGGATTCGCCAAAAACCAACTCGGGATAGCTGGCAGTCCATTACAAAGACGGGACACAACAGAAACTGATAGACGACAAGATCAAGACTAGACCGGAAATACAGATCAAACCGCTGCAGAGGACAAACCCGAAGCTATTGATTACGGGTGTCATGAGGGGAAATACGGACGAAGAGTTGATGGACGCAATAATTACAGAAAACAGGGAACTGCAACAGGAGCTGGGAGACAACATAAAGGACAAACTGAAAGTGGTGAGGAGGACAACGTGCATAAACGAAACAAAAGAAAACGTGACCATGGAAGCAACACCCGAGGCCTTCAGGACCCTGGTGAAAAAGGGAAAAATATACATTGACCTAAGCGAAATATACATAAGGGAGGAGGTGAACGTGGCACTGTGCTTCAAGTGCCAAAAGTTCGGACACCCGTACAAATATTGCACGGAGCGGGCAAGGTGCCAAGTGTGCGGGGGCCCCACGAGGTTCGCCAGTGTACGTCTGGCAATCCGGATTGTCCTAACTGCGCGTCACGAGGAACGCCCAGGGACATAAGACATCACACGGCGAGAGACAGGCTGTGCCCCGTGTACCAAAGAAAGGCAAGACAATACCAACAAACGAACGTAAACTATGGAAGCAACAATAACAAACAGACATGAAAATATTACAAATTAACGTAGACAGAGGGAAGGCAGCGACAGCACTATTAGACAAATACAAAACCGACCACGACATAGACATCGTCATGCTGCAAGAACCCTATACAACATACAGACCGACCAATAAAACAAAAAAACTCAACAACGGACGGACCTCGAAGACGGAAATATGCATAAAAGACAACATAGACTACATGATAATAACGGAACTTACGAACGACAACATAACCACAATACGAATAAACAACAAAGCGGGCAACACGTACATAAAATCCATATACGACGAACCAGGGGGGAATAAAAACACGAGACTAGAGGAATACGACAGAAGACAGCGCGAACACACAACACAAATTAGACAACACCTACTATGCGGAGACATCAATGCACAAAGTGACATATGGGGCGGCAACGTTAATGACAAACGCGGAGAGGACCTGATCAACTGGACTATAGACAACGGGTACACATTAGAAAACAAAAAATACGAACAACCTACATTTCAAGGACCGATGGGGAACAGCTACGTAGACATGACATTAACAAAAAACTTACGCACTAAAAACTGGACGGTCAAGGAAGACGACACGCTCTCGGCCCACAAATACATAACATACGAAATAGACATTGAACACACGACAACCAAACGCAAAAGGAGCACGTATGACTTTATTAATACAAACTGGACACGCTACGAGGACCAAATAAAACTACAAACCGACCAACTAGACTGGGACCGCAGTGTCGACGACATAGCGGACAGGTTTGACAAAATCAGCAGTTAAGCATGTCGCCGACACATTAGGACAAAGACGTTACGAGCAGGGGACGAGACAGGATGGTGGAACGAGACACTGGACAGACAGAGGAAAGAACTCAACAGGGAACGAAGGGAATTACAAGCAACAACAGACGACGACGAAAGAGACGCAAGGAAATGACAATACAGAGAACACCGACGGGAGTACAAAAGGCTCATCAACCAAACGAGACAGCGGACTTACGACCAAGACATCACGGACACACTGAAGGACGCCACCTGGCACAAAGCCTGGGACATCCTGGCGGGGAAAAACATACATGTTGATGGGTACAATGCCCGGGTACCTACCTTTCGGTGTACCCCATTTGTCCCCTTGTGTTATGCACAACCACTATTCGCGAAACGACCACCAATGGAACTCCTTTCTCCGTTCCTTGGACCTCCTACCTCCAAATTACGGGGAAAAAGACCTTATCAAATTCGAAAACTGTTACACTTTCCCTACGCTACCCCTTAAGTTCTATCTATTATCTATTTATTCTAGTTCCTCCTTGCGTATCACCAGTTCAGCCCATTCGTTTGGTTTCCGTATGTCCTCGTCGTTGTTCCCGTCCTGATGTCTTAGTGTTACGTTGTAGTTGCCGTACGTAGTCCTTATATGTTGTCTTGCTTGCTGTCGGTCTCTGTACAGTTGTGCTTAATGTGGTCGATTGTTTCGTCTTCCGTTCCACATGTACATGTCGCGCTGTCTGTCAGTTTGAATATGTGTAAATATTGTTTGATATTTCCATGTCCTGTTGCGAATTGTGTCCCTTTGAATGTCGTTATAATTGTATCTCGGCCCACCGTCCTGCAAATGTCGTAGAGTTGTCGTTCTTTGTCACTTTTGTCCCAATAGTCCTGCCATGTGTCCATTGTCATGTTTAGTCTTGTCTTGGCCCATTCTTTGTTTGTCTTAGTGTTGTATCTGGTTGTGTCTTCTGTCACGTCCGTAAGTTCGGCGCCATCACTCGCCAGCCTGTGCGCTATAGCGTTGTGTATGTTGTCCTTGTCGTGTCCTTTCGCCCATGCTATCCTCGTCTGCCATCCTTTCTTGTGTCGTTGTTCCATGTGTCGCTGAAGTTCAGTGATTGCCTTTGTTGTAGTCTTTCCTCTGTTGATGTTCTGTGCAGTTTCTTGTCTATCCGTTAGTTTCGTAATGTTGGTGTATTGTCTCGGATTGGCCATTAGGATGGCTTTCATTGCCGCGTACGTCTCAGCGTTGTGTATTTTAGTCTCGTCCGTTATTTGTACTTTGTGGTCGTCAGCATCTTCAATGTGTATCACTATTAATGTCCGTCCGTTCGTCTTCACGGTGGGGTCTGTGCGTATTCTTCTTGTCTTCTGTTGATGTGATGGTGTGTCTGTGACTTGTAGGAGTCCCATGTTCGGGTGTGGTTTGTCTTTGTGTTTTATTCTGTGTTCTTCTCCGTTGTCTCGTCTGGTCTTGTGTACGTTGTGTCTTGCCATAGCTTCAATCCACCAGGGTGGCGTTCCAGCACTTGTAGTGCGGCTGTTGGCGTGGTGCTGTATGATTTGATAGCTATGCGCAAGCCCGTCCTCATTATAGCGTCAAGTTGTTGTCTTTGTTTTGTCTCGTCTGCTCTGTGTCCCCATACCTCGGAACCTCGGAGCCGTAACAGCACTGCAGTAACAGCACTGCCGGTCTTATTGCTATCTGCACTATTCGTACCAATGTCGTCTGGTTTGTCCCCCATAGTTGCTTTATCCTGTGTCCAAGTTTTAGTGCTGTCTCCTCTACTTTGTGTTTCATTTTGTATATGTGTCTGGCGAAGTTTAGTTGTCCGTCGATTATGATTCCGCGGTATTTGATGTTGTCGTTTTGTTCTATTTTGTCATTGTCTGTTTTCAATGTCGGCGGCCGGATCTTCTTGGTGCCGATGAACATAGCCTCCGTCTTTTTTGTTTTGTATTTCGTCCCTGTCTGTCTTGCCCATTTCCTGCACCCGTCCCATACGTATGTCCATTTGTTTTCAATCCTTTTCGCGGATTCCCCCTTGATAATGATCACTTGGTCATCCGCGAAGGCCTGAATGTATGTCAGTTCGTCCACGTACTGTATGTCCACGTCCCTTAAAGTCGCTTGTTCCTCCTTCCACCTCTGCGTTGTTTCGTCCATAGTTCGGAACCAGAGTGTTGGGGCCATGCTGGATCTTTGTGGGCAGCCCTTCGTCATGTTGTATGTCGCGTCCTTGGTCTGTATCCGTCTGTCTGTCAGGAAGTTGTCTATTAGTCCCGCTGGGTTGGTTGTAATGTTCGTCCTTGCCAACTCTCCCATAATATATGGCTTCCATGACGAGTTGAAAGCGTTGGCAAGGTCCAGCGTGACTATTTGTTGATGTAGTCTCTTGTTCTTGTTTGTCTGTATTTTGTCTACAAGTTTTCCTATTGCGTCGATCGTACTTTTCCCCACCCTGAAGCCGTTCTGTCGTTTGTCTAAGCTGTCCTCCGTCTCGAGTAAGTGTTGTAGCCGTTTTTTATAAGTTTGTCGAGTATTTTCCCAAGTGTTGGCTGGACGGAAATGGGCCGTGGATTGCCGTCTTTCTTGGGGATTCAGACGAGACGGCATCGCTTCCAGCAAGCTGGAAACGTGCGTTCGTCCAGACACCTGTTGTAAAGTCGCGCCAGTTTGTCGTCCGTTGCATTCAATATGTGTCTCGCCGCCTCGTTGGGTATTTTGTCTGTTCCGGTCGCTTTGTGTTTTTGTAGTCCATACACAATGTTGTGTATTTCTGTCATCGTTATTGTTGGTTCGGTGTCCTGTTTGTATTCGTGTTTCGTCGTTCTTATTTCCCGCATATTCTCGTTGTCGTCCTCTGGTGCGTCCCGCGGGAAATATTTCCGCACAAGGTATTCCTGTTTGTACTCCTCTGTCTCGGTATATGTGCCGTCGTCCTTTCGTATCGTTTGGTTTATGTCTGTATGTTTTTTCCCCGCCAGGATGTTACAGGCTTTGTGCCAGGTGGCGTCCTTCAGTGTGACCGTGATGTCTTGGTCGTATGTCCGCTGTCTCGTTTGGTTGATGAGCTTCTTGTATTCCCGTCGGTGTTCTCTGTATTGTCGTTTCCTTGCGTCTCTTTCGTCGCCGTCTGTTGTTGCTTGTAGATCCCTTCGTTCCCTGTTGAGTTGTTTCCTCTGTCTGTCCAGTGTCTCGTTCCACCATCCTGTCTCGTCCCCTTCTCGTAACGTCTTTTTCCTAATGTGTCGGCGACATGCTTGACTGCAGATCTTGTCAAAGCTGTCCGCTATGTCGTCGACACTCCGGTTCCAGTCTAGTTGGTCGGTTTGTAGTTTTATTTGGTCCTCATAGCGTGTCCAGTTTGTATTAATAAAGTCATAAGTGGTCCTTTTGCGTTTGGTTGTCGTGTGTACAATGTCTATTTCGTATGTTATGTATTTGTGGGCCGAGAGCGTCTCGTCTGCGTTAACCGTCCAGTATTTGGTGCGTAAGTTTTTTGTTAATGTCATGTCTACGTAGCTGCTTCCCATCGGTCCTTGAAATGTAGGTTGTTCGAATTTTTTGTTTTCCAATGTGTAGCCGTTGTCTATAGTCCAGTTGATCAGGACCTCTCCGCGCTTGTCATTAACGTTGCCGCCCCATATGTCACTGTGTGCATTGGTGTCTCCGCATAGTAGGTGTTGTCTAATTTGTGTTGTGTGTTCGCGCTGTCTTCTGTCGTATTCCTCTAGTCTCGTGTTTTTATTCCCCCTGGTTCGTCGTATATGGATGTTATGTACGCGTTGCCCGCTTTGTTGTTTATTCGTATTGTCGTTGTGTTGTCGTTCGTAAGTTCCGTTATTATCGTGTAGTCTATGTTGTCCTTTATCCATATTTCCGTCTTTGAGTTCCGTCCATTGTAGAGTTTTTTTGTTTTGTTGGTCGGTCTGTACGTTGTGAATGGTTCTTGCAGCATGACGATGTCTATGTCGTGGTCGGTTTTGTATTTGTCTAATAGTGCTGTCGCCGCGCTCCCTCTGTCTACGTTAATTTGTAGTATTTTCATGTCTGTCTGTTAGTGTTGCTTCCGTAGTTTACGTTTGTTTGTTGGTATTGTCTTGCTTTCCTTTGGTACACTTGGCACAGCCTGTCTCTCGCCGTGTGGTGTCTCATGTCCCTGGGCGTTCCATGTGACGCGCAATTAGGATAGTCCGGTTTGCCAGACGTACACTGGCGGCCCTCGTGGGGCCCCCCGCACACGTGGCACCTTGCCCGCTCCGTGCAATATTTGTACGGGTGTCCGAACTTGTGGCACTTGAAGCACAGTGCCACATTCACCTCCTCCCTTATGTAGATTTTCGTTAAGTCTATGTATATCTTCCCCTTTTTCACCATGGTCCTGAATGCCTCGGGTATTGCTTCCATGGTCACGTTCTCCTTTGCTTCGTCTATACATGTTGTCCTCCTCTCCACTTTCAGTTTGTCTTTTATTGTGTCTCCCAGCTCCTGTAGCAGTTCCTTGTTTCCTGTGATTATTGCGTCCATAAGTTCGTCGTCAGTATATCCCCTCATTACACCCGTGATCGGTAGTTTCGGGTTTGTCCCCTGTAGTGGTTTTATCTGTAATTCCGGTCTTGTCTTGATTTTGTCGTCTATTAGTTTCTGTTGTGTCTCGTCTTTATAGTGGATTGCCAGCTGTTCCGAATTGGTTTTGGCGAATCCCCAGATTCCGCCCGTTTGCCTTGCCTCCTCTTGTGCTTTCTCTTTAATTGTTTTTATTATGTCCGCGTGTCTTTGTCCTTCTGGTATCTGTATGAGCGTCGTTAGCCTGTCTTTCCTCTCTGGTGTCTTCCATCCGTCCGTCGTGTCTCCTTGTCCTATTGCATCGGCGTAGGTTTTCTTTGTTCTGTCCTGTCTTGTCCTTCTTTTTTGCGCCCTCCACTCACCTTCAGTCTCCGTGTCCGTTTGTGTCTCTGAAGGAACATTGTCCATGCGTGGTCTTTCATTTATCTGTCCCGTTTTTGTCCGTGTGCCTTCCTTTGTCCTGAATTTTTTCTCCGTGGTGGTGCCTTTCAGTGTGTTTGCCGTTCCGTCCTTTTTCAGTTCCCTTATTTCCCTGGTCAGCGCCTGCATTTTTCGCTTTTGTTCCTCAATTTGACGTTCTATGTGGGTGAATGAGATGTTTGGCCTGGATTCCCTCCTGGTGTCTTCGTAGATCTCACCCAGTAGTTCCAGCACAATGTCCGTCATTTCATTCACCCTTGCCATCACTGTCTCCCTGTCCTTCCTGTTAAACTGCACCTTTCCCGAGGTGTACCTGCTAACCGCTCTTAGAATGTCCTGTTTGCAGCCGCCCCACCTTCTGTGCCCCTCCTGTTGTTGTCTTCCTCTGTCCTTGTTGCCCTGATTGATTGCCCGAGCTGTCCATCCCGGATTCACACTCTGTCACATTTGTCGGTCCTGCCTCATCCTCGTTCAGGATCTCTCTCACCCTAGCTATCAGGGACGCCATCTTCTCTTGTTGTTCCGGACTGAGGTGTTTGGCGGGAGACCGCTTCTCTGTCTCCATCCGCCCCTTTTTATACAGCCCCACTGGCGATCTTGGTAGGGACTGCCGTTTTGGGATAGATCACATGTCTTCGCCCTGTTTTTCCATGTCTTCCCAGTTGTATGTTGTTTTTCGTTTCCTTTCTTCTTCCATTTCTTTTGCTGCGTTGACCCCTTTGCGTTGACCCCTTTTGCCCCCCTTTTTTTATGGGGGGATAGCCGCCGTGCTCCTGATCACTTTCTTCTTTGACGGTCCCCTGTTCCGACGCACGGTTTCGCCGGACATCACGATCGACCCCGCCGCCGTTAGTTCCGGGTAGGGGCTGTGCCGCTGGTCAAAATTAACCTTGTCCGCCCCTTTCGCCGACGCACCGTTCTCGAGTTATTCAACTTTTATTAAGTGTTCAAAGACAGTATTTCGGGGTGGGTCCGTTAGCCACTTTTTAATTGTTTTTGTGTTTCTTCGACACCCCGTTTGTCCGCAATTGTCGAAAATTTTTTTTTTAATTCCTCGCGCTCACAACACCCTTAGATTGGTTTCTGTTTGGTTTTTTTCCAGTTCCGGCCCTTAGTTTGTCCGTGAAAAATAAAACAAAATTTTTTTTATTTTTTTCTCTGGGGGTGGTCGGTACGACCCCTCTGTACTTCCTCCAGCACTCGAGAGTCCTTCCCGATTACGCACACCCTTGGTATCAAGTTTTTTGTGTTTGACGCGCATTCGTCACAGGTTTGTTGAATGTCAACTTTTTAGTTGAACTTAAATGTTTTTTTATAATTTCCTATGTTGTAATGTTACAGTAACAATAAACCTTAACCATAAAATGTCCCTTACTTACCCTCGTGTGGAGTATTTTCTTACACTTCCTTTGCTTCCTAAGTCTTTACAGCGGTGGACTGGTTTGCTTTCGTCCGAGTTGCAAATTTTGGCCGATTTCTCGGACCAGTTCACTTTGGTCCTCACTTCGCTTATCGCGAATTGTTAGTGTTTTTCGATCGTTAATTCGCACACAAGTGTCTCTGAATGTCCAATTTTATACTAAATATTAACGATTAATTTCACTAACTTACACCTATTAACTACTTATTTATCTATATTTGTCCACCGCTTCCGGATCGCACCACTAAATTTACACTTACTAACTATTTGTCTAATATTTTATCTTAATCTTACTAACTTAAACATATATTTAACGAATCGCAAATATCCACGACTAAATAGCGTACAACTGGAATTTCGTCCGAACGGTTTGAATGCCAGCTGTAAACTCTTTTTACAGTTTTTTACAGTTAAACAGTGTTTATAGTCCAGCCACGGTCGGAGGTCCCCAATCAGCCTCCCAGTCCACTGGGCCTTTTCCAAGAGGGCATCTCACCTCGCCTCCTACAGCCCTCCTGAGGCGTCCCTCGCGGCTTTCCTCGCAGATCACAAATGTCCGCTACCGCCGTCGTGAAGCCGCTTCCGCTCCTTCATCAGGAGGTCCATGGTTGGCATCCCCGTATTCACCTGAGTTCCCGACATGGTTCGGTATCCAGAGGCGACCTGAAGGAGAGCTCTCCGTTGTACCCCATTGATCATTATGCGATATTTGGCGAAGGTTGCCCAGTCATGCCACCCGGGAGCCGCATACAGAACAATTGACTCCACGACCGTATATAGAGCCCTCCTCTTGGCGGAGTCCGGGCCGCCGATGTTGGGCATCAGCCTGGACAAGTCCCCGATCTTCTTTAACGCCCTTTGTGTGGCCCTCTCGATGTGCCGCGCTAATCTGCGGTCCTGGCTGATGGACACTCTCAAATACCTCACCTTGTGCTGAGGTTTTACTAGGGTTCCGCCGACGATAAAAGATATGTCTTCCATCTTCCTCTTTCCCTACAGAATGACAGACTCTGTCTTCTCCGGCACAATGGTGATGCAGTTGTCCCGCAGCCATGCTGTGATTGTGTGCAGCGCACTGTCAGTCTTATCAATCAAGTCTTGTCTGCTACCTGCAGAAACCATTAGCCGTATGTCATCCGCAAACCCTGTGGTTCGGGCCCCCGGTGACAATTTCAGCCTCAAAACCGTGTGATGCAATATAATCCAGAGGAGGGGGCCGAGTACAGAACCCTGGGGGATTCCCACAGTCAGCCTCAGCGTCTGCAAACACTGGGAGTCTAGAAATATATCTCTATCCTAGAGATAGTCCTTGATGATGTTCATCAGGTATCTCGACACTTCTCAAAGCTCCGATGCCCTGACCAGGGTGGCCCACGATTCGCTATTGATTGAGTTCCGGACATCCAGGATGATGAAGACACATCATTTGTTCCCGCCTATTCCGTTGCGTCCCAGGTTTGTAGCCCGGGCCATCTCGATGACCCGCTCCACAGCCTGCACCGCACTCCTGCCTTTCCTGAAGCCGTACTGGTTATCGGCCAGGTCTCCCCTTTCCATTAGTTCCTCCTCTAGACGGGCCTTAATTAGGTGTTCGAACAGCTTGGCGATGGTGTTAATCAGGCACAAAGGCCCTTTGCTAACGCGTGGGATCTAGCATTTGCACCGTTGGCTGCCTTGTGTCCTTCTTGCCAGGCTACTGTCGTCGTCCATCCTCTCGCATGGCGTTGTTCCATGAGCCTGAGGATGTCCGCGTGGATTCGTGGCCTGTCGCTGCCCTTGTTTATAGCCTCGGTTGTTTCGCCGCTATCCGTCCTGATCGCTATGTGTGGCTCGTTGTCTGCCATGCCTATCGCGTATGGCTGTCAGGACTCCGAATGCCTCCGCAACCCCTATCCTGGTGTTGTTCGCCAGTCTGACTGCTTCCTCGCCCCCTGGCATGGTTATGTCCCCTGCTGCTCTTCCGTTGCTCTTCAGTGTGGCGTCGGTGTGCATCTGAAACATCGGTTTCTTGTCGTTGATGCGCTCCTGAAGAAACGCATTGCTCGGGTGTAACTTCTTTTTGTGGCCTGTCGTCCTTTCTTGTTCGTTGGAGGTTGTCTGCTTGAAGCAGCTCTGCCTGACTTGTGCTTCAATCCACCATGGCGGAGTTCCGGCCAGAACCTGTAGTGCCGCCGTGGGTGTCGTGGCATAGGATTTGATTGCCATGGTCGGTGCCGCTGTCATTGACGCCTCCTTTGCCTTGCTTGTGCCCCTCATTTCACTGCCGTAGAGCACTGCTGGTTTGAGTGCTTTTTGCATTATGTGCATGAGGGTTTCCGGGTTGCATCCCCACACTCTTCCTGTTTTGTGGCCGATCCTAATGGCCATCTCCTCAATTTTGTGCCGAACGCAGTTGACGTGATTCGTGTACGTCAGGTGTCTGTCCACTTGTATGCCCAGGTATTTCAGGCAACTGCCCTGTTCAATTGTGGTGTTCACCGTTTTTAGCGCCGGAGGTCGTATTGATTTTGCCGACACACACAAGGCCTCCGTTTTGCCCTCGTTATAGTTGGGGCCACTTTCGGCCTCCCACTCCTGACATGCGGTACAGACGATGCTCCACTTCCTCTCTATCTTTTTCGCCGATGTCCCTTTCATGACTAGCATATGGTCGTTGGCGAAGGCTTGCAGGTATGTGAGTTCATCCGTCAGCTCTTCCCACCTGTCCTGTTGCTGGTGTAGTTCCTCTGCCCAAGCTTCCCTGGCCGCGTCCAGTTTGTCGAACCAGCTCTGCATAACCACCAGCCATAGTGTCGGCCCCATGTTGGATCCTTGTGGACACATGCATATGTGTCTCTCATGATGATTTTCCTGTCCGTCAGGAAGCTGTTGATCATGCTGGCCAATGTTGTACTGATGTTGGTCTTGCCGAGCCGATGTAGGATGTAAGGTTTTCATGCCATGTGGAAGGCGTTTTTCAGATGGAGCGTTACGACCTGCTGATGTGTTCCTACTCTGTTCTGTCGAATTTCATCGACCAGCCTACTCAGGGCTCCAGTCGTGCTTCTGCCTTCTCGGAAGCCATATTGTCTAGGGTCCAGGTGTCCGCCGTTCTCCAGGAGGTGTTGCGGCCTTCCCTTGATGACCTTGTCAAATATTTTCCCCAACGTTGGATTTAGGCTTATTGGTCTTAGGGCGCCGTCTTTCTTTAGCAGCCACACAACTTTGCTGATCTTCCAGCATGCGGGGAACACCCGCTCCTTGAGGCAGATGTTATAGAGCTGGAGTAGCCAATTGCTCATTAACCGCAGAATTTGTTGTGCCGCCTCGTTAGGGATTTTGTCGATGACCGTTGCCTTTTTGTGCTTCAGTTTGAGCACGACGTTCTCCAGATCGATGCTGGTGGCTGGTCGTCGTTGCCGAAGGTGGGCGTTTGCTCCCTTATCGCTGCCATACTGTCGTTCTTCCGACTTCGGTCGTCGCTGTGGAAGTACTTTCCCGTTAGGTAATCGTACTTGTCCTTCTCGGTCATCGTGTAGGTCCCGTCTTCTTTGAGGATGGTACAGTTGTTGGGCCTATGTTTTTCCACGCGTTGTGCCAGGATCCGTCTCTTAGCAGCTCCTCTGCTTCCTGATCTATGGCTTGTTGTTTGGCTGCCCCAATCTGCGGCTTGTAATCCCAGCGCATACGTCTGTACGCCTGGGAAGGAGGACACAAGGCAGCCAACGCTGCAAATGCTAGATCCCACGTGTTAGCAAATTAGGGGGCAGGGGCGGGCACGCATACAACTGAGACAGACCGCCACAACCTCAGGACCTACAGGGACTGGGCGAAAGTTCGGAACGACACCATCATGAGTGGGTGGCAAAAAGAATGGGACACAGTGAAAAAAGTAAGAGAGTTACATCAAATCTGCAAGGAAGTGGGATGGGGAGTGCTGAGCATATCCTGCAAGGCGATTTAGCTCGCAACTGGACACGGGAACCTCAATGCGTACCTGAAGCGGTTCAGCAAAGTGAACGACGCACAGTGCTCCTGTGCAACCGGAGAAGAAACGGTAGAGCAAGTGAAGTTTAGGTGCCCAAGAGCGGACAGAAACGCGGCAAGGCTACATGTGTGCATCGAATTCGGGTCGTTGGGCACCCACCTGCGGAAGGATGGTAAAATAACGCGTGACATCCAGAAACTCAACAAGTGGGCCGAAATGTCTATGCTCACCGAGGAGATGGCTAAAATGCATGCTTAGGACACTGCGCCATAAGTAATCAAGTAAGATAAAAAAATCAGGACGGCGCGCGAATAGACAATAAGGACAATGTGCGGATAGAATAGGGTAAACAATAAGGACAATGCAGGGAAAATCTAAATAGTTGCTGTAATAGGTTAGACGATAGATGTAGTAGATTAGAGTAGAATAGGTCCACCCTTCCTCCGCGAATTGGTTGGGAGGAGGTCCATGGTATGGAGAAGGAGTTCGAATGGGAGTGGTTTCGCAACGATCGTAGGTGTGCGGAAACGCGAGATGGGTGAAGGGGTATGCCGGAATGTAGGAACCCGGGCCGAGCGGCGACGTTCGAACACACACACATGGGGGCGCTCCTGAGACGTATGCTACGAACCGAGGCGTTGGTGGTTGGGGACTTCACCGCCAAGTCGCCGGAATGGGGATCACCCATCGAGGATCGTAGCGGGGCCTTGCTAGCATGGTACCCGTCGGAGGCACTCGGCCTACTGACGGAATCCTTCCCGGGACTGCTGATGAATATTTTCAATGGCTTGCTGAAATCGCAGAATTTCCCAAAGAGCTGGAAAACTGGTAGACTAGTCTTGATTCCTTAGCAGGCGAAGCCGCTGCTCGAGGACACCAGGGCCTTTGTGCCTGATTAACACCATGGCCAAGCTGTTCGAACACCTAATTAAGGCCCGTCTAGAGGAGGAACTGATGCAAAGGGGAGACTTGGCCGATAACCAGTAAGGCTTCAGGAAGGGCAAGAGTGCGGTGCAGGCAGTGGAGCGGGTCATCGAGATGGCCCGGGCTACAAACCTGGGACGCGACGGGATAGGCGGGAACAGATGGTGTGTCTTCATCATCTTGGATGTCCGGAACTCATTCAATAGCGCCTCGTCGGCCACCCTTATCAGGGCATCGGAGCTTTGAGAAGTGTCGGGATACCTGATGAACATCCTGAAGGACTATCTCTAGGTTAGAGAAATATTTCTAGACTCCAAGTGTTTGGAGACGCTGAGGCTGACTGTGGGCATCCCCCAGGGTTCTGTACTCGGCCCCCTCCTCTGGATAATATTGCATCACACGGTTTTGAGTCTGAAATTGTCATCGGTGGCCCGAACCACAGGGTTTGCGGATGACCTAGGGCTAGGGGTTTCTGCAGGTTGCAGACAAGACTTGATTGATAAGACCGACAGTGCGCTGGACACAATCACAGCATGGCTACGGGACAACCGCATCACCATTGTGCCGGAGAAGACAGAGTCTGTCATTCTGTCGGGAAAGAGGAAGAGGGACGACATATCTTTCATCGTTGGCGGAACCCTAGTAAAACCTCAGCACACGGTGAGGTATCTGAGAGTGTGCATCAGTCAGGACCGCAGATTAGGGCGCCACATCGAGGGGGCCACACAAAGGGCGTCAAAGGAGATCGGGGACTTGTCCAGGCTGATGCCCAACATCGGCGGCCCGGACTCCGCCAAGAGGTAGGCTCTATATACGGTCGTGGAGTCAGTGGTTCTGTATGCGGCTCCCGTGTGGCATGACTGGGTAACTTTGGCCAAATATCGCATAATGATCAATGGGGTACAACGGAGAGCTCTCCTTTAGGTCGCCTCTGGATACAGAACCATGTCGGGAGCTCAGGTGATTACGGGAATGCCACCCATGGACCTCCTGATGAATGAGCGGAAGCGGCTTCACGACGGCGGTGACGGACATTTGTGATCTGCGAGGAAAGCCGCGAGGGACGCCTCAGGGGCGCTGTGGGAGGCCAGGTGGGATGCCCTCTTGGAAAAAGCCCAGTGGACTAGGAGGCTGATTGGGGACCTCCGACCTTGGCTGGACTAAAAACACTGTTTAACTGTAAAAAACTGTAAAAAGAGTTTACACCTGGCATTCAAACAGTTCGCACGAAATTCCAGTTGTACGCTATTTAATCGTGGATATTTGCGATTCGTTAAATACAAGTTTACATCTGGCATTCAAACCGAGCGGTCGAAATACCAGAGATAAGCGAACACATACGGATAAATGTATATATAAATAGGTAAATAATAAGTTCATAGTATTAAAATCGGTAGTTAGTGTTAATAGTTAGTTAGTTAAAGTTAAAGTTAGTGCGATCTGGAAACAGTGGACCAATATAGTATAATAAGTAGTGTAATATTAGAAATAAGCGTAAAATAAGTGAACTTAAACGGCTAAATTTGGACAAAATTGGTCGTTGTTAGCGGATTATAAGTGTAAAAACTGCTAAAAATTCGCGATAAGGAGAGTGCGGACGAAAGTCGATTGGACCGAGAAATCGGCCAAAAATCGAAGTGCGGACGTAAGCTAAACGCTCCAAACTTGCGAGGACTTAACTAGCAAGGGAGGAGGAACAAATCACCCCATAAGAGGGTAAGTAAGGGACATTTTTTTGGTTAAGGGATATAAACTGTATAATTGTAAACAATAAAAACTATATAAAAAACGCAAAAGGACAGTTAAAAAGGATAATAGTGGCGAATGTGCGCAGAACGGAAAAAACAGCAGAAACAAGGGTGCGCATAACCGCTAAAGGACTCCCGAGGGTTAGAGGAAGTGCGGAAGGGTCGTACTGACCACCCCCAAAAAAAAAATAAAAATTTTATATTTTTATTTTTCACGGTCTAACTAATTGACGGAGGAGAAAAAAAAAGTTGTTAGGGAGCAATACAGGGGTGTTGTGAGCGTAAGAAATTGACAAACAGTTTTTCGTTAATTGTGGGCAAACGGGGTGCCTGGGAAACAGGAAAAACACTAAAAAGTGGCCAACGGACCCACCCCTACAATCCCCACTGACAATCTAGAAAAAGTGGAATAACTCGGGAACTGTGCGTCGGCGAAGGGGGCTGTCAAAGTTAACTTTGACCAGCGGCGCAGCCCCAATCCGGATCTAACGGCGGCGGGGTTTATCGGGATTTCCGGCGAAACCGTGTGTCGGACCAAGGTGCTCACAAAGGAAAAAGTGGTCAGGAGCACGGCGGCCACCCCCCCCCCCCAAAAAAAAAAAAAAAAAAAAAAAAAAAAAAAAGGGGGGTCAAAAGCCCTACAAAGGACAACAAAAGGAACCAACGGAGCAAGACATGGACGAGGAAAAAAAAAGAAAAACGATATACAACTGGGAGGACCTGGAGAAGCAGGGAGAAGACTTGGGCGCCATACCCAGACGTCAGTCACTGCCGAGGTCGCCTGTGAGGATGTACAAGAAGGGGCGGATGGAGGCAGAGAAGAGGTCGCCCGCAAAACAGTTAAGTCCGCAGCAACAGGAAAAGGTGGCGAGCCTGATCGCCAAGGTAGGGGAGATCCTAAACGAGGACGAGGCAGGACCAGGACAGACGAGTGTCGCAGGATGGGAGTCCGGTCTGGACAGCTCGGACAACCAAATGGGGCAACAAGGACAGAGGAAGACAACAACAGGAGGGGCACAGAAGGTGGGGCAGGTGATAGCCTGTAAACAGGATATATTGAGGGCGGTCAGCAGATACACCTCTGGGAAAGTGCAATTCAATAGGGACGACAGGGAGACAGTCATAACACGGGTGAATGAGATGACGGACATCGTGCTGGAAATAATGGGTGAGATATACCAGGACACGAGGAGGGAATCCAGGCCAACAACGGTGTCATTCACCCAAATTGAACGGCAGATCGAGGAGCAGAAGCGCGAGATGCAGGCGCTGACAAGGGAGATAAGAGCCTTAAAAAAGGACGAAATGGCAGACACAAGGAAAACCAATAACACGGAGAAAAAAAACAAGACAAAGGAAGTCATACAGACAAAAACGGGCCAGACAAACGATAAACCACGCACGGACAATGTCCCTATGACAGAGACTCAAACGGACACGGAGACCGAAGGTGAGTGGAGGGCGCAAAATCGAAGGACTCGACAGGACAGAACAAAGAAAACCTACGCCGACGCAATAGGACAAGGAAACAATCAAGGAGACACGACGGACGGATGGAAGACACCAGAGAGGAAGGACAGGCTGACGACTCTAGTACAGGTACCAGAGGGACCGAGACACGCGGACATAATAAAAACAATCAAAGAGACAGCACAAGAGGAGGCAAGTCAAACGGGAGGAATCCGGGGTTTCGCCAAAACCAATGCAGGACAGCTGGCAATCCACTACAGAGACGGGACACAACAAAAGCTAATTGACGACAAAATCAAGACAAGACCCGAACTACAAATTAACCCTTTACAAGGGACAAACCCGAAACTACTAATAACGGGTGTAATGAAGGGATACACGGACGCATTAATCACGGAAAACAAGGAACTGCAACAGGAGCTGGGAGACAACATTAAAGACAAACTGAACGTGGTAAGGAGGGCAACATGCATTAACCAGTCAAAGGAGAATGTGACCATGGAAGCCACGCCGGAGGCATTCAGGACCATGGTTAAAAGAGGGAGGATATACATAGACTTGACCGAGATATACAGAAGAGAGGAGGTGAATGTGGCACTGTGCTTCAAGTGCCACAAGTTCGGACACCCCTATAAATATTGTACCGAGCGGGCAAGGTGCCATGTTTGCGGAGGGCCCCACGAGGGTAGTCAATGTACGTCGGGCAATCCGGACTGCCCGAATTGCGCATCGCAGGGAACGCCCAGAGACAAGAGACACCACACGGCAAGAGACAGGCTATGCCCTGTCTACCAAAGGAAAGCAAGACAGTACCAACAGACAAACGCGGAATACGGGGGCAACACTAACAGACAGATATGAAAATATTACAGTTCAACGTAGACAGAGGGAAGGCGGCGACAGCACTATTAGACAAATACAAGACCGACCACGACATAGACATCGTCATACTGCAAGAACCATACACAACGTACAGACCGACCAACAAAATAAAAAAACTCAACAACGGACGGAACTCAAAGACCGAAATATGGATAAAGGACAACATAGACTACACGATAATAACGGAGCTTACGAACGACAACACAACGACAATACGAATAAACAACAAAGCGGGCAACACGTACATAACATCAATATACGACGAACCAGGGGGGAATAAAAACAAAGACTAGAGGAATACGACAGAAAACAGCGCGAACACACAACAAAAATTAGACAACACCTACTGTGCGGAGACATTAATGCACACAGCGACATATGGGGCGGCAACGTTAATGACAAACGCGGAGAGGACCTGATCAACTGGACTATAGACAACGGCTACATATTGGAAAACAAGAAACACGAACAACCTACATTCCAAGGACCGATGGGAAGCAGCTACGTAGACATGACATTAACAAAAAACCTACGAACTAGAAACTGGACGGTTAACGCAGACGAGACGCTCTCGGCCCACAAATACATAACATACGAAATAGACGTTGAACACACGACAACCAAACGCAAAAGGACCACTTATGACTTTATCAATACAAACTGGACACGATACGAAGACCAAATAAAACTACACACTGACCAACTAGACTGGGAGCGGAGTGTCGACGACATAGCGGACAGCTTTGACAAGATCTGCAGTCAAGCATGTCGCCGACACATTAGGACAAAGACGTTACGAGAAGGGGACGAGACAGGATGGTGGAACGAGACACTGGACAGACAGAGGAAACAGCTCAACAGGGAACGAAGGGAACTACAAGCAACAACAGACGACGACAAAAGAGACGAAAGGAAACGACAATACAGAGAACACCGACAGGAATACAAGAAGCTCATCAACGAAACGAGACAGCGGACATACGACCAAGACATCACGGACACACTGAAGAACGCCACATGGCACAAAGCCTGGAACATCCTGGCGGGGAAAAAACATACAGACATAAACAAAACGATACGTAGGGGCGACGGGACATATACCGAGACAGAGGAGGACAAACAGGAATACCTTGTGCGGAAATATTTTCCGCAGGATGCACCAGAGGACGACAACGAGGATATGCGGAAAATAAGAGCGACAAAACACGAATACAAACAGGACATCGAACCACTAATAACGATGACAGAAATACACAACATTGTGAATGGACTACAAAAACACAAAGCGACCGGAACAGACAAAATACCCAACGAGGCGGCGAGACACATACTGAAGGCAACATACGACAAACTGGCGCGACTGTACAACAGGTGTCTGGACGAACGCACGTTTCCAGCTTGCTGGAAGCGATGCCGTCTCGTCTGGATCCCCAAGAAGGACGGCAATCCACGGCCCATTTCCATCCAGCCAACACTTGGGAAAATACTGGACAAACTCGTAAACAGACGGCTACAATACTTACTTGAGACGGAGGACAACTTAGACAAACGACAGTACGGTTTCAGGGAGGGGAGAAGTACGATCGATGCAGTAGGACAACTAGTAGACAAAATACAGACAAACAAGAACAAGAGACTACACCAACAAATAGTCACGTTAGACCTTGCCAACGCTTTCAACTCGGCGTGGAAGCCATATTTTATGGGAGAGTTGGCAAGGACGAACATTACGACCAAACTTGCAGGACTAATAGACAACTTCCTGACAGACAGACGGATACAGAGCAAGGACGCAACATACAACATGACGAAGGGCTGCCCACAAGGATCCAGCATGGGCCCAACACTCTGGCTGCTGGTGATGGAAGGGTGGTTCCGAACCATGGACCAAACAACGGAGAGATGGAAGGAGGAACAAGCGACTTTAAGGGACGTAGACAAAGAATACGTGGACGAACTGACATTCATTCAGGCATTCGCGGATGACCGAGTGATCATTATCACGGGGGAATCCGCGAAAAGGATCGAAAACAAATGGACATACGTATGGGACGGGTGCAGGAAATGGGCAAGACAGACAGGGACGAAATACAATACAAAAAAGACGGAGGCTATGTTTATCGGCACCAAAAAGATTCGGCCCCCGACATTGAAAACAGACAATGACAAAATAGAACAAAACGACAACATTAAATACCTCGGAATCACAATCGACGGACAACTAAACTTTGCCAGACACATACACAAGACGAGTAGAGGAGACAGCACTAAAACTCGGACACAAGATAGAGGGATTTTGGGGGAAAAACCAGACGACTCTGGTACGAATAATACAGAGAGCAATAAGACCGGCAGTGCTGTACGGTTCCGAGGTATGGGGATACAGGGCAAACGAGACAAAACAACGACAACAACTTGACGTTACAATGAGGACGGTCTTGCGCATAGCTTGCAAATCGTACAGCACCACACCAACAGCCGCACTACAAGTGCTGGCTGGTACACCACCCTGGTGGATCGAAGCTATGGCAAGACACGACATATACAAGACCAGACGGGACAGTGGACAGGGACATAAAATAAAACACAAAGACAGACCACATCCGAACATGGGACACCTACAAGGCACAGACACACCATCACATCAACAAAACACAACAAGAATAATACATACAGACGCCACCGTGAAGACGAACGGACGGACAGCAATAGGAATACACATTGAAGACGTTGACGACCACAAGGTACGAATAACGGACGAGACCAAAATACACAACGCAGAGACATACGCGGCAATTAAAGCCATTTTAATAGCCAACACCAGACAATACACCAACATTACGATACTAACGGATAGACAAGAAACAGCACAGAACATCAACAGATGAAGGACGACAACAAAGGCAATCACGGAACTACAGAAACACATGGAACAACGACACAAGAAAGGATGGCAGACGAGGATAGCATGGGCGAAAGGACACGACAAGGACAACATACACAACGCTATAGCGCACAGGCTGGCGAGGGACGGCGCTGAACTTACGGACGTGACAGAAGACACAACCAAATATAACACTAAGACGAACAAAGAATGGGCCAAGGCAAGACTAAGCATGACAATGGACAGATGGCAGGACTACTGGGACAAAAGTGACAAAGGACGACAACTATACGACATTTGCAGGACGGTGGGCCGAGATACAATAAGAACAACATTCAAGGGAACACAATTCGCGACAGGACATGGAAACATAAAACACTACTTATACAGATTTAAACTGACAGACAGCGCGACGTGTACATGTGGACAGGAAGACGAAACAATTGACCACATTAAACATAACTGTACGGAGGACGACAGACAACGAGCAAGACAGAATATAAGGACTGAGTACGGAAACCACAACTTAACGCTAAGACATCAGGACGGGAACAACGACGAGGACATACGTAAACTCAACGAATGGGCCGACCTGGTGATGCGGAAAGAGGAAATAGGTTAAGTAGGTTAAGTAGTTCATAGATAGAAATAAGGGTTAGCGTAGGGACAATGTACAGTTTTCGAATAGGATAAGGTCTTTTTCCCCTAATTTGGAGGGAGGAGGGCCAAGTAACGGAGAAAGGAGTTCCATTGGTGGTCGTTTCGCAGATAGTGGGTGTGCACAACACAAATGGACAAAGGGGGTATACCGAGAGGTAGGTAGCCGGGCATTGTACCCATAACAACATGTATACACTGTTTCATTCAACCAAAACCCTAGCTAAACGGACTGCGGAAATGCGAGTTAAAAATCGGCGAAAATTAGTATTAAATCGGCGAATTTTGTGATACAAAAGCGGGAGTTAAAAAGAAGATCAGTATACATCTGGCATTTAACACCGATCGGTCGACATTCCAGAGGTACGGAATAAAACACGGCGATATTTAAGATATAAGTTAAATATAGAAAGGATATATTATAGAATGAGTTAGTAGTGAGTAGAATAGTAAGACAATAAGTTAGATAGTAGTGCGACCTGGAAACAGCGGACAAATATAGTCAAATAAGTTAATTAATAGTGTAGAATAAGTAGACTTAAACCATAAAATAGTGAATATATAGCATAAATTTTCACATTCGAAGGCAATCGAGTACGGATTATCGATCAAAAAATCAAAATATTTCGCGATAAGCATAGTGCGGACGAAAGCCGACTGGTCAGAAAAATCGGCCCAGAATTGAAGCATTGGACGAAAGTAAACTGATTCAAACTTGTAAGGACTTGTTAGTCAAGAGAAGAAAAAGAAAACACCCTATGAAACGAGGGTAAGTAGGGATATTTATGGTATAGGGATACAAAGAGTGGAGAAATCATAAAAAACACTTAAAGGCAGTTAACAAGTTGGCAATAAAATAAACAATTAAGGAAATAGTGGCGAATGCGCGATAATTCCAAAAAATACAAAAACAAGGGTGCGCATAATCGCGGAAGGACTTTGAGAGTAGGAGGAAGAACAGAGGGGCCATACTGACCACTCCGAGGGAAAAAAAATTAGAAAAAATTTATTTATTTTTTCACAGACAAACCGAGGGTCGGAATTAAAAAAAAAACAAAAGGAAAGTCATTAGAAGGGTACTGAAAAAGTATAAAAATACTAAAAAGTTTTTCAACATTTGCGGACAAACGGAGTGACGGAGGTAAACAAAAATAACTAAAAAGTGATTAACAGACCCACCACGAAAAACCCACTTTGAGCAAAAATTTAAGTGCAAATAACTAGAGAACGGTGCGTCGGAGAAAGGGAATATCAAAGTGAAAGTCGACCGGCGGCACAGCCCCTACCCCGAAATAACGACATCGGACTCGATCGCGATTTCCGGCGAAACCGTGTGTCGGAACAGGGGTCCATCAAAAGGAAAAGTGTTCAGGAGCACGGCGGCTGCCCCCCCCCCCATAAAAATCGGGGTAAACGCAACAAAGGTAATGGAGGAAGGCGAAGAACGGAAACGAAAACAATTATACATTTGGGAAGAAATGGCGCAACATGGTGAGGAAATGGGGCAATACCTAAGAGGCAATCCCTCCCAAGATGGCCGGTGCGATGAACCAAAAAAGGGTGAATGGAATCAGAAAGGCGATCTCCATTGAAGAACCTAAGTCCGGAGCAACACGAGAAAGTAGCGTCCCTGATCGCAAAAGTGGGAGAAATCTTAAATGGGGACGAAACGTGGCAATTATACACGCCAGAATGGGAATCCGGAATGGAGATCTCCGACACGCAATCAGGAATACATGGCCAAAAAAGGATAACAATAGGTGGGGCACAAAGGGTAGGTCAGATGATAGCCTGCAAACAGGATGTACTACGGGCGGTAAGCCGCTACACATCAGGCACAGGCAATTTAACAGGGGGACAGGGAGACCGTGATAACAAGGGTGAATGAAATGACTGTCATTGTCCTCAGGCTCCTCGGGGAGATCTACGAAGAAACAAGGAAGGAAAGCAACCCAAAAATGTCATTCACCTAAATTGAACGGCAAATAGAGGATCAAAAGCGGGAAATGCAAGCCCTAACCAAGGAAATACGAGAACTGAAGAGGGATGGGATGGTAATCACAGAGAAGGGCACTACCACAGAAAAAAACAATAGGACAATGGAAGGCACACGGCCAAGAAAGGGACCGATACCCAAGCAATCACGCATGGACAATATACAGACAGAAACCCAAACAGACACGGAGGCGGAAGGCGAATGGAGGGCACAAAGAACACGAAACAAAAACAAGAAAAAGACAAACGCAGACATAACAGGCCAGAAGCCACAACCCAAAGACAAAACGGAAGATGGAAGACACCGGAGAGAAAGGAGAAACTCATAACACTGGTGCAAATACCGCAGGGACAAAAATCACTCGACGGGATAAAAACAATCAAAGGCACAGCAAAGGAGGAAGCAAGGAAGACAGGGGGAATACGAGGATTTTCAACAACACACCAGGAACAGTTGGCCATCAACTACAGAGACGGAAACCAGCAAAGAATAATAGACGAAAAAATACGCAGCAGACCGGAGCTCCATATAACGAGCTCCATATAAGAGGTGGGGAACACATCAAGGACAAGGCGATAATAAGGAAAAGAACAACATATGTGAATAGGAATATAAAAAACAGTACGATAGAGACAGAACCGACACTATTTAAAACACAAATCAGGATGGAGAGAATATTTATATACCTCAGCGCGGTCTATATCAAAGAAGAGGTGGATATTATTATATGTTTCAAATGTCACAAATATGGACACCCTGCGAAATATTGCAAGGACAAGGCGCGTTGCCACATTTGTGGAGGCCCACACCAGGGGAACGATTGTCAGGCAAGTGACATGGACTGTACCAATTGTGCCATACAGGGAACCCCAAAGACAGCGAGACGACACACAGCGTGGGACAGATTATGTCCCATATACAAACGAAAGGCAACACAGTACCAACAGACCAGGATTAACTACGTGGGAGACAGGAAAACATTAACAGGACCAACACGATGAAAGTGATACAATTTAACGCAGACAGAGGGAAGGAAGCGACAGCAATATTGAATCAATATATTAACAACAACAACTTAAACGTAGTATTGATACAGGAACCGTATACTAAACACCAGACAGAGGGACAGATAAACAAGATAAACAATGGAACAAAATCGAAGACAGAAATCTGAACACGAGAAGAAATAGAATACACCATAATAACCGAACTCACGGACAATAACACAACAACCATACAAATCAATACCAACAACAAAAATAAAGAGATACACATAACATCCATATAGGACGAGCCTGACGGGAACAGAAACATTAGGACAGAACAATTCGACAGCAAGCAGGGAGAATGAGATGCACGAATGGACCAACACCTACTGAGAGGAGACTTCAACGCTCATAGTGGAAAATTGGATAATACAATACAATCAATTGGATAATACAAAACAATTACACATTGCGAAATAAAAAGACGGAAAACCCAACATTCCAAGAACCTATGGGAAACAGTTACGTGGACGTAACTATAACAAAAGGAATAACAATAACAGACTGGAAGGTAGAGATGAAGAAACGCTCTCCGCCCACAAGTAGATTTCTTACGAAATAGAAGGGGAAATCACAACAAAAAGCCGAAAAAACAAAACTTACGACTTTATTAACACGGACTGGACAAGTTTTAAGGACTACATCAACAGACACACCGAAAATATTACCTGGAGACTGTTTGTCTCCAGTTGACATGGCTGACATGGCTAGCGAGGAAATGAAGGAAAGTTATAGAACATTGAGAGCCACCTACAAAAACAACATCAGACAGTACAAACAGAAAAAATATGACGAATAACCCACCGACATGTTAAGACTATCCACATGGCACCAAGCCTGGAACCGACTAACGGGCAAACAACACATGGACATAAACAGGACAAAAAGGAAAGAAGACGGTAAATACAGAACAACAGATACGGAGACACAAGAATATCTCGTAAAAAAGTACTTCCCACACGACACTGAAGAGAAAGACAACGATTTCAAGAAGGAATTAAGGAAAAAGGTCCACAAATTCAAGGAGGAGATAGAGCAACGAATAACGATAACGGAGATACGAAGCGTACTGGACGGACTACAACGGAACAAAGCAACAGGAACTGACAAAGTACTTGCGTACATAGTAGAGGCGACAGGACATATACTGGACACGATGGGGGACAGACTGCTGACACTGTACAACAGATGCCTGGACGAACAAACCTATGCGGCCCCCTGGAAAACATGCAAACTGACTTGGATCCCCAAGACAGACGGCGCACCGCGACCCATCTCAATACAGCCAACACTCGGAAATATACTGGGCAGACTGATAAACAAACGACTACAACACGTGATATTGAACGACGACAACCTAGATAAACGACAATATGGGTTCAGAGAAGGACGAAATACAACGGACGCGATAAACAAAGTCACAGAGACAATAAAGAACAAAAGAACGAGAGGACTACATCAACAAATAATAACGCTAGACTTAGCGAACGATTTTAATACCGCATGGAAGCCCTACATTATGAATGAACTGGCAAGGACTAACACGACGAGAATGCTGGCGGGAACGATAGAAAGTTACCTGACGGGCCGGAAATTCAAGATAGGAAACGAAACATACACGACCACAAAGGGATGTCCACAAGGATCCAGCATGGGACCAACGCTGGGGCTATTAGTCATGGAGGGCTGGTTCAGGGTCATAGACGAACAAGAGCGAACATGGAGACAGGCACAGACCGACCCGAAGGACGTAACAGAGGACAACAAAGACGAGCTATCGCAGGTACAAGCATTCGCAGACGATCAGATCATCATCATATCGGGCCCTTTCGCCACGAAAATAGAAAACAAGTGGACGTACATATGGAAGACATGTGAAACCTGGGCCATGCAAAGCGGATCAACATACAACGAGAGGAAAACGGAGTCGATGCTCGTACATACTAAAAAGGTTAGACCACCAATATTAAAGGTAAACAACAACACCATACAACAACGCGACACAATAAAATACCTCCCAATTACACTGGACAGACAGCTAAACTTGACGGAACACATAAGACAAACCAGACATAGAGTGGACGAGACAGCTGCAAAACAGACAACACAAAACACTACCTACATAGATTCAGAATAACAGACAACGCGACATGCACATGCGGTACGGGGACGAAAGGGTTGAGCACATTAAGTACTTCTGCACTGAAACAACAGACAGACAAACAGCACGGGACTACATAATGGACAAATACAGTACACTAACACTGACACTTAGACGACAAGACGGAACTAATGATACAACACAAATAGAGAAGCTGAACGAGTGGGCGGAGATAGCAATGAAATCGGATGAAAACCTGGAGCAATAGGATTAGGTCAATAGGTTTAATAGGAGAAATAGGATAAGGATTAGAAATAATAAACAGGCTTGGGAAAATGTACATCAATTAGGTTAAGGTCTTCTTTGCCCCTAAATGGAGGGAGGAGGTCCAAGGTACATCGAAAGGGTTCAAGTGACAGTGTTTTCCGCAGATAGTGGGTGGCTTACGCAAAAAAAGGGGAAAAGGGGTATACCGGAAAATAGGCACCTGGGTAACAAACCCATCAACATGTAAACACAGTTTATTCATACAGTTCGGTTTATACAACGGAAGAGAACGGTCGGATTTTCGAGCGCTCCTCCATTGTTAAAGGGCCTTTGGGCACAGTGCCGCGAAAAGTGGATAGTTTAAATCGAAATCGGAATCTAATTAAAGAGGACAATTTAACGAAACGGGGTGTGCTTGTTTGGTGAAAATCGAGCAAAAGGATTAAGAGTTAGCAATAGATAAAAGTCAGAAAATTCCATTTAATAGTGCATAGATAGGGCGCATAAAACTAGACAACGGCCAATTTTCTATCTCCGAAGGGTAGGGATCCGACCTTTTTTCAGGCTCGCTCGACCCTTCAGGCAAGAGGTGGTGCCGTTGTGAACTTTTCGCTAGTTGGACGAAAAGTGCTACGCTGCCGATATGACACTTCTATATGAAAACTTATTGCTATTGGTTTATATTTGCTTTTTTGTTTGTTTGCGTATTTGTTTATTTGTGTATATTTGTTTGTATACCTACCGCGTTTCGCTGACGGTTGACAGTTGACGGTTGAAGGTGGCCGGCCACCGTGGTTTATCCGCGCATTGCAGACAGCTGACAGTTGACGGCCGACAGCTGACAGCTGACTCTGAAAACGGCACCGCGATCTACCCGCGCGAAGTGAAGTCAGTGAAATGAGTGACACAGGAGGAAACAATAGCGAGGGAGGCAAAAGGAAGAAGGATTGGGGGTTACTGGCCAACATGGGAACGGGGTTGGCAGCAATCCCGAAATCACCAATGCTGGCAAGGTCACCCGCAAGAGCGAGCAAGAACGGAGGACTGCAGTACCCATATCCACTCTCACGCCATCGGCCGCCAGCAACCTATACAATCAGTCCGGAGCAACAATCCAACCTGGTCTCCCTGTTGGCATCGGTCAGCGCACTGCACGCAACAGGCGAAGATAGGGAGGCGGCATCAGGAATAGATGAGGAGGAAACGGAAATGGAAACGGTGGAAACACCAAAAGCATGACTGACTGAAAAAATGGACAAGAACACCGTTAAGCGAAAAGAGTCAAGCCAAACGACGGAACAAGCGATAAGAGCTAAACAGTCCATAATCGAAGCGGTTAGCAGATACCAAAATGGAAAACTGCAATTCAACAAAGAGGACCGGGAAACAGTGCTGCGCAACGTCAACGAACTGACGGACATATTGATAGGGCTACTGCCGGACAGCCAACAAGGTGGTACAATGGCGCAACAGCAGGATACAAGCGTTATCATGGCCCAACAGCAGCAGCAAATGATGACACAAATGAAGGCAATGGCAGCTGATATCAAAGAAATCAGGAAGGATCTGAAATCCACAACAGCGCCGAGCAGAGTGACAAAAGGAAACCATCCAAGACCGGTCACGGGGATACGGACCAGGCTAACAGCCAGACATCTAGCCACCGAAAGCACCCAAGTAGAGACGGCAACGGACACGGAAACTGAAGCCGAATGGCAAACAGAAAAAGCCTCAGAGGAGAACCCGGAGACAAGTAAAGCGGACCTACGCTGACATAACAGGGCAGGGAAACGGCAAAAATGAGAATGCACCGGGATGGAAAACACTAGAGAAACGAGAGAAGCTCATCACCCTGGTGCAGGTTGTTACGTGCAAATATTTTGCCGAAAACCTCTTAATTTGTTTTCGACCTCGGTATGCGTTTTCAAGTTATTTGCCAAGCATATCGGTTCTGGTTTTTTCATTATAGAGTTAAATTTTAGCTGTAAAATCCGAATCTAACAAATTTGGCGATTATTTTCGCAGGTGAAAGAAATGTTTAGCAGATTGCGGGATCACGTGTCCGTTAGGGCCAATGAATTTGGTGATTTTTGATTCCTGCGCCAACGGAAGGATGGGGGGAGGAAAAACTTCTACTGGTGTAACAGTAGATTTTTGGGTTGAGAAGATTTAATTAGGCCGTGACGATCAGATCGGCAGGTTTTTCGAGTTTATTCCGCATGGTCGGCTTTTGAATTTTTGATAGTGTTCAGCGCTACCGCATGGTCGGTTTTTGGAGGATTTTAGAATCGAGACATTCCTTGCTGGTTGCATAGATTGCAAGAAGCATTTTTTTTTCACTGGGAAAAGCAATTATCAAATGACGAATCCATGATGGCCGATATGACTACGTGTAATTGATCCGAGATCCGTAGAGCAATTAAAAACCAGCTCTTTTGGGGAACCTCAGCGGACCATTGGACTTTTGACGTTGAGACTGATTCTGCTGTTTTCCATTTTGGTAGACTTTCCATTTTTGTATGCTACTTGGAGAATGCTGGCGCTCAACTTTGGTGAAGACTTTTGTTTTTTATCAGTTTTTTATCACATTATTTTTTTTATAACTGGACTTATTAAAATTTAATTGTTAACTGCATGTGCTGGAACATTCAAGTTCGACTGGATTCAGTTCATTTTGTTTTTTATTTTAATTGCGATTCACAGTCGGACCTGAGTCCTCCTTATATATTTTGGTACCCCTTTACTGTGGATTTTTTAAATTTATGATCACGGCCGATCCCCTTTGGAACACCTGCGAGGCCACTGACTGAAGTGATCACTCCAGCCAGTCCCGCTCAGGATCCTTCCCCTTCACCATCCAGGCTTGATTGAAGCCTGGTTCAAGCACCTCACACGTACACTGCCGAGGCTGACCGTCATAGGAATCCAGGCTGGCTACACGGACGAGCAGCTGATACAAGCGATCACGGCAGAGAATCCCGAACTATGTGAGCAACTGGGAGGGAACCTCGCAGGGAGAGCTAATGTCCTCAGACGGTGGGCAAACCGCTACAGGAACAACAGGGAAAATGTGGTGAAAGAGCTCGAAGCCTTCAAGATAATGGTGCGAAAGGGAAGGATCTACCTGGACCTCAGCGAAGTCAGGATTGTCGAGAAGGTAAACGTCGGTCAGTGTTTCAACTGTTGCATGTTTGGATATGTGGCCAAGCACTGCAAAGAACAGGCAAGATGCTACACGTGCGGAGGAGCGCATGCCGGTCGCGAATGCCTATCGCAGGACCTGGACTGCCCTAACTGCAAAAAGCAGGGAATTGCTAAACAGGAGAGGCAGCACGCGGCCAGGGACTGGCGGTGCCAATATACGCCCGCAAGGTTGCGCAACACACCAACAAACCAGGGCCAACTACGGCGCTGACAGGGAGACTGCAAACAACGCGACCACAAATGAAGGTGCCGAAGTTTAACTCTCATAGAGGAAAGGCGACAACCAGACTAATTGAGAGGTACATGCAGGACAACGGCATAGACCTGGCATAGGTGCAAGAACCATACGTCTTCCACAAATCAGACGGGACATACAGGTGAGTGAGGCACGGCAACAAATCAAAAACGGAGCTGTGGATCAGGATCAACATTGATCACACCGTAATAACGGGCCTCGCGAGCGACAACATGGCCACCGCACTACTGGAGCAAAAAGGGCAACAGCTATACGTCACGACGATCTACGACGAGCCGGGAGGCCGCAACCAATACCAGACTCCAAGAATTTCGGAATAAGAGCAGCAATCTACGGCTCGCAATGGGGAGACACATTGTCGGGGGCGACTTCAACGCACTTCATGCGATTTGGGGCGGAACCTTAACCGACGCGAGAGGCGAGGAAATGGTGAGTTGGCTGAATGAGAATAACTACACATTAGCCAACGACGCACACAAGGGTCCGACCTTCCAAGGATCACGAGGCAACATTTACATCGACCTAACGATAGCGAGAGGGACGGCGGCTCGAAACTGGAACATCGAGACAGACGAGACGTTCTCCCTTCACAACTACGTACGGTTTGAAGTGGAAATCGGCAACCCTGTTGCAACACCAGCAGCGCGAATATACGACTTCATCAACACCAACTGGGCCAGGTTCGGAAAGGACATCGGCAGGGCAACCGCCGACCTGGATTGGGACGACGATGCCGAAATATTGGTTGACCAGGTCAGCAGGATCTGCATGCGAGCATGCAGATCTCGCATAACGACCAAAATTCAAAGACGAGGTGACGAGATGGGCTGGTGGAGTAGTGCACTGGAAGCCTCAAAGAAGAGCATCCACCGGAAAAGGCGAGAGGCCCAACTGGAAACGAACCCTGGAGCCAGACAGCACGCCCAGGAGCAATACAAACGTATGCGCCGGGCTTATGAAAAGCAAGCAGCGGACGAAGAAAGCGCGGCGCTGTTAAGCGACGAATACTGGCACAACGAGTGGAGGAAACTGGAGGAAACAAGGAGGACGGGTCCTACACCACGTCCGAGAGGGATAAATACAATTACCTCACGGACAAGTACTTCCCCAGCGACGACCCAACACTGGACACGGCTACGATGGCAGCGATCAGGGGTCAAACGCCCACCTTCAGCAACAACGAAGAGTCGCCTATAACCAGCATTGAGCTGGAGAATGTGGTCTATAAGTTGAAACCCAATAAGGTGACGGGAACTGACAAGATCCCCAACGAAGCGGCAAGACACACAATGAGGGAAATGGGCGAAAGGCTCCTCTAGTGGAACAACACCTGCATGAAGGCGCGGGTATTTCGGATTAGTTGGAAGTCTAGCAAGGTCGTATGGCTGCCGAAGAAAGACGGATCCTTCCGGCCAATCAGCCTGCAACCGACGCTAGGAAAAATCCAGGACAACCTACTGAACGGGAGGCTGCAACCTGCTTGAGGACGGCGGACACCTAAATCTCAGACAACACGGGTTCATAGAGGGCAGAAGCACGATCGGCGCCCTGAGCAGATTGAGACACATCAGCAAGTAGTAACGCTCGATCTGAAGAACGCCTTCAACACGGCATGGAAGCCGTATATCCTGCACCAGATCGGCAAAACAAGCATTAAAAACACACTCGTCAGCATGATACACAGCTTCCTCACGGGAAGAACGATTACCATGAGGGGCATGACCTACTACATAAGCAAGGGGTGCCCACAAGGCTCCAGCTGGGGTCGACTCTCTGGCTGGTGGTCATGCAGGGATGGTTCGAAAAATTGGACGCGGCCAGGGAGGCTTGGACGGAGCAACTCCACTAACAGCAGGACAGATGGGAAGAAATAACGGACGATCTAACATTCCTACAAACCTTCGCAGATGACCAGGTGCTAGTCATCAAAGAAACATCTGCGAAGAGGATCGAGCGGAAGTGGGAGATCATCTGGACCGCTTGCCAGGAGTGGGCGGCCGAAAGCGGCGTTCACGACCAGCGAAGTTGCGTGAGGTACCTGGGAGTCCAGATGGATAGACAGCTGACTTTCAGGAATCACATCAGCAGCATTCGCCACAAGACCGAAGAGATGGCCATCAAGATTGGCCACAAAACCAGAAGAAGGTGGGGACACAACCCGGAGACGCTAGTCCAGGTTATGCAAAGAGCACTCATACCTGCAGTGCTTTATGGCAGCGAAGTGTGGGGAGTGTGCATGGCAAAAGAGACCTGCAAAAAGAGCATGTAGGCGACAATGCGGACGGCACTGACAATGGCAATAAAATCTTACGCCACGACACCTACGGCGGGACTTCAGGTCATGGCCAGAACACCGCCATGGTGGATTGAAGCGCTGGTCAGGTATGACAGCCACACAAAGAGAACAAGCTCGGAAAAGGCAGAACTGACAGGGCACAAACAGAAAATACTCCCGTGCAAGGCGTTTCTCCAGGCGCGCATCAACGACACCAAACCAGTGTTGCGGATGCACATTGACGCCACTTTGAAAATCAACGGCAGGACCGCCGTGGGCATACCAGTACAAGGGCGCGACGCATCGTGCAGGCCTTATATTTTTGAAAGGACTCGATTAATTAGACACCCAAAAGCTGGTGTTTATATTTGTTTATGTTTGGATTATTCATATACAGTGTGTCCAGTGAGACTTCAACTAGCCGTGGTACGATCGCTGTGCGAAAAATTGTTCCTCGTGCTCTCGGATTGTCAACCACAGTTTGCGTGCTTTTTTTCTTTTGCGGAGTTAATATAAACAGTACAAGAGTTCTCCGTTGTGGTAAACGTTAGTTTTCTTCCTTGGATTAATCAAATGTTATTTAACAATTCAAAATCCATTTCAATCCATTTAAATCAATCAATTGTCATCATTCATTTATCCAATTTAATGTTTTTTTGTAAATACAATTTTCTAAATATTTGAAATATTTACCAAGATGTAATTGCAAGTCAAAATAAAACTAATCATTTTCTGAAATTCCAATGTATGTTTTTCATGTTTGCCTATTAAGATCAACATTTTAAATCGTTCGCTTCTTTTAAAGTGTCGACTTTCAGACGAACTTGTTCCGGCATACAAAGGTGGGTTCATAAAACAACACTGACTATGTTGATACAATATAAGACGAAGGGCCTCTTTATGCAATTATCGAAAATATTTTAAATAAACCAAATAATATATAGTCTTTAATACAGTGTTGCTAGATTGACATGTTAATATGGGAGTCCTATTTCATAGCTCGCTGAGCTGTCACAATAAATCAGCTGTGCCTGGGAAACACGATTTAATTAAAGACGTCCCTCATTTGGCGCCTGACGTCACGTTTTGTGACGTCATATTGCAATGAGATTGCTCAAACTATACGGTTCGACGTAGACACCGGCAAATTGGAGGAGACAGCACAGGCACTAATGTACGACTTCGTCAACACGAACTAGGCAAAGTTTGAAGCAGCAATCGGCAGGTCAATCACCGACCTGGAGTGGAACGAAGGCGCGGAAGCACTGGCCGAGAAGGTCACCAGGATCTGCATGCGAGCATGTAGAACCAGCAAAAAAACCAAGACCCGAAGACGCGGCGACGAGATGGGCTGGTGGAGCAGCGCCCTGGAAGCTGCCAAGAAGAAAATCCATCGATAAAGGAGAGAGGCACAGACGGACGCGGACCCTGGAGTCAAACAGCAGGCACAGGACCAGTACAGGCGTATGCGCCGGGATTACAAGCGGCAGATCGAGGCAGCCAAACAACTAGCCATAGATCAGGAAGCAGAGGAGCTTCTAAGAGACCGATTCTGGCACAACGCGTGGAACAGACTGGCAGGGAAAAACATAGGCCCAACAACTGTACCATCCTCAAAGAAGACGGCACCTACACGATGACCGTGAAAGTCAAGTACGATAACCTAACGGCAAAGTACTTCCCCAGCGACGACCGAAGCCGGGAGAACGACGGGAGGTATGGCAGCGATAAGGGAACAAACGCCCAAATTCGGCATCGACGACCAGCCACCAACATCGAGCTGGAGAACGTAGTGTTCAATGTGACACAATGGTCATATGTTCAAGACACAATGTTTATATGTGTCCACAAGGATCCAGCATGGGGCCGACACTCTGGCTGGTGGTTATACAGAGCTGGTTCGACAAACTGGACGCGGCCAGCGAAGTTTGGGCAGAGGAACTACACCAGCAGCAGGACAGGTGGGAAGAGCTGACGGATGAACTCACATACCTGCAAGCCTTCGCCGACGACCAGGTGCTAGTCATGAAAGGGACATCGGCGAAAAAGATAGAGAGGAATTGGAGCATCGTCTGTACCGCATGTCATGAGTGGGAGGCCTAAAGTGGCGCCACCTAAAACTAGGGCAAAACGGAGGCAATGTATGTGTCGGCAAAATCAATACGACCTCCGGCTCTAAAAACGGTGAACACCACGATTGAACAGCGCAGTTGCCTGAAATACCTGGGCATACAAGTGGACAGACACCTGACGTACACGAATCAAGTCAACTGCGTTCGGCACAAAATTGAGGAGATGGCCATTATGATCGGCAACAAAACAAGAAGGGTGTGGGGATGCAACTCGGAAACCCTCATGCACATAATGCAAAAAGCACTCAAACCAGCAGAGTTCTACGACAGTGAAATGAGGGGCACAAGCAAGGCAAAGGAGGCGGCAATGACAGCGGTACCGACCATGGCATTCAAATCCTATGCCACGACACCCACGGAGGCACTACAGGTTCTGGCCGGAACACCGCCATGGTGGATTGAAGCACAAGTCAGGCAGAGCTGCTTCAATCAGACAACCTCCAACGAACAAAAAAGAACGACAGGCCACAAAAAGAAGCTATATCCGAGCAAGGCGATTCTTCAGGAGCGCATCAACGACAAGAAACCAGTGTTCCAGATGCACACCGACGCCATACTGAAGAGCTACGGAAGAGCAGCACTCGGCATAACCATGCCCGGGCGCGAGGTAGCACTCAGACTGGCGAAGAACACCAGGATAGGGGTTGCGAAGGCATTCGGAGTCCTGAAACCCATACGCGATAGGCATGGCAGACAACGAGCCACACATAGCGATCAGGACGGATAGCCGCGAATCAACCGAGGCTATAAACAAGGGTAGCAACAGGCCACGAATCCACGCGGACATCCTCAGGCTCATGGAACAACGCCATGCGAGAGGATGGACGACGACAGTAGCCTGGGAAGAAGGACTCAAGGCAGCCAACGGTGCAAATGCTTGAGCCCACGCGTTAGCAAATTAAGAGGCAGGGGCGGGCACGCATACAACTGAGATAGACCGCTACAACCTCAGGACCAACAGGGACTGGGCGAAAGTTCGGAACGACACTATCATGAGTGAGTGGCAAAAAGAGTGGGAGACATGTTGATATGGGTACAATTGCCCGGGTACCTACCTCTCGGTATACCCCCTTTGTCCGTTTGTGTTATGCACACCCACTATCTGCGAAACGACCACCAATGGAACTCCTTTCTCCGTTCCTTGGACCTCCTCCCTCCAAATTAGGGGAAAAAGACCTTATCCTATTCGAAAACTGTACATGGTCCCTACGCTAACCCTTATTTCTATCTATGAACTACTTAACCTACTTAGCCTATTTCCTCTTTCCGCATCACCAGGTCGGCCCATTCGTTGAGTTTACGTATGTCCTCGTCGTTGTTCCCGTCCTGATGTCTTAGCGTTAAGTTGTGGTTTCCGTACTCAGTCCTTATATGTTGTCTTGCTCGTTGTCTGTCGTCCTCCGTACAGTTATGTTTAATGTGGTCAATTGTTTCGTCTTCCTGTCCACATGTACACGTCGCGCTGTCTGTCAGTTTAAATCTGTGTAAGTAGTGTTTTATGTTTCCATGTCCTGTCGCGAATTGTGTTCCCTTGAATGTTTGTTCTTATTGTATCTCGGCCCACCGTCCTGCAAATGTCGTATAGTTGTCGTCCTTTGTCACTTTTGTCCCAGTAGTCCTGCCATCTGTCCATTGTCATGCTTAGTCTTGTCTTGGTCCATTCTTTGTTCGTCTTAGTGTTATATTTGGTTGTGTCTTCTGTCACGTCCGTAAGTTCAGCGCCGTCCCTCGCCAGCCTGTGCGCTATAGCGTTGTGTATGTTGTCCTTGTCGTGTCCTTTCGCCCATGCTATCCTCGTCTGCCATCCTTTCTTGTGTCGTTGTTCCATGAGTTTCTGTAATTCCGTGATTGCCTTTGTTGTCGTCCTTCCTCTGTTGATGTTCTGTGCTGTTTCTTGTCTATCCGTTAGTATCGTAATGTTGGTGTATTGTCTGGTGTTGGCTATTAAAATGGCTTTAATTGCCGCGTACGTCTCTGCGTTGTGTATTTTGGTCTCGTCCGTTATTCGTACCTTGTGGTCGTCAACGTCTTCAATATGTATTCCTATTGCTGTCCGTCCGTTCGTCTTCACGGTGGCGTCTGTATGTATTATTCTTGTTGTGTTTTGTTGATGTGATGGTGTGTCTGTACCTTGTAAGTGTCCCATGTTCGGATGTGGTCTGTCTTTGTGTTTTATTTTATGTCCCTGTCCACTGTCCCGTCTGGTCTTGTATATGTCGTGTCTTGCCATAGCTTCGATCCACCAGGGTGGTGTACCAGCCAGCACTTGTAGTGCGGCTGTTGGTGTGGTGCTGTACGATTTGCAAGCTATGCGCAAGACCGTCCTCATTGTAACGTCAAGTTGTTGTCGTTGTTTTGTCTCGTTTGCCCTGTATCCCCATACCTCGGAACCGTACAGCACTGCCGGTCTTATTGCTCTCTGTATTATTCGTACCATAGTCGTCTGGTTTTTCCCCCATAGTCGCTCTATCTTGTGTCCGAGTTTTAGTGCTGTCTCCTCTACTTTGTGTCTCGTCTTGTGTATGTGTCTGGCAAAGTTTAGTTGTCCGTCGATTGTGATTCCGAGGTATTTAATGTTGTCGTTTTGTTCTATTTTGTCATTGTCTGTTTTCAATGTCGGGGGCCGAATCTTTTTGGTGCCGATAAACATAGCCTCCGTCTTTTTTGTATTGTATTTCGTCCCTGTCTGTCTTGCCCATTTCCTGCACCCGTCCCATACGTATGTCCATTTGTTTTCAATCCTTTTCGCGGATTCCCCCGTGATAATGATCACTTGGTCATCCGCGAATGCCTGAATATATGTCAGTTCGTCCACGTATTGTATGTCCATGTCCCTTAAAGTCGCTTGTTCCTCCTTCCACCTCTGCGTTGTTTCGTCCATAGTTCGGAACCACCCTTCCATCACCAGCAGCCAGAGTGTTGGGCCCATGCTGGATCCTTGTGGGCAGCCCTTCGTCATGTTGTATGTTGCGTCCTTGGTCTGTATCCGTCTGTCTGTCAGGAAGTTGTCTATTAGTCCTGCCAGTTTGGTCGTAATGTTCGTCCTTGCCAACTCTCCCATAATATATGGCTTCCATGCCGAGTTGAAAGCGTTGGCAAGGTCCAGCGTGACTATTTGTTGATGTAGTCTCTTGTTCTTGTTTGTCTGTATTTTGTCTACAAGTTTTCCTATTGCGTCCATCGTACTTTTCCCCACCCTGAAGCCGTTCTGTCGTTTGTCTAAGCTGTCCTCCGTCTCGAGTAAGTGTTTGTAGCCGTTTTTTATAAGTTTGTCGAGTATTTTCCCAAGTGTTGGCTGGACGGAAATGGGCCGTGGATTGCCGTCTTTCTTGGGGATTCAGACGAGACGGCATCGCTTCCAGCAAGCTGGAAACGTGCGTTCGTCCAGACACCTGTTGTAAAGTCGCGCCAGTTTGTGGGAGACAGTGGAAAAAGGAAGAGAGTTATATCAAATCTGCAAGGAAGTGGGACGGGGAGTGCTGAGCATATCCTTCAAGGCGATCCAGCTCGCAACTGGACACGGGAACCTCAATGCGTACCTGAAGCGGTTCGGCAAAGTGAGCGACCCACAGTGCTCTTGTGCGACTGGAGAAGAAACGGTAGAGCACGTGAAGTTTAGGTGCCCAAGGGCCGACAGAAACGCGGCAAGGCAACATGTGTGCATCGAATTCAGGTCGTTGGACAGCCACCTGCGGAAGGATGGCAAAATAACGCGCGACATCCAGAAACTCAACAAGTGGGCCGAAATGTCTATGCTCACCGAGGAGATGGCGGAAAATGCTTGATTAGGACACTGCGCCATAAGTAATCAAGTAAGATAAAAATCAGGACAGCGCGCGAATAGACAATAAGAACAATGTGCGGATAGAATAGGGTACACAATAAGGACAGTGCAGGGAAAATCTAAATAGTTGCTATATTTGGTTAGACGATAGATGTAGCAGATTAGAGTAGAATAGGTACACCCTTTCTCCGCGAATTGGTTGGGAGGAGGTCAATGGTATGGAGAAGGAGTTCCAATGGGAGTGGTTTCGCAACGATCGTAGGTGTGCGGAAACGCGAGATGGGTGAAGGGGTATGCTGGAAGGCTCCTGAGACGAATGCGATGAACCGAGGCGTTGGTGGTTGGGGACTTCACCTCCAAGTCGCCGGAATGGGGATCACCCATCGAGGATCGTAGAGGGGCCTTGCTAGCATGGTACCCGTCAGAGGCACTCCGCCTCCTGACGGAATCCTTCTCGGGACTGATGATGGATATTTTCAATGGCTTGCTGAAATCGCAGAATTTAACGAAGAGCTGGAAAACTGGTAGACTAGTCTTGATTCCTTAGCAGGCGAAGCCGCTGCTCGAGGACACCAGGGCCTTTGTGCCTGATTAACACCATCGCCAAGCTGTTTGAACACCTAATTAAGGCCCGTCTAGAGCAGGAACTGATGCAAAGGGAAGACCTGGCCGATAACCAGTACGGCGTCAGGAAGGGCAGGAGTGCGGTGCAGGCTGTGGAGCGGGTCATTGAGATGGCCCGGGCTACAAACCTGGGAAGCGACCACACAAAGGGCGTCAAAGAAGATCGGGGATTTGTCCAGGCTGATGCCCAACATCGGCGGCCCGGACTCCGCCAAGAGGAAGGCTGTATATACGGTCGTGGAGTCAATGGTTCTGTATGCGGCTCCCGTGTGGCATGACTGGGCAACGTTCGCCAAATATCGCATAATGATCAATGGGGTACAATGGAGAGCTCTCCTTTAGGTCGCCTCTGGATACAGAACCATGTCGGGAGCTCAGGTGATTACGGGGATGCCACCTATGGACCTCCTGATGAAGGAGCAGAAGCAGCTTCACGACTGCGGTGGCGGGCATTTGTGATCTGCGAGGAAAGCCGCGAGGGACGCCTCAGGGGCGCTGTGGGAGGCCAGGTGGGATGCCCTCTTGGAAGAGACCCAGTGGATTAGGAGGCTGATTGGGGACCTCCGACCGTCGCTGAACTGTAAACACTGTTTCATTCAAGCAAGAAACAAGCTAAACGGACTGCGGAAATGCGAGTTTAAAATCGGCGAAAATTAGTATTAAATCGGCGAATTTTGTGCTTCAAAAGCGGGAGTTGAAAAGATCAGCATACATCTGGGATTTGAACTGAGCGGTCGACATTCCAGAGGAACGGAATAAAACACGGAGATATTTAAGATATAAGTTAAATACAGAAAGGATAAATTATAGAGTGAGTTAGTAGTGAGTAGTATAGTAAGACAATAAGTTAGTTAGTAGTGCGACCTGGAAACAGCGGACAAATATAGTGAAATAAGTTAATTAAAAGAGTAGAATAAGTAGACTTAAACCATAAAATAGTGAATATATAGCATAAATTTGGACATTCGAAGGGAATCGTGTGCGAATTATCGATCAAAAAATCAAAACATTTCGCGATAAGCATAGTGCGGACGAAAGTCGACTGGTCCGAAAAATCGGTCCAGAATTGAAGCAGTGGACGACAGTAAACTGGTCCAAACTTGTAAGGACTTGTTAGTCAAGAGAAGAAAAAGAAAACACCCTATGAAGCGAGGGTAAGTAGGGATACTTATGGTATAGGGACACAATGAGTGGAGAAATCATAAAAAACGCTTAAAGGCAGTTAAAGAGTTGACAACGAAATAAACAATTAAGGAAATAATGGCGAAAGCGCGATAATTCCAGAAAAATACAAAAACAAGGGTGCGCAAAAAATTAGGAAAAAATTGTTTATATTTTCACAGACAAACCGAGGGTCGGAATTAAAAAAAACAAAAAGAAAATCACTAGAAGGGTAGTGAAAAAGTATAAAAATACTTAAAAAGTTTTTCGAAATTTGCGGACAAACGGAGTGACGGAGGTAAACAAAAATATCTAGAAAGTGATTAACAGACCCACCCCGAAAAACCCACTTTGAGCAAAAATTTAAGTGCAAATAACTAGAGAACTGTGCGTCGGAGAAAGGGAGTATCAAAGTAATAGTCGACCGGCGGTACAGCCCCTACCCGGAAATAACGACATCGGACTTGATCGCGATTTCCGGGGAAACCGTGTGTCGGAACAGGGGTCCATCAAAGGGAAAAGTGTTCAGGAGCACGGCGGCTACCTCCGCCCCCTAAAAAAAGGGGTAAACGCAACAAAGGTAATGGAGGAAGGCAAAGAAGGGTAGGTCAGGTGATGGTCAGCCCGCAAACAGGATATACTACGGGCGGTAAGCCGCTACACATGAGGCAAAGTACAGTTCAACAGGGAGGACAGGGAGACCGTGATCGCAAGGGTGAACGAAATGACGGACATTGTCCTCAGACACTTGGGGGAGATATACGAGGAAACCAAGAAGGAAAACAACCCGAAAATGTCGTTCTCCCAAATTGAGAGGCAGATTGAGGATCAGAAGCGCGAAATACAAGCCCTAACGAAAGAGATACGGGAACTAAAGAAGGATGGGATTGTGAATACATAACAGAGCACTAGCACAGAAATAAACAAAAGGACAATAGAAGGCACACGGTCGAGAACGGGACCGATACATAAGCAGCCAGTAAGGCAACCACGCATGGACAATATACAAACATAAACCCAAACAGACACAAAGAACACGAAACAGAAACAAGAAAAAGACGTATGCAGACATAACAGGCCCGGAGCCACAACCCAAAGCCAAAACGGAAGGATGGAAGACACCGGAGAGAAAGGATAAACTCATCACACTAATGCAGATACCACAGGGACAAAAATCAATGGACGTAATAAAAACAATCAAAGGCACAGCACAGGAGGAAGCAAGGAAGACAGGGGGAATACGAGGATTATCAACACCACACCAGGGACAATTAGCGATCAATTACAGAGACGAAAACCAACAAAAAATAATCGACGAAAAAATACGCAGCAGACCGGAGCTCCAGATAACGAAGACGGAACGATCAAACCCACGACTGCTAATTACGGGAGTGACAAAGGGGTACACGGACGACGAACTACTGGACATAATAATAAGCGAAAATAGAGAACTGCAAAAAGAGGTGGGGGAAAACATAAAGGACAAGGCGATAATAAGGAAAAGAACAACATGTGTGAACAGGACAAAAGAAAACATTACGATACAGACAGAACCGACACTATTTAAAACACTAATCAGGATGGAGAGAATATTTATAGACCTCAGCGCGGTATATATCAAAGAAGAGGTGGAAATTATTATATGTTTCAACTGCCACAAATATAGACATCCTGCGAAATATTGCAAGGACAAGGCGCGTTGCCACATTTGTGGAGGCCCACACCAGGGGAACGAGTGTCAGGCAAGTGACATGGACTGTCCCAATTGTGCCATACAAGGAACCCCAAAGACAGCGGGATGACACACAGCGCGGGACAGATTATGTCCCATATACAAACGAAAGGCAACACAGTACCATAAGACCAGGATTAACATCGTCGGAAACAGGAAAACATTAACAGGACCAACACAATGAAAGTGATACAATTGAAAGCAGACAGAGGTAAGGAAGCGACAGCACTATTGAATCAATATGTTACTAACAACAACATAGACGTAGTATTGGTACAGGAACCGTATACTAAACACCAGACAGAAGGACAGGTAAAGAAGTTAAACAAGAGATAACAGAAATCTGGACACGAGAAGAAATAGAACACACCATAATAACCGAACTCACGGACAATAACACAACAACCATCCAAATCAATACCAACAACAAAAATAAAGAGATACACATAACATCCATATACGACGAGCCTGACGGGAACAGAAACATTAGGACGGAACAATTCGACAGCAAGCAGGGAGAATGAGATGCACGAATGGAAAAACACCTACTGGGAGGAGACTTCAACGCTCATAGTGAGATATGGGGAGGAACCTCAAATGACCAAAGAGGGGAGGAACTCACCAATTGGATAATACAAAACAATTACACATTGCGAAATAAAAAGACGAAAAACCCAACATTCCAAGGACCTATGGGAAACAGTTACGTGGACGTAACAATAACAAAAGGAATAACAATAACAGACTGGAAGATAGGAGATGAAGAAACGCTCTCCGCCCACAAGTACATTTCTTACGAAATAGAAGGGGAAATCACAACAAAAAGCCGAAAAAACAAAACTTACGACTTTATTAACACGGACTGGACAAGTTTCAAGGACTACATCAACAGACACACCGAAAATATTAACTGGAGACTGTTTGTCTCCAGTTGACATGGCTGACATGGCTAGGGAAGAAATGAAACAACATCAGACAGTACAAACGGAAAAAATATGACGAACAAACCACCGACATGTTAAGACTATCTACATGGCACCAAGCCTGGAACCAACTAGCTGGCAAAAAACACACGAACATAAACAGGACAATAAGGAAAGAAGACGGTATATACAGAACAACAGATAAGGAGACACAAGAATACCTCGTAAAAAAGTACTTCCCATATGACACTGAAGAGAAAGACAACGATTTCAAGAAGGAATTAAGGAAAAAGGTCCACAAATTCAAGGAGGAGATAGAGCAACGAATAACGATAACGGAGATACGGAGCCTACTGGACGGACTACAACGGAACAAAGCAACAGGAACTGACAAAGTACCTAACGAGGCGACAGGACATATTCTGGACACGATGGTGGACAGACTGCTGACACTGTACAACAGATGCCTGGACGAACAAACCTGTGCGGCCCCATGGAAAACATGCAAACTGACTTGGATCCCCAAGACAGACGGCACACCGCGACCCATCTCAATACAGCCAACACTCGGAAATATACTGGACAGACTGATAAACAAACGACTACAACACGTGATAGTGAACGACGACAACCTAGATAAACGAAAATATGGGTTCAGAGAAGAACGAAATACAACGAACGCGATAAACAAAGTCACAGAGACAATAAAGAACAACCGAACGAGAGGACTACATCAACAAATAATAACGCTAGACTTAGCGAACGCTTTTAATACCGCATGGAAGCCCTACATTATGAATGAACTGGCAAGGACTAACACGACGAGAATGCTGGCGGAAACGATAGAAAGTTACCTGACGGGACGGAAACTCAAGATAGGAAAAGATACATACACGACCACAAAGGGATGTCCACAAGGATCCAGCATGGGACCAACGCTGGGGTTATTAGTCATGGAGGGCTGGTTCAGGGTCATAGACGAACAAGAGCGAACATGGAGACAGGCACAGACCGACCCGAAGGACGTAACAGAGGACAACAAAGACGAGCTATCGGAGGTACAAGCATTCGCAGACGATCAGATCATCATCATATAGGGCCCTTCCGCCACGAAAATAGAAAACAAGTGGACGTACATATGGGAGGCATGTGAAACCTGGGCCATGCAAAGCGGATCAACATACAACTAGAGGAAACGGAGTCGATGCTCGTACATACTAAAAAGGTTAGACCACCAACATTAAAGGTAAACAATAACACCATACAACAACGCGACACAATAAAATACCTCGGAATTACACTGGACAGACAGCTAAACTTGACGGAACACATAAGACAAACCAGACATAGAGTGGAGGAGACAGCTGCAAAACAGACAGCTACAACACAAATAGAGAAGCTGAACGAGTGGGCGGAGATAGCAATGAAATCGGATGAAAACCTGGAGCAATAGGATTAGGTCAATAGGTTTAATAGGAGAAATAGGATAAGGATTAGAAATAATAAACAGGCTTGGGAAAATGTACATCAATTAGGTTAAGGTCTTCTTTGCCCCTAAATGGAGGGAGGAAGTCCAAGGTATATCGAAAGGGTTCAAGTGACAGTGTTTTCGGCAGATAGTGGGTGGCTTACGCAAAAAAAGGAGAAAAGTGGATAGTTTAAATCGAAATCCGTATTTAATTAAAGAGGACAATTTAACGAAACGGGGTGTGCTTGTTTGGTGAAAATCGAGCAAAAGGATTAAGAGTTATCAATAGATAAAGTCAGAAAATTCCATTTAATAGTGCATAGATAGGGCGAATAAAACTAGAGAACGGCCAATTTTCTATTTCCGAAGGGTAGGGATCCGACCTTTTTTCAGGCTCGCTCGACCCTTCAGGCAAGAGGTGGTGCCGTAGTGAACTTTTCGCTAGTTGGACGAAAAGTGCTACGCTGCCGATGTGACACTTCTATATGACAACTTATTGCTATTGGTTATTTTTGCTTTTTTGTTTATTTGTGTATATTTGTATGTATACCTACCGCGTTTCGCTGACGGTTGACAGTTGACGGTTGAAGGTGGCCGGCCACCGTGGTTTACCCGCGCATTGTTGACAGCTGACAGTTGACGGCCGACAGCTGACAGCTGACTCTGAAAACGGCACCGCGATCTACCCGCGCGAAGTGAAGTCAGTGAAATGAGTGACACAGGAGGAAACAATAGCGTGGGAGGCAAAAGGAAGAAGGATTGGGAGTTACTGGCCTACATGGCAACGAGGTTGGCAGCAATCCCGAAAACACCAATGCTGGCAAGGTCACCCGCAAGAGCGAGCAAGAACGGAGGACCGCTGTACCCATATTCACTCTCACGCCGTCGGCCGCCAGCAACCAAGACAATCAGTCCGGAGCAACAATCCAACCTGGTCTCCCTGTTGGCATCGGTCAGCGCACTGCACGCAACAGGCGAAGATAGGGAGGCGGCATCAGGAATAGATGAGGAGGAAACGGAAAAGGAAACGGTTGAAACACCAAAAGCATGACTGACTGAAAAAATGGACAAGAACACCGTCGAGCGAAAAAAGTCAAGCTAAACGACGCAACAAGCGATAAGGGCCAAACGGTCCATAATTGAAGCGGTTAGCAGATACCAAAATGGAAAACTGCAATTCAACAAAGAGGACCGGGAAACAGTGCTGCGCAACGTCAATGAACTGACGGACATATGGATAGGGCTACTGACGGACAGCCAACAAGGGGGTACGATGGCGCAAGAGCAGGATACAAGCGTTATCATGGCCCAACAGCAGCAGCAAATGATGACACAAATGAAGGCAATGGCAGCTGATATCAAAGACGTGTCAATCATGAATATCAATCAGGAAGGATCTGAAAGCCACAACAGCGCCGAGCAGAGTGACAAAAGGAAACCATCCAAGACCGGTCACGGGGATACGGACCAGGCCAACAGCCAGACATCTCGCCACCGAAAGCACCCAAGTAGAGACGCCAACGGACACGGAAACTGAAGCCGAATGGCAAAGAGAAAAAGCCTCAGAGGAGAACCAGGAGACAAGTAAAGCGGACCTACGCTGACATAACAGGGCAGGGAAACGGCAAAAATGAGAATGCACCGGGATGGAAAACACTAGAGAAACGAGAGAAGCTCATCACCCTGGTGCAGGTTGTTACGTGCGAATATTTTGCCGAAAACCTCTTAATTTGTTTTCGACCTCGGTATGCGTTTTCAAGTTATTTGCCAAGCATATCGGTTTTGGTTTTTTCATCATAGAGTTAAATTTTAGCTGTAAAATCCGAATCTAACAAATTTGGCGATTATTTTCGCAGGTGAAAGAAATGTTTAGCAGATTGCGGGATCACGTGTCCGTTAGGGCCAATGAATTTGGTGATTATTGATTCCTGCGCCAACGGAAGGATGGGGGGAGGAAAAACTTCTACTGGTGTAACGGTAGATTTTTGGGTTGAGAAGATTTAATTAGGCCGTGACGATCAGATCGGCAGGTCTTTCGAGTGTATTCCGCATGGTCGGGTTTTGAATTTTTGAAAGTGTTCAGCGCTACCGCTTGGTCGGTTTTTGGGGGATTTTAGAATCGATAAATTCCTTGATGGTTGCATAGATTGCAAGAAGCATTTTCTTTTCACTGGGAAAAGCTATTATCTAATGACGAATCCATGATGGCCGATAAGACTACGTGTAATTGACCCGAGATCCGTGGAGAAATTAAAAACCAGCTCTTTTGGGAAACCTCAGCGGACCATTGGACTTTTGACGTTGAGACTGATTCTGGTGTTTTCCATTTTGGTAGACTTTGCATTTTTGTATACTACTTTTGGTGAAGACTTTTGTTTTTTTTTCAGTTTTTTATCACATTATTTTTTTATAACTGGACTTATCAACGTTTAAGGCATAATTTGAATCATGTATCGGAGCCTTTGGGTATAGTTACATACAAAGTTGATTTTCGAAGTGAAAATTATATCTGCCTGCAGAGAACAGAGAGTTGGTGGATAAGTTTGTGTTTGTGCTGTGCAAATCGTGCAATTGGGCTTGCAGAAAAAAACGGAAAAAATGGTCAGAAAATTAGATATTCGCGGATAAAATAGGGCAAACAAAGCAGCAGAAGAGCCAAATTTCTACCTGCCAAGGGATGACTCAAATTATGCCTTTCGGCGAACTTCCCGGCTTTCGCCTAATGGGTCCTGTTTTCCCTCAATCTAGCCAAACCACTGTACCAAGCAAACGAGCCCGAAGAAACCAGCGACAAAAAAAAAACCCCGAAACACCAGGCCCTGCAAGGAGTCCACCCACTCTCTGCATCACAAGTGAGGACAACATCCCTCATGACCTTTATTCTCCAATATATGACATTTCTACGTTGCCACTCTGGCCTTCACCTACCGAGAGAGAAAAAGATAAAAAAAATAACAAAAACAAACTACCTTAAACATACCCTAACCAACCTAATACGATACACTAGAGAGCTCCCGGAATTTCGACTGTTCTCTACCGTTGAGCTAGCTCGAATGGGACTGTGTTTACATGTGTTCCGAACGTCGCCGCTCTTCTCGGGTTCCCACCTTGCGGCATATCTCATTCACCCGTGTCGCGTTTCCGCACACCCACTATCTTTGAGAAACCCCTACCATGCGAACTCCTTCTCCGTATCTTGGACCTCCTCCCTACCAAATAGCGGGGAAAGGGATCTATCCTAATCTTAACTAATCCAACTGTGTACACTTTCCCTGCACGATCCTTATTATCTAGCCCATTCTATTAGCGCATTGTCTTTATTATCTGTTCGCGCACTGACCTGGTTTTCCTTATTTAGTCCTTATCACTACTTAGTCTACTTATGGCGCAGTGTCCTGATTACTCGTTTCGCGCCATTTCATAGGCGAGAATAACCATTTCGGCCCACTTATTTAGTTTGTGGGTATCACTTGTTATTCTTCCGTCCTTGCGCAGTTGAATGTCCAGCGACCCAAACTCGCTGCGCACTTGACATCTTGCCGCGTATCTGTCCGCCCGTGTGCACCTGAACTTAATGTCTTCCACAGTCTCTTCGCCGGTTACGCAAGAACACTGCGCATTGTCTCTTTTTGCGAAGCGCTTTAGGTACGCTCGGATATTCCCGTGTCCTGTCGCGAGCTGGATCGCCTTGAAAGTAAGGCCCAGCACTCCCCGTCCGGCCTTCTTGCCGATCTGGAAGAGTTCCCTTATTTTGTCTGCGGAGGTCCACTCCTTTTGCCATTCCCTCATGGTGATGGCATTCCGCTCTATCGCCCCATCTATCTACCTATATCCTGCACCCGCTCGGCAAAACGAGCATTACCAACACATGGCCAGCATGATAAAATGCTTCCTCACGGGAAGAACGATATCCATGAGGGGCATGACCTACGACATAAGGAAGGGGTGCCCACAAGGCTCCAGCATGGGGCCGACTCCATGGCTGCTGGTCATGCAGGGACGGTTAGAAAAATTGGACGCGGCCAGGGAGACTTGGACGGAGCAACTCCACCAACAGCAGCACAGATGGATAGAAACAACGGACGATCTAACATTCCTACAAACCTTCGCAGATGACCAGGTGCTAGTCATCAAAGAAACATTTGCGAAGAGGATCGAGCGGAAGTGGGAGATCATATCGACCGCTTGCCAGGAGTGGGCGCCCGAAAGCGGCGTTCACTACAACGAGGGAAAGACTGAAGCGATGTTTGTGTCGGCAAAGCCAATTCGCCCTCCGGTACTGAAAACCGCGAACATTACGGTCGACCAGCAGCGTTCGCCACAAGACCGAAGAGATGGCCATCAAGATTGGCCACAAAACCAGAAGAGTGTGGGGACACAACCCGGAGACCCTAGTCCACGTGATGCAAAGAGTACTCAAACCTGCAGTGCTTTATGGCAGCGAAGTGTGGGGAGTGTGCATGGCAAAAGAGACCTGCAAAAAGAGCATGCAGGCGACAACGCGGACGGCACTGACAATGGCAATAAAATCTTACGCCACGACACCTACGGCGGCACTTCAGGTCATGGCCGGAACACCGCCATGGTGGATTGAAGCGCTGGTCAGGTATGACAGCCACACAAATAGAACAAGCGCGGAAAAGGCAGAACTGACAGGGCACAAAGAGAAACTACACCCGTGCAAGGCGTTTCTCCAGGCGCGCATCGACGACACCAAACCAGTGTTGCGGATGCACACTGACGCCACTTTGAAAATCAACGGCAGGACCGCCGTGGGCATAGCAGTACAAGGGCGCGACGCATCGTGCAGACTGGCGGACAATTCCAAAATAGGGATTGCGGAGGCTTTCGGAGTGCTGAAAGCCATACAACTGGGAGACGCAGCAAACGCGCCACAGATGGTGATCAGGACGGACAGCCACGAAACAACGCAGGCAATCCATAAAGGCCACGACAGGACCAGAATCCACGCGGACATCCTCAGGCTCATGGAATAGCGCCATGCGAGAGGATGGAAGACGACAGTAGAGTGGGAAGAAGGCCACAAAACGTCCAAAGTTGCGAACGCCATAGCACACGCGTTAGCGGACCAAGGGGCTAAGGCGGACATGCCCACCACCGAGGCGGACCGCTATAACCTCAGGACGAATAAATACTGGGCGAAAGAGTGGAATGCCACCACCATGAGGGAGTGACAAAAGTAGTGGACCTCCGCGGACAAAGGAAGGGAACTCTTCCAGATCTACAAGGAGGTAGGACGGGGAGTGCTAGACCTTACTTTCAAAGCGATCCAGCTCGCGACAGGACACGGGAACATCCAAGCGTACCTAAAGCGCTTCGCAAAAAGAGATAATGCGCAGTGCTCTTGCGCAACCGGCAAAGAGACTGTGGAACACATTAAGTTCAGGTGCACAAGGGCGGACAGATACGCGGCAAGGACGTAAGAATAACAAGTGATACCCACAAACGAAATAAGTGGGCCGAAATGGTTATTCTCCCCGATGAAATTGCGTGAAACGAGTGATCAGGACACTGCGCCATAAGTAGACTTAGTAGTGATAAGGACTAAATAAGGAAACCCACGACAGTACGCGAACAGATAATAAAGACAATGCGCGAATAGATAGATAGAAAGATAAAAATTTATTGAAAATTCCCATTAATAAAACGCACAAACGAAGTTAAAAAACATAACTCCCATGTCTAGCCAGATGTTCGGCCGGTTACTGTTTACTGGTTACATTTCCTGGGCAGCGCCCTAACATGGACATTTCCGAGCTAGCCATACGCACGACAATGTCAGGAGATAGCCTTGAAGTGGCGGTTTTGGTTTTATTCGAGGGGCATTCATTAGGGAAAAAAAGTCTTTTTTCGAAGCCAAAAAAAACCTTTTGCTTCGACCTTTAAGTTTGATACTGTCAGCCGTGGCGTTAACCGCCGGCAGTTTCAACTAGATGACCAAATCCATCCGCCGCCGCCCCGATCGGTGCAAGGACCAGCCAACACCAACCGGAATGAGGCAGGACGAACCCGTCAAGTCACGTTATGTTGGATTTGTGCGTTTCCAGCCTGCTAGAAACGACTGTCTGCAACTGGCAGGCAATGTTTGTTTGTCGTCACGTACTGTCAGGGCAAAATCCTCATAAAATATGGGAAGTCGCTTATACAGGGGACCATGGGTTGGGCGATCGTTTGCTCTGGGGGATATTTCGCGTAAGGACTGAGCCTTGCACTCCGCTATGATAAAATTTTTCAGCGATGGTATCTATATAGTCGGCTATATAGGCCTTCCCTGTAGCTTCGTGCATTTCGGTTATTCTGGTGTATCTATCAGCCGATAGGACGCCTCTTAGGAACCTATTTTGGGTCCTTTGAACACGTCGCCTCGTGGAATCACAGACAGAGTGCCCGATAGGGGAGCCGTAGGTCAGTATGGGCCTTATGGTGGAGGTGTAAGGCAGAAGTTTGTTTTGAAGTGACAGAAATGAATTTGGCGCCTGAAGAGAGTAAAACTTTCTTCGGGCCATGAAAGTCTTTTGTACAACATAGTCAACATGCTTATTGAAGTGAAGTCGGGCGTCTAGATTGAATCCCAGGAATTTCACGTCTTTTACTGGCTGGATTGAAGTATTTTGCACCATGAGAGGCGATAGGATTTTATTGTTATTAAATTTGCGCGAGAAGATAATGAGTTCAGTCTTCCTGGGATTCACTTTAAGTTTCCATTTATCGAAATACGGCGTCAATAAACTCAGGTGATGCGCAATGCGAGATTTCGCAGCCTGAGCATAGAAAGACGATATGTAGATAGCCGTATCATCCGCGTATTGTGCTATTTTTGTAGTGGGAAGTTTTGGAATGTCTACTGTATACAATGTATACAGCAACGGCGAAATCACTGTACCTTGTGGTACTCCTGCCGCGATGCGTCTTTTGGCAGAAGTGGAATTCTCCACTTTTACCTGGATGGTACGGTTTTTTAGGTAAGACGCTATAAGGGAAATTAGGTAGAGTGGCAGTGAATGTACGCCAAACAACTTATACAGCAGGCCTGTGTGCCAAAATGTGTCGAAGGCTCTTTCGATATCGAGAAGCAGCATTACCGTACTTTGAAGTTTATTAAATGCTTCTGTCAGCGGTCTGTCTTTCTATTTCGTTATCCTGAAGAGCTGGTTGGACTTTGTACTTCTGCCAAAAAGTCGGCGAGCAGCTCGATTTTGTCGCAGGTGGTAATGTAACTCCGCCCCTCTTTTTCAAGAGCGGGGACTTGCTCGTAGCCTTTGCGTAGACTTCTCGATAGTTTCCACAAAGAATTGTCACGGGGAGAGAAGTTTCGCAATTTTTCCGCCCAGGTAAAATTCCTGTATGCAGAAATTTCGCTTTGGATGTCTTGTGCATGCTCGGCTGCCCTTATGTGATCGGCGGATTGCCTGAATCGCTGCCAACGCTTCCTGATTCTATTTTTCGCCTTAATAAGGTTCAAGATTTCCTCAGGAAGGTTGTCGCGCCGCGACTTGTTCGGAACTTTTTTGGCCAAATCTTGCTGTGTCCGCTGTATTTTACTGGTCAGACCTTGTACCGCATGCTCCAGGGCTTCGACAGTATCGGTCTGACTCGGCATACACGTCAGGTCTTGAAGTCGTTTCCAACATTCGCGAAAATCGAAATTTTCGTATGAATATCGAAAGTGGTTCGTTTGTGTGCGCTTCAAATCCCTAATGTCAAGGCAAATGGGCAAATTGTCACTGCTAAGGGCGTCTATAACCGCCATCTCCGTGAGATTGGCGAGTCCTTTGGCTATTCCGAAATCGAGGAAAGATGGGTTCATTCCACTGTTTGGATAATGCGTTGGAGATGAGGTGGGCATAACTAGTAGGCCATTTTCGCTAGCGTAGCTGGCTAGGAAATTGCCAGCTGCGTTTTTCCGCCCAGGGTTATTAAATAGTGGAAGACGGGCGTTGAAATCTCCCATAAGCAACACCCTATTTTTGTTTGAAAAAAATGAAAAAAATGGATCAACGTCAGTGGCCTGTAAGCGAGTAGAAGTAGAGTACACACAGTAGATCAAAACACCATCATAAAGCTCAACACCAACGTTCTCTATTACTGGCTGCCTGCATGGCAGTCTCCTGGTATGGGAACGTTGCTTTGATCGCTATGGCCACTCCACCCCTTAGACCGGGCCCATCGGCACGCTCGAGCCTGTACCCCCGTATTGTGATTCTGTCTCCGAGGCGCAACCATGTTTCAGGGACGAAACGCTGCAACTCCGCCGGGACTTGCGCCTGTTTCTATATGTAGACTGGGCAAGCTTCGTCGAAGCTGCGATGAGGCCCACCGCAGTTAGCGCATTTTAATGTAGCTCCAACGGGGCAGGCGGTGATTTCATGCTCCCCAGCGCAGTGGGAGCATTTAAAGTCCCGGTGGCAGTTCCCGGAGACATTGCCCCAGCCCTGGCATCGACGACACTGTGTCAGCGTCTTCCGGTTTCTGTGGGTTTCCCACGAAGCCCTGACACTGCACACCACCCTGGCCTCGGCGTTAAACCTTCGGACCAGGTAGCGCCCTGAAGAGTATCTTCATTTTAAAGACACTTCTCACCTCCAGTCCTTGGTCTGCCAGATCCTGCTTTATGGCAGTCGGATCGACATTCCCTTCCAGGCCCCTCAGGACGAACGCGTGGGTTTTTGCCGACGAAGGGGCGTAGGTATGGAACTGGCTCTTGTCCTCCTCCAAGGATCGTTTCACCGCCGCCCAGTCCATAATGCTGCTGCAGTACACGATTAACGAAGCCTTCGTGTACTTCAGCGTGAAAGGCTGACTGGTGATTGCTTTTTGACTACCAATCAGCATTGTGTGATTGCTGGGTTTTCCAGCGATCACAATTGGAGGCGGCTTTTCCAGCGATCACAATTGGCGGCGGCTTTTCTGCCTTCTTGAGCTTGTTTGCAGTTGCTGCAAGGGTTCTCAGCAATCGCTTCCCGTTCAGTCCCTACGCTAGTGTTGGGAAGTGTTGGATTCTCATCTACGATTGGCGGCTGGATGGGCGTGAATCGGGTTTTCAGCGTCGTGGAGGCCTCTGGACCAACAATCAGCGTACTCCACGTTACAGTCTTTCGCGGGACGACGAATCCGTCATCCGCTGCGCCCGCTGAAGTCGCCTGCGAGACTTCTACAGTTTCCTCCATCGCTGATTTTTTTGGAGCCGGGGTTAGTGACTCTGGCGATGTTGGGTCAGACGTGGGCACCCTACCACTTTCCTTGGTCCTGGACCTAAGAAAATAGCTCCCTTGGGAGCCCTGATCCGACTCGGATTCCATAGAGCTTCCGGGATTCATCAATCTTATCGCGCAAACCCGGTAGTTGCCCGATAAGGAATGTTTTAAACTTTCTTTGAAAAAACGCACAATACAGATAACGAACACAATTTTATCGAAAATGTCGCACGATTTCGCTCCGCAGCTCGTCCACACTCGGCAAACAACGATGCGAGACTATTCGCCAATAGAATAGGCTAGATAATAAGGATAGTGCAGGGAAAGTTTACACAGTTAGATTAGTTAAGATTAGGATAGATCCCTTTCCCCGCTAATTGGTTGGGAGGAGGACCAAGATACGGAGAAGGAGTTCGCATGGTAGGGGTTTCTCAAAGATAGTGGGTGTGCGGAAAAACAACACGGGTGAATGGGGTAAACCGCAAGGTGGGAACCCGAGAAGAGCGGCGACATTCGGAACACATGTAAACACAGTGTATCGTATTGGGATGGGTTGGTTAGGGTAGGTTTAAAATAGTTTGTTTTTGTTATTTTTTTTACGTTTTTCTCATTCGGTAGGTTAAGGCCAGAGTGGCAACGTAGTAACATCATATATTGAAGAATCATGAGGGATGTTGACCTAACTTGTGATGCAGAGGGTGGGTGGACGCCTTGCAGGGCCTGATGTTTCGGGGTTTTTTTGGTCGCTGGTTTCTTCGGGCTCGTTTGCTTGGTACAGTGGTTTGGCTAGATTGAGGGAAAACAGGACCCATTAGGCGAAAGCCAGGAGGGTCGCCGAAAAACATAATTTGAGTCATGTATCGGAGCCTTCGGGTCTAGTTACAAACAAAGTTGATTTTCGAAGTGAAATTTATATCTGCCTGCAGAGGTCAGAGAGTTGGTGAATAAGTTGCTGTGCAAATCGTGCAATTGGGCTTGCAGAAAAAAAAACAGAAAAATGTCAGAAAATTAGATATTCGCGGATATAATAAGGCAAATAAAGCAGCAGAAGAGCCAAATTTCTACCTGCCAAGGGAGGAATTTGACCTTTTCTCGGGCTCGGTCGACCCTTTAGGCAAACAGTGGTGCCGCTGTGAATTTTTGGCAATTCTGTTTTCAAGTTTGGCTTTCGACCAAGACACAACACAACGCTGCAGAATGCTATGATCGCAACGGATGCCTATGCAGCATTTAATAAGCTTCAAAGTACGGTTATGCTGCTTCTCGACATGAAAAGGGCATTTGACACAATCTGGCACACAGGCCTGCTGTACAAGTTGTTTGCCGTGCATTCGCTGCCAGTCTACCTAGTTTCCCTTATAGCGTCTTACCTGAAAAACCGTTCCATCCAGGTGAAAGTGGAGAATTCCACTTCCGCCAAAAGACGCATCGCGGCAGGAGTACCAGAAGGAACAGTAATTTCGCTGCTGCTGTATACATTGTACACATCAGACAAAACTTCCCACTACAAAAATAGCACCATACGCTGATGATACGGCTATCTACGCATCGTCTTTTTATGCTCAGGCTGCGAAATCTCGCATTGCACATCACCTGAGTTTATTGACGCCATATTTTGACAAATGGGAACTTAAAGAGAATCCCAGGAAGACGGAACTTATCATCTTTTCGCGCAAATTCACTAACAACAAAATCTTATCACCACTCGCGTTCCAAAATACTCGTATCAAACCAACAAAAGAGGTGAAATACTTGGGATTCAAACTAGACGCCCGACTCCATTTCAATAAGCATGTTGACTATGCTGTACAAAAGACTGCCATGGCCCGAAGAAAGTTCTACTCTCTTTTGGCGCCAAATTCTTTCCTATCACCTCGAAATCAACTTCTGCTCTACACCTCCACTATAAGGCTCTTACTTACATACGGCTCCCCTATCTGGAACTCTGTTAGCGACACCACCAGGCGGCGTCTTCAGGTGACCCAAAACAGGGTCCTAAGAGGCGTCTTATCCGCTGACAGATACACCAGAATAACTGAACTGCACGAAGCTACAGGGGTGGCCAATATAAGCGACTATATAGATACCATCTCCGCCAAATTCTATCATAGCGGAGTGCAAGGTTCTGTCCTGACGCGATATCTTACCCAAGTTAGAGCAAACGATCGCCCAACGCAGGGTCCCCTGTATACTGCCCATATTTCATGCACATTTTGTACCCCACAACACGTGACAACAGACGAACATTTAATGCAAAATGCAGGTTTAGTCGTTCCCAGCAGGCTATCAATCCACGCTGACTTGTTCCGAGGGATGCAGGCTGGTCCTGCACCAATCGGAGAGAGGAGGCGTGGCCTAGGCCATATATTCGTTGAAACAACCGCTGGCTAACGCCACGGCTGGCAGAATCAGACTTAAAGGCCGACGCAAAAGGGGTTTTTGGCTTCCCTTTAGGAAGACCTTTTTTCCTCAAAGAATGCCCCTGAATAAAACAAAACTGCCGTTTAAATATTGCTCTCCTTTCGTTGTCGCGCGGATGCCAGATGGGCGTTGGTCCATGTAAGGCTAACCCCAGGAAATGGACCGATGGGCTGCCATTTAGACATGCTGAACGGAGTGAACTGGGCCGAATATCAGGCTAGCCACAGCTGCGGCGTTTATCCGTCTTGGCGTGAAATTTTTATACTGTAATTTTTAATAAATGTTTTATGTATGTACGTATGTGTCCAGTGAGTCTTCAACTAACCGTGGTACGATCCGCTTATGCGAAAGATTGTTTCTCGTGCTCTCGGATTGCCAACCCCAGTTTGCGTGCTTTATTTTCTTTTGCGGTGTTAATATAAACAGTACAAGAGTTCTCCGTTGTGGTAAACGTTAGTTTTCTTCCTTAGCTTTCTCAAGTGTTATTTAACAATTAAAAATCAATTTCAATCCATTTAAATAAATCAATTGTCAACATTCATTTATCCAATTAAATTTTTTTTTGTCAATTCAATTTTCTAAATATTTGAAATATTTACAAAGATGTAATTGCAAGTCAAAATAAAACAAATCATTTTCTGAAATTCCAATGTATGTTTTTCATGTTCTCCTTTAAAATCAACATTTTAAACAGTTCGCTTCTTTTAAAGTGTCGAATTTCAGACGAACTTGCTCCGACATCCAAACGTGGGTTCATAAAACAACACTGACTATGTTGATACAATATAAGACGAAGGGCCACTTTATGCAATTATCGAAAATATTTTAAATAAATCAAATAATAAATAACCTTTAAAACAGTGTTGCTAGATTGATATGTTAATATGGGAGTCCTATTTCATAGCTCGCTGAGCTGTCACAACAAATCAGCTGTGCCTGGGAAACACGATTTAATTAAAAAAGTCCCTCATTTGGCGCCTGATGTCACGCTTTGTGACGTCATGTTGCAATGAGATTGCTCAAACTATACATACGGTTCGACGTAGAAACCGGCAAAATGGAGGAGACATCACAGGCACTAATGTACGACTTCGTGAACACGAATTGGGCAATGTTTGGAACAGCAATCGGCAGGTCAATCACCGACCTGGAGTGGAACGAAGGCGCGGAAGCACTGGCCGAGAAGGTCAGCAGGATCTGTATGCGAGCATGTAGAACCCGCATGAAAACCAAGACCCGAAGACGCGGCCACGAGATTGGCTGGTGGAGCAGTGCCCTGGAAGCTGCCAAGAAGAAAATCCATCGATAAAGGAGAGAGGCACAGACGGACGCGTACCGTGGAGTCAAACAGCAGGCACAGGACCAGTACAGGCGTATGCACCGGGATTACAAGGCTGGTCGATGAAATTCGACAGAACATGGCAGGAACACACCAGCAGGTCGTAACGCTCCATCTGAAGAACGCCTGCAACATTGGATGGAAACCATACAGCCTACATCGGCTCCGCAAGACCAACATCAGTACAACATTGGCCAGCATGATCAACAGCTTCCTGACGGACAGGAAAATCATCATGAGAGGCCTGACATATGTGTCCACAAGGATCCAGCATGGGGCCGACACTCTGTCTGGTGGTTATTCAGAGCTGGTTCGACAAACTGGACGCGGCCAGGGAAGCTTAGGCAGAGGAACTACACGAGCAGCAGCACAGGTGGGAAGAGCTGACGAATGAACTCACATACCTGCAAGCCTTCGCCGACGACCAGGTGCTAGGCATGAACGGTATATCGGCGAAAAAGATAGAGAGGAAGTGGAGCATCGTCTGTACCGCATGTCAGGAATGGGAGGCCGAAAGTGGCGCCACCTAGAACGAGGTCAAAACGGAGGACATGTATGTGTCGGCAAAATCAATACGACCTCCGGTGCTAAAAACGGTGAACACGACAATTGAACAGCGCAGTTGCGTGAAATACCTGGGCATACAAGTGGACAACCACCTTACGTACACGAATCACGTCAACTGCGTTCGGCACAAAATTGAGGAGATGGCCATTAGGATCGGCCACAAAACAAGAAGAGTGTGGGGATGCAACCCGGAAACCCTGATGCACATAATGCGAAGAGCACTCAAACCAGCAGTGCTCTACGGCAGTGAAATGTGGGGCACAAGCATGGCAAAGGAGGCGGCAATGAGAACGGCACCGACCATGGCAATCAAATCATATGCCACGACACCCACGGCGGCACTACAGGTTCTGGCCGGAACACCGCCATGGTGAATTGAAGCACAATTCAGGCCGAGCTGCTTCATGCAGACAACCTCCAACGAATAAGAAAGGACGACAGGCCACAAAAAGAAGCTACACCAGAGCAATGCGTTTCTTCAGGAGCGCATCAACGACAAGAAACCAATGTTCCAGATGCACACGGACGCCACACTGAAGAGCAACGGAAGAGCAGCAGTGGACATAACCATGCCAGGGCGCGAGGTAGCACTCAGACTGGCGAACAACATCAGGATAGGGGTTGCGGAGGCATTCGGAGTCCTGAAAGCCATACGCGATAGGCATGGCAGACAACGAGCCACACATAGCGATTAGGACGGATAGCCGCGAAACAACCGAGGCTATAATCAAGGGCAGCGACAGGCCACGAATCCACGCGGACATCCTCAGGCTCATGGAACAACGCCATGCGAGAGGATGGACGACGACAGTAGCCTGGGAAGAAGGACTCAAGGCAGCCAACGGTGCAAATGTTTGAGCCCACGCGTTAGGAAATTAAGGGGCAGGGGCGGGCACGCATACAACTGAGATAGACCGCTAAAACCTCAGGACCAACAGGGACTGGGCGAAAGTTCGGAACGACACTATCATGAGTGAGTGGCAAAAATAGTGGGAGACAGTGGAAAAAGGAAGAGAGTTATATCAAATCTGCAAAGGAAGTGGGACGGGGAGTGCTGAGCATATCCTTCAAGGCGATCCAGCTCGCAACTGGACACGGGAACCTCAATGCGTACCTGAAGCGGCTCGGCAAAATGAACGACGCACAGTGCTCCTGTGCAACCGGAGAAGAAACGGTAGAGCAGGTGAAGTTTAGGTGCCCAAGGGCCGACAGAAACGCGGCAAGGCAACATGTGTGCATCGAATTCAGGTCGTTGGACACCCACCTGCGGAAGGATGGCAAAATAACGCGCGACAGCCAGAAACTCAACAAGTGGGCCGAAATGTCTATGCTCACCGAGGAGATGGCGGAAAATGCATGATTAGGACACTGCGCCATAAGTAATCAAGTAAGATAAAAATCAGGACAGCGCGCGAATAGAAAATAAGGACAATGTGCGGATAGAATAGGGTACACAATAAGGACAGTGCAGGGAAAATCTAAATAGTTGCTTTATTAGGTTAGACGATAGATGTAGCAGATTATAGTAGAATAGGTCCACCCTTTCTCCGCGAATTGGTTGGGAGGAGGTCCATGGTATGGAGAAGGAGTTCTAATGGGAGTGGTTTCGCAACGATCGTAGGTGTGCGGAAACGCGAGATGGGTGAAGGGGTATGCCGGAAGGTAGGAACCCGGACAGAGCGGCGACGTTCGAACACACACACATGGGGGCGCTCCTGAGACGAATGCGACGAACCGAGGCGTTGGTGGTTGGGGACTTCACCTCCAAGTCGCCGGAATGGGGATCACCCATCGAGGATCGTAGAGGGGCCTTGCTAGCATGGTACCCGTCAGAGGCACTCCGCCTCCTGACGGAATCCTTCTCGGGACTGATGATGGATATTTTCAATGGCTTGCCGAAATCGCAGAATTTCCCGAAGAGCTGGCAAACTGGTAGACTAGTCTTGATTCCTTAGCAGGCGAAGCCGCTGCTCGAGGACACCAGGGCCTTTGTGCCTGATTAACACCATCGCCAAGCTGTTCGAACACCTAATTAAGGCCCGTCTAGAGGAGGAACTAATGGAAAGGGGAGACCTGGCCGATAACCAGTACGGCTTCAGGAAAGGCAGGAGTGCGGTGCAGGCTGTGGAGTGGGTCATCGAGATGGCCCGGGCTACAAACCTGGGACGCGACGGGATAGGCGGAAACAGATCATGTGTCTTTATCATCCTGGATGTCCGGAACTCATTCAATAGCGCCTCGTGGACCACCCTGATCAGGGCATCGGAATTTTGAGAAGTGTCGGGATACCTGATGAATATCATCAAGGACTATCTCTAGGATAGAGAGATATTTCTAGACTCCAAGTGTTTGCAGACGCTGAGGCTGACTGTGGGCATCCTCCAGGGTTCTGTACTCGGCCCTCTCCTCTGGATTATATTGCATCACATGGTTTTGAGGCTGAAATTGTCACCGGGGGCCCGAACCACAGGGTTTGCGGATGACATAGGGCTAATGGTTTCTGCAGGTAGCAGACAAGACTTAATTGATAAGACTGACAGTGCGCTGCACACAATCACAGCATGGCTGCGGGAGAACTGCATCACCATTGTGCCGGAGAAGACAGAGTCTGTCATTCTGTCGGGACAGAGGAAGAGGGACGACATATCTTTCATCGTCGGCGGAACCCTAGTAAAACCTCTGCACAAACCTCACAAGGTGAGGTATCTGAGGGTGTCCATCAGCCAGGACCGCAGATTAGGGCGGCACATCGAGGGGGCCACAAAAAGGGCGTCAAAGAAGATCGTGGACTTGTCCAGGCTGATGCCCAACATCGGCGGCCCGGACTCCCCCTAGAGGAAGGCTCTATATACGGTCGTGGAGTCAATGGTTCTGTATGCGGCTCGGGTGTGGCATGACTGGGCAACCTTCGCCAAATATCGCATAATAATCAATGGGGTACAACGGAGAGCTCTCCTTCAGGTCGCCTCTGGATACCGAACCATGTCGGGAACTCAGGTGATTACGGGGATGCCGAAAATGGACCTGCTGATGAAGGAGCGGAAGCGGCTTCACGACGGCGGTGGCGGACATTTGTGATCTGCGAGGAAAGCCGCGAGGGACGCCTCAGGAGCGCTGTGGGAGGCCAGGTGGGATGCCCTCTTGGAAAAGGCCCAGTGGACTGGGAGGCTCATTGGGGACCTCCGACCGTGGCTGGACTAAAAACAATGTTTAACTGTAAAAAACTGTAAAAAGAGTTTACACCTGGCATTCAAACCGTTCGGACGAAATTCCAGTTGTACGCTATTTAGTCGTGGATATTTGCGATTCGTTAAATACAAGTTTAAGTTAGTAAGATTTAGATCAATATTAGACAAATAGTTAATACGTGTAAATTTAGTGGTGCGATCCGGAAACTGTGGACAAATATAGACAAATAAGTAGTTAATAGGTGTAAGTTAGTGGAATTAAACGTTAATATTTAGTATAAAATTGGACATTCAGAGACACTTGTGTGCGAATTAACGACCGAAAAACACTAATAATTCGCCACAAGCGAAGTGAGGACGAAAGTGAACTGGTCCGAGAAATCGGCCAAAATTTGCAACTCGGACGAAAGGAAACCAGTCCACAGCTTTAAAGACCTAGCAAGCAAAGGAAGTGTAAGAAAATACCCCACAAGAGGGTAAGTAAGGGACATTTTATGGTTAAGGTTTATTGTTACTGTAACATTACAATTTAGGAAATTATAAAAAAACATTTAAGGTCAACTAAAAAGTTGACATTCAACAAACCTGTGGCGAATGCGCGTTAAACACAAAAAACTTTAAACCAAGGGTGCGCGTAATCGGGAAGGACTCTCGAGTGCTGGAGGAAGTACAGAGGGGTCGTACCGACCACCCCCAGAGAAAAAAATAAAAAAAATTTTGTTTTATTTTTCACGGACGAACTAAGGGCCGGAACTGGAAAAAAACCGAACAGGAACCAATATAAGGGTGTTGTGAGCGCGGGGAATTTAAACAAAAGTTTTTCGACAATTGCAGACAAACGGGGTTAAATTAAAAACAAAAACTGATTAGGAGCACGGCGGCTACCCCCCCATAAAAAAAAGGGGGGGGGGCAAAAGGGGTCAACGCAAAGGGGTCAACGCAGCAAAAGAAATGGAAGAAGAAAGGAAACGAAAAAGAACATGCAACTGGGAAGACATGGAGAAACAGGGCGAAGACATGGGCGCTATCCCAAAACGGCAGTCCCTACCAAGATCGCCAGTGAGGCTGTATAAAAAGCGAGAGCAGAGAAGCGGTCTCCCGCCAAACACCTTAGTCCGGAACAACAGGAGAAGGTGGCGTCCCTGATAGCTAGGGTGGGAGAGATCCTGAACGAGGATGAGGCAGGACCGACAAATGTGACAGAGTGGGAATCCGGAATGGACAGCTCGGACAATCAATCAGGGCAACAAGGACAGAGGAAGACAACAACAGGAGGGGCACAGAAGGTGGGGCAGGTTTGCGGCCTGCAAACAGGACATTCTAAGAGCGGTCAGCAGGTACACCTCGGGAAAGGTGCAGTTTAACAGGAAGGACAGGGAGACAGTGATGGCAAGGGTGAATGAAATGACGGACATTGTGCTGGAACTACTGGGTGAGATCTACGAGGACACCAGGAGGGAATCCAGGCCAAACATCTCATTCACCCACATAGAACGTCAAATTGAGGAACAAAAGCGAGAGATGCAGGCGCTGACCAGGGAAATAAGGGAACTGAAAAAGGACGGAACGACAAACACACTGAAAGGCACCACCACGGAGAAAAAAATCAGGACAAAGGAAGGCACACGGACAAAAACGGGACAGACAAATGAAAGACCACGCATGGTCAATGTTCCTTCAGAGACACAAACGGACACGGAGACTGAAAGTGAGTGGAGGGCGCAAAAAAGAAGGACAAGACAGGACAGAACAAAGAAAACTTACGCCGATGCAATAGGACAAGGAAACAGTCAAGGAGACACGACAGACGGATGGAAGACACCAGAGAGGAAGGACAGGCTAACGACGCTCATACAGATACCAGAAGGACAAAGACACGCGGACATAATAAAAACAATTAAATAGAAAGCACAAGAGGAGGCAAGGCAAACGGGCGGAATCCGGGGATTCGCCAAAACCAATTCGGAACAGCTGGCAATCCACTACAAAGACGGGACACAACAGAAACTAATAGACGACAAAATCAATACAAGACAGGAATTACAGATAAAACCACTACAGGGGACAAACCCGAAACTCCTGATCACGGGTGTAATGAGGGGATACACGGACGACGAACTTATGGACGCAATAATCACAGGAAACAAGGAACTGCAACAGGAGCTGGGAGACAACATAAAAGACAAACTGAAAGTGGTGAGGAGGACAACATGTATAAACAAAGCAAAGGAGAACGTGACCATGGAAGCAATACCCGAGGCATTCAGGACCATGGTGAAAAAGGGGAAGATATACATAGACTTAACGGAAATCTACATAAGGGAGGAGGTGAATGTGGCACTGTGCTTCAAGTGCCACAATTTCGGACACCCGTACAAATTTTGCACGGAGCGGGCAAGGTGCCATGTGTGCGGGGGTACCTACGAGGGCCGCCAGTGTACGTCTGGCAAACCGGACTGTCCTAATTGCGTGTCACAAAGAATTCCCAGGGATATGAGACACCACACGGCGAGAGACAGGCTGTGCCCCGTGTACCAAAGGAAAGCAAGACAATACCAACAAACAAACGTAAACTACGGAAGCAACACTAACAGACAGACATGAAAATACTACAAATTAACGTAGGCAGAGGGAAGGCGGCGACAGCACTATTAGACAAATACAAAACCGACCACGACATAGACATCGTCATGCTGCAAGAACCATACACAACGTACAGACCGACCAACAAAACAAAAAAACTCAACAATGGACGGAACTCAAAGACGGAAATATGGATAAAGGACAACATAGACTACACGATAATAACGGAACTTACGAACGACAAGACAACGACAATACGAATAAACAACAAAGCGGGCAACACGTACATCACATCCATAGACGACGAACCAGGGGGAATAAAAACACGAGACTAGAGGAATACGACAGAAGACAGCGCGAACACACAACACAAAATAGACAACACCTACTATGCGGAGACATCAATGCACACAGTGACATATGGGGCGGCAACGTTAATGACAAACGCGGCGAGGACCTGATCAACTGGACTATAGACAACGGCTACACATTGGAAAACAAAAAATACGAACAACCTACATTTCAAGGACCGATGGGAAGCAGCTACGTAGACAAGACATTAACAAAATCTTACGCACTAAAAACTGGACGGTCAACGCAGGCGAGACTCTCTCGGCCCACAAATACACAACATACGAAATAGACATTGAACACACGACAACCAAACGCAAAAGGACCACGTATGACTTCATTAATACAAACTGGACACGCTACGAGGACCAAATAAAACTACAAACCAACCAACTAGACTGGGACCGGAGTGTCGACGACATAGCGGACAGCTTTGACAAGATCTCCAGTCAAGCATGTCGCCGACACATTAGGACAAAGACGCTACGAAAAAGGGACGAGAGAGGATGGTGGAACGAGAGACTGGACAGACAGAGGAAACAACTCAACAGGGAACTACAAGCAACAACAGACGACGACGAAAGAGACGCAAGGAAACGACAATACAGAGAACACCGACGGGAATACAAGAAGCTCATCAACCGAACGAGACAGCGGACATACGACCAAGACATCACGGACACACTGAAGGACGCCACCTGGCACAAAGCCTGGAACATCCTGGCGGGGAAAAAACATACAGACATAAACAAAACGATACGAAAGGACGACGGGACATACACCGAGACAGAGGAGGACAAACAGGAATACCTTGTGCCGAAATATTTCCCGCAGGACGCACCAGAGGACGACAACGAAGATGTGTGGGAAACAAGAACGACGAAACACGAATAGAAACAAGACACCGAACCAACAATAACGATGACAGAAATACACAACATTGTGAATGGACTACAAAAACACAAAGCGACCGGAACAGACAAAATACCCAACGAGGCGGCGAGACACCTACTGAATGCAACGGACGACAAACTGGCGCGACTTTACAACAAATGTGTGGACAAACGCACGTTTCCAGCTTGCTGGAAGCGATGCCGTCTCGTCTCGATCCCCAAGAAAGACGGCAACCCACGGCCCATTTGCATCCAGCCAACACTTGGGAAAATACTCGACAAATTAATAAACAGACGGCTACAACACTTACTCGAGACGGAGGACAGCTTAGACAAACGACAGTACGGCTTCAGGGAGGGGAAAAGTACGATCGACGCAGTTGGACAACTTGTAGACAAAATACAGACATCAAAAGAGATAGACATTCGAGGCCATTCCTTGAAACAAGTGGGTTTTTCGGGTTTTTAGGCCGTCGTTCGGTAGAATTTCTTCTTGACCTTTCGCAAGCACGTGTGGTTTTCATCTTCAGAAGTGGTTTGCTTGAACGCTTACACTGTTCTAATGCGATTCCTCGGGCGCAGTCCATATTTATGCACCGGTCGCGATGACGTAGTTTGTGATGACGTGGCCTGTGTCATCGCAGCTTGCGCATTCTGTTGGCTGTTGCTATCCTCCGGTATACAGGATTCTCTCTCCTGTCCTGAGCTGTTGCTTTTTCTTGCTGTTTTTGCGTTGGTGAGTGCTGGAAACCATATGCTCTTCAGCGCCATTGTCTCTTCTTTTCTGTTGAAATTGTCGTCGTGTTTGAAGATTTCAATGGCTTCTCGTATTAGTCGGGTGCGATACCCTGTTGTAGTGGCCAGGACCTGTGCCTCTCCGAAATAGATGTTGTGTGTTCCATCGCTGAGGGCATGTTCCGCCACTGCCGACTTCTCCACATGTCCAAGTTTGCAATTCCGTCGATGTTCTTCTAATCTTGTCGCAACCGATCTATTAGTTGTTCCTATGTAGACGCTTCCACAGGAGCATGGAATCCGGTAGATACCCGCAGTCGCTGGTGAGACTAAACTAAGACGCAGGTACCCGGGCATTGTACCCATCAACATGTAAACACTGTTTCATTCAAGCAAGAACCAAGCTAACCGGACTGCGGAAATGCGAGTTTAAAATCGGCGAAAATTAGTATTAAATCGGCGAATTTTGTGCTATAAAACCGGGAGTTAAAAAGAAGATCAAGTGAACATTAGAACAAGTGCGATCGGGAAACCGTGGACAAATATAGAACGTTAAGATAGACAATAAGTTAGATTTAATTGAATAGTGAATAGTAGATAGTGAGCAAATCGAGCAAGGATCAGTTGAAAAACGATACATAAACAGCGATAAGGAAGTGCGGACTAAAGCAAACTGGTCCGAAAAACCGGGCGAGTTTTGCACCACCGGACGAAAGTCAAGTGCGCAAGGTTTAAGGGGACTTGGAAACAACAGGTGGCAAAAGACAATTTTTGCGGAGGATACCCTACGAGAGAGTAAGTTGCGAAATAAATCAGGCTAGGGCACTATAGACATTACAAAAAATAGTAAACAACCAAATCAGGCATTTTATTAAACCGCGGCCAAACGGAGGGTCGTCAGCAAAAACCAAGGTGCGGAGAGAGATCGAAGGGCCAAATTGAACGGGCAAAAAAGAACAATAGGAAATTTATTATTTTCGGGCAAACCGAGAGTCGGAGGAGATCGCCAGCGATTAAAAGGGGTCCACCGGCAATAGACGGAAAGGTCCACTTTGACAAAAAAGTTTTCGGCGAATACTCAGAGAACGGCGCGTTCGAACAGGGTTCTCATAAAGGGAAAGACAACCGGCGGCACAGCCCCATCCCGGAAATAACGTCACCGGATGCGAGCGCGATTTCCGGCGAAACCGTGTGTCGGACCAAGGTGGTCATAAAGGGAAAAGTGGTCAGGAGCTCGGCGGCTACCCCCCCAAAAAAAGGGGGCAAATGTCACAAACTAGCAAGAGGGACACGCCAACTGCAAGCATGGAAGACACGGAAGAGCGAAAAAGGAAACAATCGGCGCTATACCAATGGGAAGCACTGGCCCAGCATGGAGAAGAAATGGGAGCAATCCCTAAGCGACAATCACCACCGAGATCGCCAGCACGAGTAACTAAAAAAGGATGAATGGAAACAGACAGGCGATCCCCAGCAAAGAACCTAAGCGCGGAGCAACAGGAGAAAGTGGCATCCCTGATCGCAAGAGTAGGGGAAATTCTGAATGAGGATGAGGCAAGGGAACGAAATACGCCAGAATGGGAATCCGAAATGGAGAGCTCCGAAACGCAGCTAGGAACGCAAGGACAAAAAAGGACAACAATAGGAGGGGCACAAAGGGTATGTCACCTTAGTCCGGAACAACAAGAGAAGGTGGCGTCCCTGATAGCTAGGGTGGGAGAGATCCTGAACGAGGATGAGGCAGGACCGACAAATGTGACAGAGTGGGAATCCGGAATGGACAGCTCGGACAATCACTCAGGGCAACAAGGACAGAGGAAGACAACAACAGGAGGGGCACAGAAGGTGGGGCAGGTTTGCAGCCTGCAAACAGGAGATACTACGGGCGGTAAGCCGCTACACATCAGGCAAAGTACAGTTCAACAGGGAGAACAGGGAGACCGTGATCGCAAGGGTGAACGAAATGACGGACATTGTCCTCAGACTCCTGGGGGACAGATATATGCAGACATAACAGGCCAGGAGCCACAACCCAAAGACAAAACGGAAGGATGGAAGACTCCGGAGAGAAAGGAAAAACTCATCACACTAATGCAGATACCGCAGGGACAAAAATCAATGGACGTAATAAAAACAATCAAAGGCACAGCACAGGAGGAAGCAAGGAAGACAGGGGGAATACGAGGATTTTCAGCAATACACCAGGTACAATAGCGATCAATTACAGAGACGAAAACCAACAAAAAATAATCGACGAAAAAATAAGACCGGAGCTCCAGATAACGAAGACGGAACGACCAAACCCACGACTGCTATTTACGGGAGTGACACAGGGGTACACGGACGACGAACTACTGGACATAATAATAAGCGAAAATAGGGAACTGCAAAAAGAGGTGGGGGAAAAAATCAAGGACAAGGCGATAATAATGAAAAGAACAACATGTGTGAACAGGACAAAAGAAAACATTACGATAGAGACAGAACCGACACTATTTAAAACACTAATCAGGATGGACAGAATATTTATAGACCTCAGCGCGGTCTATATCAAAGGAGAGGTGGAAATTATTATATGTTTCAACTCCCACAAATATGGACACCCTGCGAAATATTGCAAGGACAAGGCGCGTTGACACATTTGTGGAGGCCCACACCAGGGGAACGAGTGTCAGGCAAGTGACATGGACTGTCCCAATTGTGCCATACCAGGAACACAAAAGACGGCGAGACGACCCACAGCGCGGGACTGATTATGTCCCATATACAAACGAAAGGCAACACAGTACCAACAGACCAGGATTAACCACGTCGGAGACAGGAAAACATTAACAGGACCAACACAATGAAAGTGATACACATTAACGCAGACAGAGGGAAGGAAGCGACAGCATTATTGAATCAATATGTTAACAACAACAACATAGACGTAGTATTGATACAGGAACCTTATACTAAACACCAGACAGAAGGACAGATAAAGAAGATAAACAATGGAACAAAATCGAAGACAGAAATCTGGACACGAGAAGAAATAGAATACACCATAATAACCGAACTCACAGACAACAACACAACAACCATACAAATCAATACCAACAAAAAAAATAAAGGGATATACATAACATCCATATACGACGAGCCTGGAGGGAACAGAGACATTAGGACAGAACAATTCGACAGCAAGCAGCGAGAACCATATGCACGAATGGACCCACACCTACTAGGAGTAGACTTCAACTCTCATAGTGAGATATGGGGAGGAACCTCAAATGATCAAAGAGGAGAGGAACTCACCAATTGGATAATACACAACAATTACACATTGGGAAATCAAAAGACGGAAAACCCAACATTCCAAGGACCAATGGGAAACAGCTACGTGGACGTAACTATAATAAAAGGAATAACAATAACAGACTGGAAGGTAGAAGATGAAGAAACGCTCTCCGCCCACAAGTACATTTCTAACGAAATAGAAGCGGAAATCACAATAAGAAGCCGAAAAACAAAACTTACGACTTTATTAACACGGATTGGACTAGTTTCAAGGAATATATCAACAGACACACCGAAAATATTAACGGGAGACAAACAACAAACGAACTGCCAGAGACAGCAACGAACATATGTAAAAGAGCGTGCGCAAAATACATTAAAACAAAGACACGCAGAAATGGCGATGAAGAGGGATGGTGAAATGAGAGCCTGGAAAAAACCCAAAGAAGACTGAACAAAGAAAGACGGAAAATACAAAACACAACAGGTGACATGGCTAGGAAGGAAATGAAGGAAAGTTATAGAGAATTGAGAGCCACCTACGAAAACAACATCAGACAGTACAAACGGAAAAAATATGACGAACAAACCATCAACATGTTAAGACTATCTACATGGCACCAAGCCTGGAACCGGCCAGCTGGCAAACAACACACGGACATAAACAGGACAATAAGGAAAGAAGACGGTACATACAGAACAACAGATAAGGAGAAACAAGAATATCTCGTAAATAAGTACTTCCGACACGAGACTGAAGAGAAAGACAACGATTTCAAGAAGGAATTAAGAAAAAAGGTCCACAAATTCAGGGAGGAGATAGAGCCACGAATAACCATAACGGAGATACGAAACGTACTGGACGGACTACAAAGGAACAAAGCAACAGGAACTGCCGAAATACCTAACGAGGCCACACGACATATACTGGACACGCTGGGGGACAGATTTCTGACACTGTACAATAGATGCCTGGACGAACAAACCTTTCCGGCCCCCTGGAAAACATGTAAACTGACTTGGATCCCGAAGAGAGACGTCACACCCCGACCTATCTCAATACAGCCAACACTCGGAAAGATACTGGACGGTCTGATAAACAAACGACTACAACACGTGACAGAGAACGACGACAACCTATATAAACGACAATATGGGTTCAGAGAAGGACAAAATACAACGGACGCGATGAACAAAGTCACAGAGACAATAAAGAACAACAGAACGAGAGGACTACATCAACAAATAATAACGCTAGACTTAGCGAACGCTTTTAATACCGCATGGAGGCCCTACATTATGAATGAACTGGCAAGGACTAACACGACGAGAATACTGGAGGGAACGATAGAAAGTTACCTGACGGGACGGAAACTCAAGATAGGAAACGATACATACACGACCACAAAGGGATGTCCACAAGGATCCAGCATGGGACCAACGCTGGGGCTATTTGTAATGGATGGCTGGTTCAGTGTAATAGACGAAAAAGAGCGAACATGGAGACAGGCACAGACCGACCCGAAGGACGTAACAGAGGACAACAAAGACGAGCTATCGCAGCTACAAGCATTCGCAGACGATCAGGTCATTATCATATCGAGCCCTTCTGCCAAGAAAATAGAAAAGAAATGGACGTACATATGGGAGGCATGTGAAACGTGGGACATGCAAAGCGGATCAACATACAACGAGAGGAAAACGGAGGCGATGTTCGTACATACTAAAAAGGTTAGATCACCAACACTAAAGGTAAACAACAACACAATACAACAACGCGCCATAATAAAATACCTCGGAATTACACTGGACAGACAGCTAAACTTCACGGAACACATAAGACAAACCAGACATATAGTAGAGGAGACAGATGCAAAACAGACAACACAAAACACTACCTACATAGATTCAGTATAACAGACAACGCGACATGCACATGCGGTACGGAGGACGAAAGGCTCGAGCATATTAAGTACTTCTGCTCTGAAACAGACAGACAAACAGTACGGGACTACATAATGGACAAATACAGATCACTAACTCTGACACTTAGACGACAAGACGGAACTAATGATACAACACAAATAGAGAAGCTGAACGAGTGGGCGGAGATATCAATGAAATCGGAGGAAAACCTGGAGCAATATGATTAGGTCAATAGGTTAAATAGGAGAAATAGGATAAGGATTAGAAATAAAAAACAGGCTAGGGAACATGTACATCAATTAGGTTAAGGTCTTCTTTCCCCCTAAATGGAGGGAGGAGGTCCAAGGTACGGCGAAAGGGTTTAAGTGACAGTGTTTTCGGCAGATAGTGGGTGGCTTACGCAAAAAAATGGGAAAAGGGGTATACCGGAAGGTAGGCACGCGGGTAACAAACCCATTAACATGTAAACACAGTTTATTTTCACGGTTCGGTTTATACAACGGAAGAGAACGGTTGGATTTTCGAGCGCTCCTCCATTGTGAAAGGGCCTTTTGGGCACAATGCCTCGAAAAGTGTATAGTTTAAATCGAAATCGGTATCTAATTAAAGAGGACAATTTACGGAAACGGAGTGTGCTTGTTTGGTGAAAATCGAGCAAAAACATTCAGAGTTATCAATAGATAAAAGTCAGAAAATTCCGTTAAATAGTGCTTAGATAGGGCGAATAAAGCTAGAGAACGGCCACTTTTCTATCTCCGAAGGGTAGGGATCCGACATTTTTTCGGGCTCGCTCGACCCTTCAGGCAAGAGGTGGTACCGTTGTGAAATTTTCGCTAGTTAGACGAAAAGTGCGACGCTGCCGATGTGACATTTCTATATGACAATTTATTACTGTTGGTTTATATTTGTTTATTTGTTTGTTTGCGTATTTGTTTACTTGTGTATATTTGTTTATTTACCTACCGCATTTCGCTGACGGTTGACAGTTGACGGTTGAAGGTGGCCGGACACCGTGGTTTACCCGCGCGAAGTGAAGTGAGTTAAATGAGTGACACAGGAGGAAAAAATAGCGAGGGAGGTAAAAGGAAGAAAGATGGGGAGTTACTGGAATATATGGGAACGGAATTGGCAGCAATCCCGAAAAAACCAATGCTGGCAAGGTCACCCGCAAGAGCAAGAAAGAACGGAGGACCGCTGTACCCATATTCACTCTCACGCCGTCAGAAAGGGATTGTTGACCATAGTGACGTGCGATAGTTTGTTTTGCGTTACAAGTGTTCTCCGTTGTGGCGGAATCCACAAACATCTTAGAATCCGCCGACGAAGACGACAATGAGTCCGTAATCTCATTGTCGTCCTTAAGTTCGCTCGCCAGTAGCGCTGCATCAGCAGACGCTTTCCTCCAATTGGACGAGGAACAAAAGCTCCAGAAGTTGAAGCAGGTTGTCCGCTTGCTAAGGACAAACAAAAATTGCGACCGCTGCAAGGTGGTTACAGCGGACTTTACAGCTGCTTACACAGCAGGCAAACCACCAAAGTGGTCGCTGGCGGTCAACCATCTGAAGGCCGAGCACCCAGCTGCACGGAAAAGGGCCCTGCTAACCACCCAGACCTCTACAGGGGCCGTACCCAAACGGAAGCTGGATAAGGTGAGCCCCCCTAACATAACAAAGAAACCCAAGCACCAGCCAGAAAAAGCGACGATCGAGATTGGCCCAGAAACGTCAACGGACCAATCACAGCGAGCCACGAACCGTCAGCAGATCAACGAAAAGCGGGGAGCTGTTGCTATGGCTGAAAAAAGCTCAGCCGTGCGCCAAACAGTGGCCGACGACAAGTCGGATCACAGCGGTGATGCCTTCATTCTGCCACGGAAAACGGTGCCGTGGAGCACACTGCTTACCACACCGGCAAAACCAGCAATAGCACTGGAAAACCGCTTTTCGCCAATCCAACCGGCAACTGACCCCTTCGAGATCGAGCCTCAACCCTCCACCGGCGGGACCCAACCCATGCATGAGGAACTGGCTGCCAAAGCGGCTGCTTCGCTCAACAAATCGGCGAAGAAGCCCGAAAAACCGCCACCAATTGTCATCGTGGGAAAGCCCAGCAGCCACAGCGCGCTGGTGAATGGCCTAAAATCGATAACAAATAAGCCATTCACTTTAAAATACACGAAAGCGTCGCTGATAGTGTACTGCAGCTGCATATTAGACTGGGCGGCGGTCAAACGGTCACTGGAGGCAGAAAGCAGCCAGTTCCATACCTACGCACCTGCAAACCAGCGAACACACGCGTTTGTGTTAAGAGGGCTCGAGGGCAACGTGGAGACTTCGCACATCAAGGAGGACCTCGAGGAAAAGGGGTTCTCCATAAAAAACGTCTTCCGAATGAAGACCCAGTTTCGGCCCCTGTACCTTATTGTCACCGATGATTCGGTGACCCTGCGGAAACTCGCCACCACCGCCAAAGTGATCCGCGATGTCAGGGTCTCCTGGGAAACCAGGAAGAACCAACGAACCCTGACGCAGTGCCGCCGATGCCAGGGCTGGGGACACGCATCGGGCAACTGCAACAAACATTTCAAGTGCTCCAAGTCTGCGGGCCCCCACGAAATAACATCGTGCCCGCCGGGATCGGCGCTAAAATGCGCCAATTGCACTGGTCCCCACCGGAGCTTTGACGAAGCATGCCCGGTGTACGTTTTCAAACTGGCCCAGCGTCCGGTTGAAAAACCACAAAAACCACAAACGCAGTTCGTGGCGGCACCACTTCCGTCCAGACCAGCGTGGGGGCATGTATGTGTTGCCTTTCGGCGACCTTCCCAGCTTTCGCCATTAGGTCCATATATCTCCATCCGTTAGGACACTACTACCTTCCAAAAACACTATCACGGAAGCCCATCTCCGTTCCTTGGACCATCCACCCAACCAATTAGCGGGGAGGATGGGGAGCACCAGTTAGCCCTGAGTTTTCCAATCCATGTTCTTTCTACTTCCTGGCTTTTACATCTCCGTCAATTCCTGTATCTATGGGGGGGGTGGCGGCGGGCGTGCTCGAGGTCAGACTAATCATTGCTCTCACGACTTCCCGAAAATTCCAAAACTTCTCTGACCCAAAAAACGGTCCAGTTACTTTACTCCCAATTAATGCTCACCTTTCCATCTTATCCCTCTACACCATCATTCTCAATCTTTCCCTTAATTCACTGTCCCAATCTATGCAAACCCCCTACAGTTCGAGTGGATGAGCGGTAGCCGACTCATCCCCTCTATCCCACCAAACTCCCACCAGCCGTTTTTGCGGATGTGGCCGACAGCCCTCCTGGCTCATTCCACTACCGCAGTCCCGCCGGACTTGTCAGCCGCTTAGCCGATCATGCTGCTCGTAAGACTTAGGCACGATCTCCCAGGGAATACCACGTGGAGGTGGACTGACTTATTCCCCTGACTTATGTTACAAATAATAGATAGATGGTCTGAAATAATGGAACACATATCATTGCCCGAAAGTGAGTTTATTGGGGCGGTAGAGCTGTGCCTTAAATCCACTTACTTCCAGTACGAGGGCAGTTTCTATTCACAAATATATGATGTAGCTATGGGGTCTCCCATAGTTGCAACAATTGCAAACCTCGTGATGGAAAGTCTGGAAGAAAAACTAATACCGGAATTGAATTTTGAGTGTGGATTCTTTAAAAGATACGTGGATGACTGCATAATGTGCCTGCCAAACCAAAAAATTCAATACACATTAGATAAATTTAATGCATTCCATGAGACCATTAAATTCACCATTGAGGAAGACAAAAACAAATCGATAAACTTTTTGGATATGACTGTTATATATGACGGTAATGGGGAAATAAAAACAAACTGGTACACAAAGGATGTGTGGTCTGGTAGATACTTGAATTACCAATCATATGCACCTATACAATATAAAAAAAGTGTTGTAACAGCTCTTACGGATAGAGCGATTAAATTGGCACATTGTAGATATAGATCAAAAAATCTTGAAAAAATAAAAAGGGTACTAATAATGAACAACTATCCCAAAGCTTTCTTTGAACCAATGATGAAACAAAGAATTAATAAAATCTACAATTCAAATAAATGGAACAGCATGAATGGTGTAGATACCATAAAGGAGGGGGAAGTCAAGTATGTATCATTACCGTACATACCGGAGATAAACACAAAAATAAAGAGTATTCTGAAGCCACATAATATTACTGTGGCGGAAAGAACTAAAAACAACTTGGTAAGGGAATGTTTCACAAAATTTAAACCTGGAAGCGATAAGTTGGACACACCTAACGTAGTCTACAGGATTGACTGTTTGAACTGTGACAAAGCATACATAGGACAAACAGGACAATATTTGAAAAAAAGAATATATGAGCATAAATATAGCCTAAGAAAGGTTAACGAAAATGCAACAGCATTGGCACAGCATGCACAACAAAAATTGCATAGTTTTGATTTCGATAACACAAAAATTCTAATCAATGAAAACAACTATAATAGGAGAAGAATCCATGAAATGATACAGATCAAATAACACCAGAATGCAATGAATTTTAGATCAGATACAGACAATCTTAGCTCAGTGTATCACACATTAATTAGATGATCGCATGCATGAACTGAATGGACCTGGTAAATAAAAAGTAAACAGCACATGTTGAAGAATTACAGAGCAATTCCAAGAATGCAAAGAAAAGGCGAAGTATAAACAGGTTTTTCGTGCCCTCGCTCTATATCGAATAAAATAGGTAATTCAATGTCCAACCAAATGTAAAGGTAGAAACATCTAGACATGTAAGTCAAATTTAGATCTCTAAACAATAGATTCTAGTCTTTTCCCGAACATGTTTATCCCGACTCATCACCTGAGAACCAAGGTCCCAAATTGTACTTTTTAATATGTGTGTGATTTGAATTTTAATATGTTAATTTTGTGAAAGTTTTTTTTTTAATTGAAATTGATAATAAATGTAAAATGTATATTTTAGACAAACTGATGATGGTGGAGAAAGACACCGAAACGTATTTGTAACATTTTAAATAATAAACAATAAAATTGACTGAAACCCAGGAAATTTTGAAATATAGATATACTGCCAATTTCTGTACGTTGGTGTCTGTCCTAGTTTGGTTTTAGTCTCTACAAATATGCAGCAGTCTGTGTCGTTTTGTTCTATGTAATTGTAAATAAGTGGGTTTTTACTGTTAAGTCCGTTGATGTTGGCGTAAAGTAGTCTCATGTTGAACGGTCTATGTTAGTGATTGTTTGTTTTAATTGTTCATGAGGTTCTGTCGAGGAGTTTTGGTTAGGTAGGATCATGTCGAACATCAATACATACATATGGTTACCAAAGAAGACGACCGAGGTGTCGATGTCAAAATCTTCGATAAATTGTTTTAGCATTTTTTTATCAAATCTTGTCTGTTAGTGCTGGTAGACTTGTTAATTTGATGTTTGTATTTGTTTAATATGAGATCGTGAGTTGTTACTGGTGAGTGTATTCTGTTATCCTTAGTTATCGCATCCGACCCCTCAGACGCTCTCTTGTTCAAGCACTTAATTTTAACATTGGGGATACCACTGATCGGTGCTGTTGGTCTCTTCAGACAGTTTACGCTCCATGCCGCATGCTCGTCCGAGTTGCAGGCAGCGCACTTGACGGGAAGTGGAGAACTGCAACTGAATGTTGAGTGAGGGCCAAGGCATTTGTTGCATTTAGCTGGTGTTTTGCAGGTTACGGTCCGGTGTTCAAAGGAGTTCCATTTGCTGCATGGAGCAGGAATCGGTGCTGGAGGTTTACTCTCCACAATCCTGAACACACGTCCAATGAAGTGCACTGCGCCCGCCTGGTCGCCCGTTATCAGCCTCATCAACAAGGTGGGACTGTTTCTCGCTCTGGATATTATTCTTTTGCAGAATTTGATAATCAGACCTGACTTTCCAAATGTTTCAGGAACATTTCGTCCGTGATTTCAAGGTCCACTCCAGTAGCAACCACTGAATATGTGGCTGTAATATGGTGGTTTGATCTTTGTTGTCGGATTAGTGGGAGGTTATCGTTTTTTTGTAGTTTGAATGTTGTTATCATGTTTTCTTGTTTCAGTTGTTGTAAAATTTGTGTTGCTTTGTCATCATGGTTGGTTTTAATTAGAAAGTGATTATCTTGTCTGATAATCACATCCTTGCTGTTGGGGTTGAGTTCCTCCCATCTGATTGCAAGTTGGACTCTGGTGATGGTCGGCATTGCGTTCGCTGTGAATATTTGCGAATACGTTGGAAATCTTGTTGATGTTGTCTTGCTGTTTGTTGTTTGGTTTTTATCTGTTGTAGCCTGATGATCCAACGCTATTCGTTTGGCCTCAGGCGTTGGCGTTGTGGGGGTTGGCTGGGTTGGCTGGGTCATCTTCGGTTTCCTACCACGTTTTTTTGTTTGTGGCTTTTTGAAGCCACCATCCTGGGAGGCATAATCCGATTCGGATTCTTGCGAACTCCCAGGTTTCATTCTTTAGTTTGAAGTAAACCTGTATATTCTCGCTGAAGCGAGAAATGCGTTTGAATTGTTCGAATTCTTTGCCGTAGTGTAAACGACCTTGCATATCAATATCATAATATCAAATGCGCATGTACAGATGTCTTTTTTCAATAAACAGTTTTATTTTATTTAAATATATTAGATAGAAAAGAGCTTAGTGAGCAGAAAAAAGCTAAATTGGGTTGCGTGAGTGTACCTACACTTTAGTGTGCTTTTTTATATACCGCAATTATTGCAAGATTAAAAAAATTACCAACAACAAATCACCAAAGGCGAAACACACAGATCGTGACAATATATAATATACAGGGTGACTCAATTTAAAAGAACCAGTCAAATATTTCGTAAATTATAACAAATACATACAAGAAACTGTTTTATACAAATGCTGTGTAATTGCTAGGAGGAAACCCGAAGGTGATATCAACTTTTTTTATAGATGGAGCTGTTAACGCCAGGTGGGGGACAACTTTAATTTTTTAAATGGATTAATCTGATCCAGCATTTAATTATAAATGAAAAGTCATCAACTAGCCGTGGTACGATCCGCTTGTGCGAAAAATTGTTTCTCGTGCTCTCGGATTGTTGACCACAGTTTGCGTGCGATATTTTCTTGTGAGTTTTTTTGCGACACACTAACAACAGTGCAAGTGTTCTCCGTTGTGGCGGAATCCACAAACATCTTAGAATCCGCCGACGAAGACGACAATGAGTCCGTAATCTCATTGTCGTCCTTAAGTTCGCTCGCCAGTAGCGCTGCATCAGCAGACGCTTTCCTCCAATTGGACGAGGAACAAAAGCTCCAGAAATTCAATCAGGTTTTCCGCTTGCTGAGAGTTGATAAAGGTTGCGACCGCTGCAGGGCGGTTTCAGCGGAGTTTACAGCTGCCTACAGAGCAGGCAAACCACCAAAGTGGTCGATGGCGGTCAACCATCTGAAGGCCGAGCACCCAGCTGCACGGAAAAGGGCCCTGCTAACCACCCAGACCTCTACAGGGGCCGTACCCAAACGGAAGCTGGATAAGGTGAGCCCCCCTAACATAACCAAAAAATCAAAGCACCAGCCAGAAAAAGCCACGAACGAGATTGCCCCAGAACCACCAACGGACCAACCACAGCGAGCCACGAACTACCAGCAGGATAAAGAAAAGCGGGGAGCTGTTGCTATGGCTGAAAAAGAGCCAGCCGTGCGCCAAACAGTGGCCGATGACAAGTCGGGTCACAGCGGTGATGCCTTCATTCTGCCACGGAAAACGGTGCCGTGGAGCACACTGCTTACCACACCGGCAAAACCAGCAATAGCACTGGAAAACCGCTTTTCGCCAATCCAACCGGCAACTGACCCCTTCGAGATCGAGCCTCAACCCTCCACCGGCGGGACCCAACCCATGCATGAGGAACTGGCTGCCAAAGCGGCTGCTTCGCTCAACAAATCGGCGAAGAAGCCCGAAAAACCGCCACCAATTGTCATCGTGGGAAAGCCCAGCAGCCACAGCGCGCTGGTGAATGGCCTAAAATCGATAACAAATAAGCCATTCACTTTAAAATACACGAAAGCGTCGCTGATAGTGTACTGCAGCTGCATATTAGACTGGGCGGCGGTCAAACGGTCACTGGAGGCAGAAAGCAGCCAGTTCCATACCTACGCACCTGCAAACCAGCGAACACACGCGTTTGTGTTAAGGGGGCTCGAGGGCAACGTGGAGACTTCGCACATCAAGGAGGACCTCGAGGAAAAGGGGTTCTCCATAAAAAACGTCTTCCGAATGAAGACCCAGTTTCGGCCCCTGTACCTGATTGTCACCGACGATTCAGTGACCCTACGGAAACTCGCCACCACCGCCAAAGTGATCCGCGATGTCAGGGTCTCCTGGGAAACCAGGAAGAACCAACGAACCCTGACGCAGTGCCGCCGATGCCAGGGCTGGGGACACGTATCGGGCAACTGCAACAAACATTTCAAGTGCTCCAAGTGTGCGGGCCCCCACGAAATAACATCGTGCCCGCCGGGATCGGCGCTAAAATGCGCCAATTGCACTGGTCCCCACCGGAGCTTTGACGAAGCATGCCCAGTGTACGTGTTCAAACTGGCCCAACGCCCGGTCGAAAAACCGCAAAGGCAGTTCGTGGCGGCGCCACTTCCGTCCAGACCAGCGTGGGGGCAGACCTTCCGACCCGCAGGCCCGATCCCCCACCCAGAAACCAGCAGGACTAGGCAGCCCATCCCGAGCCCGAACGAGTTTCCGCCGCTCCCTGGCAGAAATGAAATGACCAGCAGGGCCACGCAGCCTGGTCAAACCGGCGTAGTTAATGGTCCCCAACCAAGACCCCCCACTAACCAAGGCATGAACGCTGGCGCAGTAGCCACTCTGGGCACCCTACATCGGGAATTCGCCGATCTGGCATCGCAGGTGAACTTACAGGAGGTAATCAAGGCGGTTAGATTTTATAGCGCTGCGTTGAGGGGCTGCGAGACGAAAGCGGACAGGTTCCTCGTTTCCGCGCAGTTCTTCAACGAAGACATTAATAGCTTCCATTTTTAAGCCCTGATTTTGCCAGTTGTGCCCTATGAGGATAGGAGAATGGAACTCATGCGGACTCCGGAGTCGTCTCGGTGAGTTTGTGCACTTCCTTCAGACCGAGGATATCGACGTGGCGTTGATTGTCGAAACATGGTTGCGCCCCGGGGATATACTTAGGATTCGGGGGTACAGGCTCGAACGTGCCGATAGGCCCGGTTTAAGGGGAGGAGTGGCCATAGCGGTCAAAACGTCAATTCCATACAGGAGACTGCCACACAGGCAGTCAGCAATAGAGAACGTCGGCGTTGAACTTCCTGATGGAGTTTTGATCTACTGTGGCTATTTCTCCACCGTACGCTTACAGGCCGCTGATGTCGATCCATTCTTCATAAACACCAATAGGGTGTTGCTAATGGGAGATTTCAACGCCCGCCATCCACTATTCAATAACCCTGGACATAAAAACGCAGCCGGCAATTTTCTAGCCGACTACGTTCGCGACAATGGCCTACTCGTTATGCCCACTTCATCCCCAACGCATTACCCGAACAGTGGAGGGAATCCATCCTTACCTCGACTTCGGAATTGCCAAAGGACTCACCAATCTCACGGAGATGGTGGTTATAGACGCCCTCAGCAGTGACCATTTGCCCATTTACCTCGACATTAGGGATTTAAAGCGCACACAAACTAACGACTTTCGATATTCATACGAAAATTTCGATTTTCGCGAATATCGAAAACGACTACAAGACCTGACGTGTATTCCGGGCCAGATTGATACTGTCGAAGCTCTAGAGCATGCGGTAAAAGGTCTGACCAGGAATATACAACGGACACAGCAAGCTTTGGCCAAAAAAGTCCCGAACAGACCGCGGCGCGACAATCTTCCTGAGGAAATTCTGAACCTTATTAAGGCGAAAAATCGAATCAGGAAGCGTTGGCAGCGATTCAGGCAACCTGCCGATCGCATAATGGCAGCAGAGCTTGCACGAGACATACAGCGCGAAATCTCCGCATACAGGAATTATACCTGGGCGGAGAAACTGCGAAATTTGACTCCCCGTGACAATTCCCTGTGGAAACTGTCGAGAAGTCTGCGAAAAGGCTATGAGCAAGTCCCCGCTCTTGAAAAAGAGGGGCGGAGTTATATTACCACCAGTGACAAGTGCGAGCTGCTCGCCGACTTTTTGGCAGAAGTACACAAGGTCCAACCAGCCCTTCAGGATAACGAAATCGAAAGACAGACCGCTGTTTTTGTAGAACGGAAGTATCCTATACCACCCTCGATTTTGCATTCCTATATAACAACCCCGTCGGAGATACAATCGTGTCTTCGGCGCCTCCCTAGCCGAAACGCCCCCGGGCCAGACGGCATCCCTTATCTACTCCTCAAAAACTTACCGCGGAAAACTATTGTGCTAATAGTACAAATAGTCAACGCAGTCCTTAAATTGCAGCACTTCCCACAGGACTGGAAAAACGCTGTAATAATCCCCATCTTAAAGCCGGGCAAAAACCCGACCGAACCCGCCTCTTATAGGCCAATTTCCCTCTTGAACACCCTCGGCAAATTAACCGAGAAGGTCATCCATTCGAGATTACAGGCAGCAGCCGAGCTTCGAAGTTTAATCCCGGATGAGCAGTTTGGCTTCCGACCAAGACACAACACAACGCTGCAGACTGCTAGGATCGCAACAGATGCCTATGCAGCATTTAATAAGCTTCAAAGTACGGTTATGCTGCTTCTCGACATGCAAAGGGCTTTTGACACAGTCTGGCACACAGGCCTGCTGTACAAGTTGTTTGCCGTGCATTCACTGCCACTCTACCTAGTTTCCCTTATAGCGTCTTACCTAAAAAACCGTTCCATCCAGGTGAAAGTGGAGAATTCCACTTCTGCCAAAAGACGCATCGCGGCAGGAGTACCACAAGGAACAGTGATTTCGCCGCTGCTGTATACATTGTACACAGCAGACATTCCAAAACTTCCCACTACAAAAATAGCACTATACGCTGATGATACGGCTATCTACGCATCGTCTTTTTATGCTCAGGCTGCGAAATCTCGCATTGCACATCACCTGAGTTTATTGACGCCGTATTTTGACAAATGGAAACTTAAAGTGAATCCCAGGAAGACGGAACTTATTATCTTTTCGCGCAAATTCACTAACAACAAAATCTTATCACCACTCGTGGTCCAAAATACTCCTATCAAACCAACAAAAGAGGTGAAATACCTGGGATTCAAACTAGACGCCCGACTCCATTTCAATAAGCATGTTGACTATGCTGTACAAAAGACTGCCATGGCCCGAAGAAAGTTGTACTCTCTTCTGGCGCCAAATTCTTTCCTATCACCTCAAAATAAACTTCTGCTCTACACCTCCACCATAAGGCCCATACTGACCTACGGAACCCCTGTCTGGCACTCTGTCTGTGATTCCACGAGACGACGTGTTCAAAGGACCCAAATTAGGTTCCTAAGAGGCGTCCTATCGGCTGACAGATACACCAGAATAACCGAAATGCACGAAGCTACAGGGATGGCCTATATAGCCGACTATATAGATACCATCGCTGAAAAATTTTATCATAGCGGAGTGCAAGGCTCAGTCCTCACGCGAAATATCACCCAAGTAAGAGCAAACGACCGCCCAACCCATGGTCCCCTGTATAAGCGACTTCCCATATTTTATGAGGATTTTGTCCCTGACAGTACGTGACGACAAACAAACATTGCCTGCCAGTTGCAGACAGTCGTTTCTAGCAGGCTGGAAACGCACAAATCCAACATAACGTGACTTGACGGGTTCGTCCTGCCTCGTTCTGACTGGTGTAGGCTGGTCCTTGCACCGATCGGGGCGGGGGCGGATGGATTCGGTCATCTAGTTGAAACTGCCGGCGGTTAACGCCACGGCTGACAGTATCAGGCTTAAAGGTCGAAGCAAAAGGGGTTTTTCGCTTCCCTTCAGGAAGACCTTTTTTCCTTAATGAATGCCCCTCGAATAAAACCAAAACCGCCACTTCAAGACTATCTCCTGACGTTGTCGTGCGTATGGCTAGCTCGGGAATGTCCATGTTAGGGCACTGCCCAGGTAATGGACGACTTAGCGCGCCTATTTGGATCATGGGCAAAGAGCAACCGGCCAAACATCTGGCCAGACATGGGACATTTTGCTGACTTATGTTTTTTGGTTTTAAACTTTGTTTGTGAATTTAGTAATGTGAATGTTTAATAAATTTTATCTATCTATCTATCTCACGCCGTCGGCCGCCTGCAACCCAGACAATCAGTCCGGAGCACCAATCCAACCTGGTCTCCCTGCTGGCATCGGTCAGCGCACTGCACGCAACAGGCGAAGATAGGGAGGCGGCATCAGGAATAGATGAGGAGGAAACGGTGGAAACACCAAAAACATGACCGACTGAAAAAATGGACAAGAACACCATCGAGCGAAAAAAGTCAATCCAAACGACGGAACAAGCGATAAGGGCCAAACATCAGATACCAAAATGTAAAACTGCAATTCAACAAAGAGGACCGGGAAGCAGTGCTGCGCAACGTCAATGAACTGATGGACATATTGATAGGGCTACTGACGGACAGCCAACAAGGGGGTACAATGGCGCAAGAGCAGGATCCAAGCGATATCATGGCCCAACAGCAGCAGCAAATGATGACGCAAATGAAGGCAATGGGAGCTGAGATCAAAGAAATCAGGAAGTATCTGAAAGCCACAACAGCGCCGAGCAGAGTGACAAAAGGAAACAATCCAAGACCGGTCACGGGGATACGGAGCAGGCTAACAGCCAGACATCTAGCCACCGAAAGCATCCAAGCAGAGACGCCAACGGACACGAACACTGAAGCCGAATGGCAAATACAAAAGACTCAGAGGAGACACATACATACATAAAATATTTATTAAAAATTATAGTATAAAAATTTCACGCCAAGACGGATAAACGCCGCAGCTGTGGCTAGCCTGATATTCTGCCCAGTTCCCTCCGTTCAGCATGTCTAAATGGCAGCCCACCGGTCCATTTCCTGGGGTTACCCTTACATGGACGTTCGCCCATCTGGCATCCGCACGACAACGAAAGGAGAGCAATCTTTAAATGGCGGTTTTGTTTTATTCAGGGGCATTCATTGAAGAAAAAATTTCTTTCTAAAGGGAAACCAAAAACCCCTTTTGCTTCGGCCTTTAAGTCTGATTCTGCCAGCTGTGGTGTTAGCCAGCGGTTATTTCAACGAATATATGGCCTAGCCCACTCCTCTTCGCTCCGATTGGTGCAGGACCAGCCTGCATCCCTCGGAACAAGTCAGCGTGGATTCGGTCAGTCGCGTCATGTTGGACTTTTGTGCGTTTCTAGCCTGCTATGAACGACTAAACCTGCATTATGCAGGAAATGTTCGTCTGTTGTCACGTGTTGTCGGGTACAAAATCCGCATAAAATATGGCAGTCGCTTATACAGGGGACCGTGCGTTGGGCGATCGTTTGCTCTAACTTGGGTAAGATTTCGCGTCAGGACAGAGCTTTGCACTCCGCTATGATAGAATTTGGCGGAGATGGTATCTATATAGTCGCCTATATAGGCCACCCTTGTAGCTTCGTGCAGTTCAGTTATTCTGGTGTATATGTCAGTGGATAAAATGCCTCTTAGGAACCTGTTTTGGGTCACCTGAAGACGCCGCCTAGTGGTGTCGCTAACAGAGTGCCAGATAGGGGAGCCGTATGGAAGTAAGGGCCTTATAGTGGAGGTGTAGAGCAGAAGTATATTTCGAGGTGATAGGAAAGAATTTGGCGCCAGAAGAGAGTATAACTTTCTTCGGGGCATGGCAGTCTTTTGTACAGCATAGTCAACATGCTTTTTGAAATGGAGTCGGGCGTGTAGTTTGAATCCCAGGTATTTCACCTCTTTTGTTGGTTTGATAGGAGTATTTTGAACCACGAGTGGTGATAAGATTCTGTTGTTAGTGAATTTGCGCGAAAAGATATTAAGTTTCGTCTTCCTGGGATTCATTTTAAGTTTCCATTTGTCAAAATACGACGTCAATAAACTCAGGTGATGTACATTGCGAGATTTGGCAGCCTGAGCATAAAAAGACCATGCGTAGATAGCCGTAACATCAGCGTATAGTGCTATTTTTGTAGTGGGAAGTTTTGGAATGTCTGCTGTGTACAATCTATACAGCAGCGGCGAAATCACTGTTGCTTGTGGTACTCCTGCCGCGATTCGTCTTTTGGCAGAAGTGGAATTCTCCACTTTCACCTGGATGGAACGGTTTTTTAGGTAAGACGCTATAAGGGAAACTAGGAAGAATGGCAGTGAATGCACGGCAAACAACTTGTACAGCAGGCCTGTTTGCCAGATTGTGTCAAAGGCCCTTTGCATGTCGAGTAGCAGCATAACCGTACTTTGAAGCTTATTAAATGCTGCATATGCATCCGTTGCGATCCTAGCAGTCTGTAGGGTTGTGTTGTGTCTTGGTCGAAAGCCAAACTGCTCATTGGGGATTAAACTTTAAAGCTCGGATGCTGCCTGTAATCTCGAATAGATGACCTTCTCGGTTAATTTGCCGAAGGTGTTCAAGAGGGAAATTGGCCTATAAGAGGCGGGTTTGGTCGGCTTTTTGCCCGGCTTTAAGATGGAGATTAATACAGCGTTTTTCCTGTCCTGTGGGAAGTGCTGCAATTTAAGGACTGCGTTGACTATTTGTACTATTAGCACAATAGTTTTCCGCGGTAAGTTTTTGAGAAATAAATAAGGGATGCCGTCTGGCCCGGGGGCTTTTCGACTTGGGAGGCGCCGAAGACACGATTGTATCTCCGACGGGGTTGTTATATAGGAATGCAAAATCCAGGGTGGTATAGGATACTTCCGTTTTACAAAAACAGCGGTCTGTCTTTCAATTTCGTTATCCTGAAGGGCTGTTTGGACCTTGTGTACTTCTGCCAAAATGTCGGCGAGCAGCTCGCACTGGTCACCGGTGTTAATATAGCTCCGCCCCTCTTTTTCTAGAGCGGGGACTTGCTCATAGCCTCTTTGCAGACTTCTCGACAGTTTCCACAGTGAATTGTCACGGGGAGTGAGATTTCGGAGTTTCTCCGCCCAGGTATAATTCCTGTATGCGGAGATTTCGCGCTGTATGTGTCGTGCAAGCTCCGTTGCCATTATGCTCTCGGCAGATTGCCTGAATCGCTGCCAACGCTTCCTGATTCGATTTTTCGCCTTAAGAAGGTCCAAAATTTCCTCAGGAAGATTGTAGCGCCGCGGTCTGTTCGTAATTTTTTGACCAAAGCTTGCTGTGTCCGTTGTATATTCCTGGTAAGACATTTTACCGCATGCTCTAGAGCTTTGACAGCATCAATCTGGCCCGGAATACACGTCAGGTCATGTAGTCTTTTTCGATATTCGCGACAATCGAAATTTTCGTATGAATATCGAAAGTCGTTCGTTTGTGTGCGCCCTAATGTCGAGGTAAATGGGCAAAAGGTCACTGCTGAGGGCGTCTATAACCACCATCTCCGTGAGATTGGCGAGTCCTTGGGCATTTCCGAAGTCAGATCGGCAGGTCTTTCGAGTTTATTCCGCATGGTCGGGTTTTGAATTTTTGATAGTGTTCAGCGCTACCGCATGGTCGGTTTTTGGGGGATTTCAGAATCGAGAAATTCCTTGATGGTTGCATAGATTGCAAGAAGCATTTTTTTCATTGGGAAATGCAATTATCTAATGACGAATCCATGATGGCCGATATGACTACGTGTAATTAATCGGATCCGAGATCCGGATTACGGATCCGAGATCCGTGGAGCAATTAAAAACCAGCTCTTTTGGGGAACCTCAGCGGACCATTGGACTTTTGACGTTGAGACTGATTCTGGTGTTTTCCATTTTGGAAGACTTTCCATTTTTGTATGCTACTTGGAAGCATGCTGGCGCCCAACGTTTGGTGAAGTGAGTTTTCTATCGCATTATTTTTTTATAACTGGACTTATTAACGGTTAATAGTTAACTGCTTGTGCTGAAACATTCAAGTTCGACTGCATTCAGTTCATTTTTTTTTACTTTAATTGCGATTCACAGTCGGACCTGAGTCCTCCTTATATTTTGGTACCCCTTTACTGTGGATTTTTAGCCACTGACTGAAGGGATCACTCCAGCCGGTCCCCTTCAGGATCCTTCCCCTTCACCATCCAGGCTTGATTGAAGTTAAGGTATCTATAGATTAAGGGTGCAACCAAAAATATCCGAGTTATACACTCTAAGTAAATTTATATATTTTGTAATTTTCTTTCTCTCAGTAAAATTATTAACTTGTTTAAACACATCAATTGTGCAGTTGAATTTGAATGTGCGTAATTTTGTATTGTCCATTGGGCGTTCTAAATATTGTTTACTAGTCGCAAAGTACTAGTTAGCTCTTGCTCTAACTCACGCCCGAGATAAAATAATTATAGTTAGAAGTAAAATTCATAACAAGGTACCAGAAAGCAAGAAACCTGCAGAAGTCATCGAGGTCATCAAAGAGGTGGCACAGGAGAGGCCCGAAACACGGGAAGGATGCGAGGATTCGCCACAACGAGGGATGGACAGATATCCATACAGTAGAAGCATGAGGCACAACAGAAGACGATGGACGCAAAGATAGGAGGGCGACCAGACATCCAACTGAAGCACCTCACACGTACACTGCCGAGGCTGACTGTCATAGGAATCCAGGCCCGCTACACGGACGAGCAGCTGATACAAGCCATCACGGCAGAGAATTCCGAACTCTTTGAGCAACTGGGATGGAACCTCGCAGGGAGAGCTAAGGTCCTCAGACGGTAGGCAAACCGCTACAGGAACAACAGGGAAAATGTGGTGAAAGAGCCCGAAGCCCTCAAGATAATGGTGCGAAAGGGAAGGATCTACCAGGACCTCAGCGAAGTCAGGATTGTCGAGGAGGTAAACAACGCTCAGTGTTTCAACTGTTGCATGTTTGGACATGTGGCCAAGCACTGCAAAGAACAGGCAAGATGCTAGACCTGCGCAGGAGCGCAAGCCGGTCGCGAATGCCTATCGCAGGACCTGGACTGCCCTAACTGCAAAAGGCAGGGAATTGCTAAACAGGAGAGGCAGCACGCGCCCAGGGACTGGCGGTGCCAATATACGCCCTCAAGGTTGCGCAACACACCAACAAACCAGGGCCAACTGCGGCGCTGACAGGGAGACTGCAAACAACGCGACCCCAAATGAAGGTGCTGCAGTTTGACGCTGATAGGGGAAAGGCGGCAATCGGACTAATGGAGAGGTACATGCAGGACAACGGCATAGACCTGGCATTGGTGCAAGAGCCATACGTCTTCCACAAATCAGACGGGACATACAGGCGTGTGAGGCACGGTAACAAATCAAAAACGGAGCTGTAGATCAGGATCAACATTAACCACACCGTAATAACGAGCCTCACGAGCGACAACATGGCCACCGCACTATTGGAGCAAAAATGGCAACAGCTATACGTCACGACGATCTACGACGAGCCTGGAGGCCGCACCAATACCAGACTCCAGGAATTTCGGGATAAGGGCAGCAAGCTAGGACTCGCAATGGGGAGACACATTGTCGGGAGCGTCTTCAACGCACATCATACGATTTGGGCCGGAACGTCAACCGACGCGAGAGGCGAGGAAATGGTCAGTTGGCTGATTGAGAATAACTACACATTAGCCCACGACGCACACAAAGGTCCGACCTTCCAAGGACCAGGAGGCAACAATTACATTGACCTAACGATGGCGAGAGGGACGGCGGCTCGAAACCGGAACACCGAGACAGACGAGACGCTCTCCCTTCACAACTACGTACGGTTTGAAGTGGAAATCGGCAACCCTGTTGCAACACCAGCAGCGCGAATATACGACTTCATCAACACCAACTGGGCCAAGTTCGGAAAGTACATCGGCAGGGCAACCGCCGACCTGGATTGGGACGACGATGCCGAAACATAGGAGGACCAGGTCAACAGGATCAGCATGCCAGCATGCAGATCTCGCATAACGACCAAAATTCAAAGACGAGTTGACGAGATGGGCTGGTGGAGCAGTGCACTGGAAGCCTCAAAGAAGAGCATCCACCGGAAAATGCGAGAGGCCCAACTGGAAACGGACTCTGGAGCAAGACAGCAGGCCCGGGACCAATGCAAACGTATGCGCCAGGCTTATAAAAGGCAAGTTGAGGCAGCCAAACAACAGGCAGCCGTTAAGCGACGAATCCTGGCACAACGCGTGGAAGGAACTGGCAGGGAAGAGACACCTACCCAGCAACTGCACCAACCTCAAAGAGGACGGGCCCGACACCACGTCCGAGAGGGATAAATACAATTACCTCGCGGACAAGTACTTCCCCAGCGACGACCCAACACTGGACACGGCTACGATGGCAGCGATCAGGGGTCAAACGCCCACCTTCAGCAACAACGAAGAGCCGCCTATAACCGGCATTGAGCTGGAGAATGTGGTCTATAAGCTGAAACCCAATAAGGCGACGGGAACTGACAAGATCCACATCGAAGCGGCAAGACACAAAATGAGGGAAATGGGCGAAAGGCTCCTCCAGTTGTACAACACCTGCATGAAGGAGCGGGTATTTCCGATGTGTTGGAAGTCTAGCAAGGTCGTATGGCTGCCGAAGAAAGACGGATCCCTGCTGCCAATCAGCCTTCAACCGACGCTAGGAAACATCCTGGACAACCTACTGAACGGGAGGCTGCAACACCTGCTTGAGGACGGCGGACACCTGTACCCCAGACAACACGGGTTCAGAGAGGGCAGAAGCACGCTTCGCGCCCTGAGCAAATTGACACACATCAGCAAGTAGTAACGCTCGATCTGAAGAAAGCCGTATATCCGGCACCAGCTCGGCAAAACAAGCATTACCAACACACTGGCCAGCATGATAAACAGCTTCCTCACGCGAAGAACGATTGCCATGAGGGGCATTACCTACGATATAAGCAAGGGGTGCCCACAACGCTCCAGCATGGGGTCGACTCTCTGGCTGGTGGTAATGCAGGGATGGTTCGAAAAATTGGACGCGGCCAGGGAGGCTTGGACGGATCAACTCCACCAACAGCAGGACAGATGGGAAGAAACAACGGACGATCTAACATTCCTACAAACCTTCGCAGATGACCAGGTGCTAGACATCAAAGAAACATCTGCGAAGAGGATCGAGCGGAAGTGGGAGATCATCTGGACCGCTTGCCAGGAGTGGGCGGCCGAAAGCGGCGTTCACTACAACGAGGGAAAGACTGAAGCGATGTTTGTGTCGGCAAAGCCAATTCGCCCTCCGGTACTGAAAACGGCGAACATTACGGTCGACCAGCGAAGTTGCCTAAGGTACCTGGGAGTCCAGATGGATGGACAGCTGACTTTCAGGAATCACATCAGCAGCGTTCGCCACAAGACCGAAGAGATGGCCATCAAGATTGGTCACAAAACCAGAAGAGTGTGGGGACACAACCCGGAGACCCTAGTCCACGTGATGCAAAGAGGACTCAAGCCTGCAGTGCTTTATGGCAGCGAAGTGTGGGGAGTGTGCATGGCAAAAAAGACCTGCAAAAAGAGCATGGAGGCGACAATGCGGACGGCACTGACAATGGCAATAAAATCCTACGCCACGACACCTACGGCGGCACTTCAGGTCACCGCCGGAACACCGCCATGGTGGATTGAAGCGCTGGTAAGGTATGCCAGCCACAGAAAGAGAACAAGCGCGGAAAAGGCAGATCAGACAGGGCACAAACAGAAACCACACCCGTGCAAGGCGTTTCTCCAAGCGCGCATCGACGACACCAAACCAGTGTTGCGGATGCACACTGACGCCACTTTGAAAATCAACGGGAGGGCCGCCGTGGGCATAGCAGTACAAGGCCGCGACGCATCGTGCAGACTGGCGGACAGTACCAAAATTGGGATTGCGGAGGCTTTCGGAGTACTGAAAGCCATACAACTGGGAGACGCAGCAAACGCGCCACAGATGGTGATCAGGACGGACAGCCACGAAACAACGGAGGCAATCCATAAAGGCCACGACAGGACCAGAATCCACGCGCACATCCTCAGGCTCATGGAACAACGCCATGCGAGAGGATGGAAGGCGACAGTAGAGTGGGAAGAAGGCCACAAAACGTCCAACGTTGCGAACGCCAGAGTATACGCGTTAGCGGCCCAACAGCAAAGGAGCACATGCCCACCACCGAGGCGGACCGCTATAACCTCAGGACGAATAAGGACTGGGTGAAAGAGCGGAATGCCACCACCATGAGGGAGTGGCAAAAGGAGTGGACCTCCGAGGACAAAGGAAAGAACTCTTCCAGATCTGCAAGGAGGTAGGACGGGGAGTGCTGAGCCTTTCTTTCAAGGCGATCCAGCTAGCGACAGGACACGGGAACATCCGAGCGCACCTAAAGCGCTTCGCAAAAAGAGACAATGCGCAGTGCTCTTGCGCAACCGGCGAAGAGACTGTGGAACACATTAAGTTCAGGTGCACAAGGGCGGACAGATACGCGGCAAGATGTCAAGTGCGCAGCGAGTTCCGGTCGCTGGACATTCAACTGCGCAAGCACGGAAGAATAACAAGTGGTACCCACAAACTAAATAAGTGGGCCGAAATGGTTATTCTCCCCGATGAAATGGCGCGAAACGAGAGATCAGGACACTGCGCCATAAGTAGACTAAGTAGTGATAAGGACTAAATAAGGAAAACCAGGTCAGTGCGCGAACAGATAAAAAAGACAATGCGCAAATAGAATAGACTAGATAATAAGGATTGTGAAGGGAAAATGTACACAGTTGGATTATTTAAAATTAGGATAGATCCCTTTCCCTGCTAATTGGTCGGGAGAAGGTTCAAGATACGGAGAAGGAGTTCGCATGGTAGGGGTTTCTCAAAGATAGTGGGTGTGCGGAAACGCGACACGGGTGAATGGGGTATGCCGCAAGGTGGGAACCCGAGAAGAGCGGCGACGTTCGGAACACATGTAAACACAGTCTCATTCGAGCTAGCGCAACGGAAGAGAACGGTCGAAATTCCGGGAACTCTCTAGTGTATCGTATTGGGTTAGGTTAGTTAGGGTAGGTTTAAGGTAGTTTGTTTATGTTATTTTTTTCATCTTTTTCTCTCTCGGTAGGTTAAGGCCAGAGTGGCAACGTAGTAATGTCATTTATTGGAGAATAAAGGTCATGAGGGATGTTGTCCTCACTTGTGGTGCAGAGGGTGGGTGGACGCCTTGCAGGGCCTATTGTTTCGGGGTTTTTTTTTAGTCGCTGGTTTCTTCGGGCTCGTTTGCTTGGTACAGTGGTTTGGCTAGATGGAGGGAAAATAGGACCCATTAGGCGAAAGCCAGGAGGGTCGCCGAAAGGCATAATTTGAGTCATGTATCGGAGCCTTCGGGTCTAATTACATACAAAGTTGATTTTCGAAGTGAAATTTATATCTGCCTGCAGAGGACAGAGAGTTGGTGAATAAGTTTGTGTTTGTGCTGTGCAAATCGTGCAATTGGGCTTGCAGAAAAAAACAGAAAAACGGTCAGAAAATTAGATATTCGCGGATAAAATAGGGCAAATAAAGCAGCAGAAGAGCCAAATTTCTACCTGCCAAGGGAGGAATTTGACCTTTTCTCGGGCTCGCTCGACCATTTAGGCAAACAGTGGTGCCGCTGTGAATTTTTGGCAATTCTGCCGAAAAGAGCGACGCTGCCGCTGTGACTTTTTTTGCGACTTCAAATTGTCGGCACAGTTCAATTTTTTGTTGTTCGGTTGTTATTTTTGACTTTTGCAGCAACTGCCGACGGCAAGGGCCTTCAATTTTTAAAAGGACTCGATTAACTAGACACCCAAAAGCGGGTGTTTATATTTGTTTATGTTTGGATTATTCCTATACAGTGTGTCCAGTGAGACTTCAACTAGCCGTGGTACGATCCGCTTGTGCGAAAAATTGTTTCTCGTGCTCTCGGATTGTCAACCACAGTTTGCGTGCTTTATTTTCTTTTGCGGTGTTAATATAAACAGTACAAGAGTTCTCCGTTGTGGTAAACGTTAGTTTTCTTCCTTGGGTTTCTCAAGTGTTATTTAACAATTCAAAATCCATTTCAATCCATTTAAATCAATCAATTGTCATCTTTTAATCTTTTTTGTAAATACAATTTTCTAAATATTTGAAATATTCAGAAAGATGTAATTTCAAGCCAAAATAAAACTAATCATTTTCTGAAATTCCAATGTATGTTTTTCATGTTTGCCCATTAAGATCAACATTTTAAACCGTTCGCTTCTTTTAAAGTGTCGACTTTCAGACGAACTTGTTGCGGCATTCAAACGTGAGTACATAAAACAACACTGACTATGTTGATACAATATAAGACGAAGGGCCACTTTATGCAATTATCAAAAATATTTTAAATAAATCAAATAATATATAGCCTTTAATACAGTGTTGCTAGATTGACATGTTAATATGGGAGTCCTATTTCATAGCAAGCCATAGATCAGGAAGCAGAGGAGTTGCTAAGAGACGGATCCTGGCACAACCCGTGGACCTACATGATGACCGAGAAGGACAAGTACGATTACCTAACGGGAAAGTACTTCCCCAGCGACGACCGAAGCCGGGAGAACGACAGTATGGCAGCGATACGGGAGCAAACGCCCACCTTCGGCATCGACGACCAGCCACCAGCATCGAGCTGGAGAACCTCGTGCTCAAACTGAAGCACAAAAAGGCAACGGTCATCGACAAAATCCCTAACGAGGCGGCACAACGCATCCTGCGGGCAATGGGCGAATGGCTGCTCCAGCTCAATAACCTCTGCCTGAAGGAGCGGGTGTTCCCCGCATGCTGGAAGATCAGCAAAGTTGTGTAGCTGCTAAAGAAAGACGGCGCCCTAAGACCAATAAGCCGAGATCCAACGTTGGGGAAAATATTGGACAAGGTCATCAATGGAAGGCTGCAACACCTCCTGGAGAACGGCGGACACCTGGACCCTAGACAATATCGGTTCCGAGAAAGCAGAAGCACGATTGGAGCCCTGAGTAGGCTGGTCGATGAAATTCGACAGAACAGAGCAGGAACACACCAGCAGTTCGTAACGCTCCATCTGAAGAACGCCTTCAACATGGCATGGAAACCTTACATCCTACATCGGCTCGGCAAGACCAACCTCAGTATAACATTGCCTAGCATGATCAACAGCTTCCTGACGGACAGGAAAATCAACATGAGAGGCCTGACATATGTGTCCACAAGGATCCAGCATGGGGCCGACACTCTCGCTGGTGGTTATGCAGAGCTGGTTCGACAAACTGGACGCGGCCAGGGAAGTTTGGGCAGAGGAACTACACCGGCTGCAGCACAGGTGGGAAGAGCTGACGGATGAACTTACATACTTGCAAGCCTTCGCCGACGACGAGGTACCAGCTGCTACCAGGTACAGGTGCTAGCCATGAAAGGGACACCGGCGAAACAGATATAGAGGAAGTGGAGCATCGTCTGTACCGCATGTCAGGAGTGGGAAGCCGAAAGTGGCGCCACCTAAAACGAGGGCAAAACGGAGGCCATGTATGTGTCGGCAAAATCAATACGACCTCCGGGGCTAAAAACGGTGAACACCACAATTGACCAGCGCAGTTGCCTGAAATACCTGGGCATACAAGTGGACAGACACCTGACGTACACGAATCTCGTTAACTGCGTTCGACACAAAATTGAGGATATGGCCATTAGGATCGGCCACAAAACAAGAAGAGTGTGGGGATGCAACCCGGAAACCCTCATACACATAATGCAAAGAGCACTCAAACCCGCAGTGCTCTACGGCAGTGAAATGTGGGGCACAAGCATGGCAAAGGAGGCGGCAATGAGAGCGGCACCGACCATGGCAATCAAATACTGTGCCACGATACCCACGGCGGCAGTCTCGCATCGTTGCTTGCAGAGTGTGGACGTGCTGCGAAGCTAAATCGTGCGATATTTTCGAGTTGAAATTGTGTTCGTTATTGTATTGTGCGTTTTTTGGAATATTATCGGAATATATATAAATATATATATATATATATATATATATATATATATATATATATATATATATAGATATATGTATATATATATATATATATATATATATATATATATATATATATATATATATATATATATATTGGAATTTATCGGGCAACTACCGGGTTTGCGCGATAAGTGTAATGAATCCCGGTAGTTCTCTGGAATCCGAGTTGGACCAGGTCTCCCAAGGGAGCTACTTTCTTGGGCCCAGGACCAAGAAGAGGGGTAGGGTGCCCAAGTCTGACCCAACATCTCCAGCGTCACCAACCCCGGCTCCAATAAAATCAGCGATGGAGGAGGCTGTAGGTGTCGCAGGCGACTTCAGCGGGCGCAGCGGATGACGGGTTCGTCATCCCGCGAAGGACTGTGGCGTGGAGCACGCTGATTGTTGCTCCAGAGGCCACGACGCTAAAAAACCGCTTTACGCACATCCAGCCGCCAATCGTGGATGAGCCTCCAACACTTCCTAACACCAGCGTAGGGACTGAACGGGAAGCAATTGCTGAGAGCCCTACAGCAGTTGCAAACAAGTCCAAGAGGGCAGAAAAGCCGCCGCCAATTGTGACCGCTGGAAAACCCAGCGATCACACAATGCTGATTGGTGGAAAACCATCACCAGTCAGCCGTTCACGCTTACACGCAGGCATCGTACACTTACGTACATGAAGGCTTCGTTAATCCTGTACTGCCGCAGCATTATGGACTAGGCGGCGTTAAAACGATCCCAGGAGGAGGACAAGAGCCAGTTCCACATCTACGCCCCTTCGTCGCAAAAAACACACGCGTTCGTCCTGAGGGGCCTGGAGGGGAATGTCGATCCGACTGCCATCAAGGAGGATCCGACAGACAAAGGACTGGAGGTGAGAAGTGTCTTCAAAATGAAGACACTCTTCAGGCCGCTCTACCTGGTCGTCACTAGCGACAAGGCAAACCTCCAAAGGCTTAACGATGAGGCCAGGGTGGTGTGCAGTGTCAGGGTTTCGTGGGAAACCCGCAAAAACCGGAAGACCCTGAGACAGTGTCGTAGATGCCAGGGCTGGGGCCATGTCTCCGGGAACTGCCACCGGGACTTTAAATGCTCCCGATGCGCTGGGAAGCATGAAATCACCGCCTGCCCCGTTGGGTCTACATTAAAATGCGCTAACTGCGGTGGGCCTCATCGTAGCTTTGACGAGGCTTGCCCAGCCTACATTTACAAACAGGCGCAACTCCCGGCGGAGAAGCAGCGTTTCGTCCCTGCTCCTCTTCCAACGAGGCCAGCCTGGTGTCAAACGAGTCGAGCCCCTGGCCCGATCCACCCTTTACCCCTAATCAGCAGGACCATGGCGCCAAGTCACGCCAACAGGACCATGCTGCCCCCGCCACCGCCTTCATTAGCGGAGTTTCCTGCGCTGAGGCAGCACGAAGCTGTCCCGACGAGCTCCGCCCACCCAGCCCATGGTATAAATGGGAACGCGGTGGCCATGCTGGGCAGTGTCCAGCGGGAATTCGCCGAGCTGTCGCCGCAAATCAACTTGGAGGAGGTGATCAAGGCGGTAAGATTTTACAGCGCTGCATTAAGGGGTTGCGTCTCGAAGACAGACAAATTCCTAGTCTCAGCGCAGTTCTTCAATGAAAATATTAACAGCTTCGATTTTTAAGTATTGATATTGTCAACTGTGTCCTATGATGATTAGGGAATGGAACTCATGTGGACTCGGGAATCGTCTCGGCGAGTTCGAGCAGTTCCTCGGGTCTGAGGACGTCGATGTGGCGTTTATCGTGGAAACATGTTCGCGCCCAGGAAACATTATAACAATCCGGGGGTACAGGCTCGAGCGTGCCGATAGGCCCGGTCTAAGGGGTGGGGTGGCCATAGCGATCAAAGCAACGATCCCATCCAGGAGACTGCCATGCAGGCACTCAGTAATAGAGAACGTTGGCGTTGAGCTTTATGATGGTGTTTTGATCTACTGTGGGTACTCTACTTCTACTCGCTTACAGGCCACTGACGTTGGTCCACTTTTTTAATTTTTTTCAAACACCAATAGTGTGTTGCTTATGGGAGATTTCAACGCCCGCCATCCACTATTTAATAACCCTGGGCGGAAAAACGCAGCTGGCAATTTCCTAGCCAGCTACGCTCGCGACAATGGCCGACTGGTTATGCCCACTTCATCTCCAACGCATTATCCAAACAGTGGAATGAACCCATCTTTCCTCGATTTCGGAATAGCCAAATGACTCGCCAATCTCACGGAGATGGCGGTTATAGAGTTTTTTTCCTTAATGAATGCCCCTCGAATAAAACCAAAACCGCCACTTCAAGACTATCTTCTGACGTTGTCGTGCGTATGGGTAGCTCGGAAAAGTCCATGTTAGGGCACTACCCAGGTAATGGACGACATAGCGCGCCTATTTAGATCATGGGCAAATAGTAACCGGCCGAAAATCTGACTAGACATGGGAGTTATGTTTTTTAACTTTGTTTGTGCGTTTTATTAATGGGAATGTTCAATAAATTTTTATCTATCTATCTATCTATTATTATATCTGTCCGCCCTTGTGCACCTGAACTTAATGTGTTCCACAGTCTCTTCGCCGGTTGCGCATTTTCTCTTTTTGCGAAGCGCTTTAGGTACGCTCGGATGTCCCCGTGCCCTGTCGCGAGCTGGATCGCTGTGAAAATAAGGCACAGCACTCCCAGTCCTACCTCCTTGCAGATCTGGAAGAGTTCCCTTCCTTTGTCCGCGGAGGTCCACTCCTATTGCCACTCCCTCATAGTGGTGGCATTCCGCTCTTTCGCCCAGTCCTTATTCGTCCTGAGGTTATAGCGGTCCGCCTCGGTGGTGGGCATGTCCGCCTTTGCCCCTTGGTCCGCTAACGCGTGTGCTTTGGCGTTCGCAACTTTGGACGTTTTGTGGCTTTCTTCCCACTCTACTGTCGTCTTCCATCCTCTCGCATGGCGCTATTCCATGAGCCTGAGGATGTCCGCGTGGGTTCTGGTCATGTCGTGGCCTTTATGGATTGCCTGCGTTGTTTCGTGGCTGTCCGTCCTGATCACCATCTGTGGCGCGTTTGCTGCATCTCCCAGTTGTATGGCTTTCAGCACTCCGAAAGCCTCCGCAATCCCTATTTTGGTATTGTCCCCCAGTCTGCACGATGCGTCGCGCCCTTGTACTGCTATGCCCACGCCGGCCCTGCCGTTGATTTTCAAAGTGGCGTCAATGTGCATCCGCAACACTGGTATGGTGTCGTCGATGCGCGCCTGGAGAAACACCTTGCACGGGTGTAGTTTCTGTTTGTGCCCTGTCAGTTCTGCCTTTTCCGCGCTTGTTCTCTTTGTGTGGCTGTCATACCTGACCAGCGCTTCAATCCACCATGGCGGTGTTCCTGCCATGACCTGAAGTGCCGCCGTAGGTGTCGTGGCGTAAGATTTTATTGCCATTGTCAGTGCCGTCCGCATTGTCGCCTGCATGCTCTTTTTGCAGGTCTCTTTTGCCATGCACACTCCCCACACTTCGCTGCCATAAAGCACTGGAGGTTTCAGTACTCTTTTCATCACGTGGACTAGGGTATCCGGGTTGTGTCCACACACTCTTCTGGTTTTGTGGCCAATCTTGATGTCCATCTCTTCGGTCTTGTGGCGAACGCTGCTGATGTGATTCCTGAAAGTCAGCTGTCCATTCATCTGGACTCCCAGGTACCTCACGCAACTTCGCTGGTCGACCGTAATGTTCGCGGTTTTCAGTACCGGAGGGCGAATTGGCTTTGCCGACACAAACATCGCTTCAGTCTTTCCTTCGTTGTAGTGAACGCCGCTTTCGGCCCCCCACTCCTGGCAAGCGGTCCAGATGATCTCCCACTTCAGCTCGATCCTCTTCGCAGATGTTCCTTTGATGACTAGCATCTGGTCATCTGCGAAGGTTTGTAGGAATGTTAGATCGTCCGTTGTTTCTTCCCATCTGTCCTTCTGTGGGTGGAGTTGCTCCGTCCAAGCCTCCCTGGCCGTGTCCAATTTTTCAAACCATCCCTGCATGACGACCAGCCAGAGAGTCGGCCCCATGCTGGAGCCTTGTGGGCATCCCTTGCTTCATGGCATCCCAGGGTCATGCCCCTCGTGGTAATCGCTCTTCCCGTGAGGAAACTGTTTATCATGCTGGCTAGTGTGTTGGTAATGCTCGTTTTGCCGAGCTGGTGCAGGATATACGGCTTCCATGCCGTGTTGAAGGCGTTCTTCAGATCGAGCGTTACTACTTGCTGATGTGTGTCAATCTGCTCAGGGCGCCGATCGTGCTTCTGCCCTCTCTGAACCCGTGTTGTCGGTGTTCCAGGTGTCCGCCGTCCTCAAGCAGGTGTTGCAGCCTCCCGTTCAGAAAGTTGTCCAGGATCTTTCCTAGCGTCGGTTGCAGGCTGATTGGCCGGAGGGATCCGTCTTTCTTCGGCAGCCATACGACCTTGCTAGACTTTCAACACATCGGAAATTCCCTAGACTTCATGCAGGTGTTGTACAACTGCATGAACACTCATTATGTGTCTTATCGCTTCGTTGGGGATCTTGTCAGTTCCCGTCGACTTATTGAGTTTTAGCTTATAAACCACATTCTCCAGCTCAATGCTGGTTATAGGCGGCTCTTCGTTGTTGCTGAAGGTGGGCGTTTGACCCCTGATCGCTGCCAAAGTAGCCGTGTCCAGTGTTGTGTCGTCGCCGGGGAAGTACTTGTCCGTGAGGTAATTGTATTCATCCCTCTCGGAGGTGGTGTAGGACCCGTCCTCTTTGAGGATGGTGCAGTTGATGGGCAGGTGTCTCTTCCCGGCGAGTTTCCTCGACGCGTTGTGCCAGGATTCGTCGCTTAACGGCACCGCGCTTTCTTCGTTCTCTGCCTGTTGTTTGGCTGCCTCTACTTGCTCTTTATAAGCCCTGCGCATACGTTTGTGTCGCTCCTGGGCCTGCTGCCTTGCTTCAGGGTCCGTTTCCAGTTGGGCCTCTCGCCTATTCAGGTGGACGCTCTTCTTTGAGGCTTCCAGTGCACTGCTCCACCAGCCCATCTCGTCACCTCGTCTTTGAATTTATGTCGTTATGCGAGATCTGCATGCTCGCATGCAGATCCTGCTGACCTTGTCTGCCAATGTTTCAGCATCGTCGTCCCAATCCAGTTCGGCGGTTGCCCTGCCGATGTCCTTTCCGGACTTGGCCCAGTTGGTGTTGATGAAGTCGGATATTCGCGCTGCTGGTGTTGCAACAGGTTGCCGATTTCCACTTCAAACCGTACGTAGTTGTGAAGGGAGAGCGTCTCGTCTGTTTCGATGTTCCAGTTTCGCGCAGCAGTCCCTCTCGCCATCGTTAGGTCGATGTAGCTTTTGCCTCGTGGTTCTTGGAAGGTCGGACCTTTATGTGCGTCGTTGGCTAATGTGCAGTTGTTCTCAGTCAGCCAACTGAGGATTTCCTCGCCTCTCGCGTCGGTTGAAGTTCCGCCCGAAATCGCATGATGTGCGTTGAAGTCGCCCCCGACAATGTGTCTCCCCATTGCGAGGCCTAGCTTGCTGCTCTTATTCCGAAATTCCTGGAGTCTGGCATTGGTGCGGTCTCCCGTCTCGTCGTAGATCGTCGTGACGTATAACTTTTGCCCCTTTTGCTCCAGTAGTGCGGTGGCCATGTTGTCGGTCGTGAGGCCCGTTTTTACGGTGTGGTCAATGTTGATTCTGATCCACAGCTTCGTTTTTGATTTGTTACCGTGCCTCACTCGCCTGTATGTCCCGTCTGATTTGTGGAAGACGTATGGCTCGTGCACCAATGCCAGGTCTATGCCGTTGTCCTGCATGTACCTCTCCAGTAGTCCGGTTGCCGCCTTTCCTCTATCAGCGTTAAACTGCAGAACCTTCATTTCTGGTCGCGTTGTTTGCAGTCTCCCTGTCAGCGTCGCAGTTCACCCTGGTTTGTTGGTGTTGCGCAACCTTGCAGGCGTATGTTGGGCACCGCCAGTCCGTGGACGCGTGCTGCCTCTCCTGTTTAGCAATTCCCTGCCATTTGCAGTTAGTAGCAAATTTGCAGTGCTTGGCCACATGTCCAAACATGCAGCAGTTGAAACACTGAGCGACGTTTACCTCCTCGACCATCCTAACTTCGCTGAGGTCCAGGAAGATCCTTCCCTTTCGCACCATTATCTTGAAGGCTCCGGGCTCTTTCACCACATTTTCCCTGTTGTTCCTGTAGCGGTTTGCCTACCGTCTGGGGACATTAGCTCTCCCTGCGAGGTTCCCTCCCAGTTGCTCACAGCGTTCGGGATTCTCTGCCGTGATCGCTTGTATCAGCTGCTCGTCCGTGCAGCCAGCCTGGATTCCTGTGACGGTCAGCCTCGGCAGTGTACGTGTGAGGTGCTTCAGTTGGATGTCTGGTCGCCCTCCTATCTTTGCATCCATCGTCTTTTGTTGTGCCTCATGCTTGTACTGTATGGCTATCTGTCCATTCCTCGTTGTGGCGAATCCTTGGATCCCTCCCGTTTTTCGGGCCTCTTCCTGTGCCACCTCTTTGATTATCTTGATGAGTTCTGCAGGTTTCTTGCCTTCTGGTACCTTGTTATGAATTTTACTTCTAACTGTAATTATTTTATCTCGGGCGAGAGATAGAGCAAGAGCTAACTAGTACTCTGCGGCTAGTGAACAATATTTGGAACGCTCAATGGACAATACACAATTACGCACACTCAAATTCAACTGCTGAACTGATGTATTTAAACAAGTTAACAATTTTACTGAGAGAAAGAAAATTACAAAATATATAAATTTACTTACAGTGTACAACTCGGATATTTTTGGTTGCACCCTTAATCTATGGGTACCTTGACTTCAATCAAGCCTGGATGGTGAATGGGAAGGATCCTGAGGGGGACCGGCTGGAGTGATCACTTCAGTCAGTGGCCAAAAATCCAGAGTAAAGGGGTACCAAAATATATAAGGAGGACTCAGGTCCGACTGTGAATCGTAATTAAAGTAAAAAAAAATGAACTGAATGCAGTCGAACTTGAATATTTCTGCACAATCAGTTAACTATTAAACGTCTCCAAGTCCAGTTATAAAAAAAATAATCCATTCCAATGTATTCCTGGGTTTCAGTCAATTTTATTGTTTATTATTTAAAATGTTACAAATACGTTTCGGTGTCTTTATCCACCATCATCAGTTTGTGTATATAGTTGCTACCAACTTCACATTTGACTGGTCACTCTCTCTAGTCTTGAGTTATACAGATATGCTTGGCAAATAACTAGAAAACGCTTACCGAGGTCGAGCTTCTCTCGTTTCTCTGGTGTTTTCCATCCCGGTGCATTCTCCTTTTTGCCGTTTCCCTGCCCTGCTATGTCAGCGTAGGTCCGCTTTACTTGCCTCCTGGTTCTCCCCTGAGGGTTTTGTATTTGCCATTCGGCTTCAGTTTCCGTGTTCGTTGGCGTCTCTACTTGGGTGCTTTCGGTGGCTAGATGTCTGGCTGTTAGCCTGCTCCGTATCCCCGTGACCGGTCTTGGATGGTTTCCTTTTGACACTCTGCTTGGCGCTGTTCTAGCTTTCAGATCCTTCCTGACTTCTTTGATCTCAGCTGCCATTGCCTTCATTTGCGTCATCATTTACTGCTGCTGTTGGGCCATGATAACGCTTGTATCCTGCTCTTGCGTCATCGTACCCCCTTGTTGGCTGTCCGTCAGTAGCCCTATCAATATGTCCGTCAGTTCATTGACGTTGCGCAGCACTGTTTCCCGGTCCTCTTTGTTGAATTGCAGTTTTCCATTTTGGTATCTGCTAACCGCTTCGATTATGGACTGTTTAGCCCTTATTGCTTGTTCCGTCGTTTGGCTTGACTCTTCTCGCTCAACGGTGTTCTTGTCCATTTTTTCAGTCAGTCATGTTTTGGTGTTTCCACCGTTTCCATTTCCGTTTCCTCCTCATCTATTCCTGATGCCGCCTCCCTATCTTCGCCTGTTGCATGCAGTGCGCTGACCGATGCCAGCAGGGAGACCAGGTTGGATTGTTGCTCCGGACTGATGTCTTGGTTGCTGGCGGCCGACTGCGTGAGAGTGAATATGGGTACTGCGGTCCTCCGTTCTTGCTCGCTCTTGCGGGTGACCTTGCCCGCTTTGGTTTTTTCGGGATTGCTGCCAACTCCGTTCCCATGTTGGCCAGTAACTCCCAATCCTTCTTCCTTTTGCCTCCCTCGATATTGTTTCCTCCTGTGTCACTCATTTCACTGACTTCACTTCGCGCGGGTAAATCGCGGTGCCGTTTTCAGAGTCAGCTGTCAGTAATCGGCCGTCAACTGTCAGCTGTCAGCAATGCGCGGGTACCCCACGGTGGCCGTCCACCTTCAGCCGTCCACTGTCAACCGTCAGCGAATCGCGGTAGGTAAACAAACAAATAAACAAATACGCAAACAAACAAATAAGCAAATAAACAAATATAAACCAATAGCATTAAATTGTCATATATAAATGTCGCATCGGCAACGTCGCACTTTTCGTCCAACTAGCGAAAAGTTCACAACGGCACCACCTGTTGCCTGAAAGGTCGAGCGAGCCTGAAAAAATGTCGGATCCCTACCCTTCGGAGATAGAAAAGTGGCCGTTCTCTAGCTTTATTCGCCCTATCTATGCACTATTAAATGGAGTAGTAGTAGTAGTAAACATCATTATTTCTAAAAAAGGCTATCGACCTATCGGTGTTTCTGCCCTTGTTTAATACATGCAGTCTTAATCTAAATAAAAAACAAATATGAAAATTCTCTTATTCTAGGTTGACAATACTATTAAATAAATAAGATTTCAGTGGCAAGAAGAAATTATTTTATTGTCCACTACTCCGTAACGTTTGTAAGTGTTCGAGTAGCGTTAATGTAGGGAAACGGAAGCGGGATTGCCTGGTTGGTCTTGTAAGACAAAGGGAATTCAGTATGGTCCAGTTGTAGGGGTTGTTCGTCCATTTTGTCTGTAGCTGTCTGAGTCTTTCCGAGATCTTTGTCATGTTTGTGCGTTCGTATAGTAGTTGGGGGGGGGGGTTATGTAGTGGGTATTAAATGGAATTTTCTGACTTTTATCTATTGATAACTCTTAACCCTTTTGCTCAATTTTCACCAAAGAACTACACCCCGTTTCGCTAAATTGTCCTCTTTAATTAGGTACCGATTTCGATTTACTATCCACTTTTCGCAGTACTGTGCCCCAAAGGCCCTTTAACAATGGAGGAGCGCTCGAAAATCCGACCGTCCTCTTCCGTTGTATAAACCGAATTGTATAAATAAACTGTGTTTACATGTTGATGGGTTTGTTAGCCGGTTGCCTACCTTCCGGTATACCCCTTTTCCCCTTTTTTTGCGTAAGCCACTCACTATCTGCCGAAAACACTGTCACTTGAACCCTTTTGTCGTACCTTGAACCTCCTCCCTCCATTTAGGGGGATAGAAGACCTTAACCTAATTGATGTACATTTTCCTTAGCCTGTTTCTTATTTATAATCCTTATCCTATTTCTCCTGTTAAACCTATTGACCTAATCCTATTGCTCCAGGTTTTCCTCCAATTTCATTGCTATCTCCGCCCACTCGTTCAGCTTCTCTATTTGTGTTGTATCATTAGTTCCGTCTTGTCGTCTAAGTGTCAGTGTTAGTATACTGTATTTGTCCATTATGTAGTCCCGTGCTGTTTGTCTGTCTGTTTCAGTGCAGAAATACTTAATATGCTCGACCCTTTCGTCCTCCGTACCGCAGGTGCATGTCGCGTTGTCTGTTATTCTGAATCTATGTAGGTAGTGTTTGGTGTTGTCTGTTTTGCAGCTGTCTCCTCCACTATATGTCTGGTTTGTCTTATGTGTTCCGTGAAGTTTAGCTGGCTGTCCAATGTAATTCCCAGATATTTTATTGTGTCGCTTTGTTGTATTGTGTTGTTGTTTACCTTTAGTGTTGGTGGTCTAACCTTTTTAGTATGTACGAACATCGCCTCCGTTTTCCTCTCGTTGTATGTTGATCCGCTTTGCATGGCCCAGGTTTCACATGCCTCCTATATGTACGTCCACTTCTTTTCTATTTTCTGGGCAGAAGGACCCGATATGATGATGATCTGATCGTCTGCGAATGCTTGCACCTGCGATAGCTCGTCTTTGTTGTCCTCTATTACGTCCTTCGGGTCGGTCTGTGACTGTCTCCATGTTCGCTCTTGTTCATCTATGACCCTGAACCAGCCCTCCATGACTAATAACCCAAGCGTTGGTCCCATGCTGGATCTTTGTGGACATCCCTTTGTGGTCGTGTATCTATCGTTTCCTATCTTGAGTTTCCGTCCCGTCAGGTAACTTTCTATCGTTCCCGCCAGCATTCTCGTCGTTTTAGTCCTTGCCAGTTCATTCATAATGTAGGGCTTCCATTCGGTATTAAAAGCGTTCGCTAAGTTTAGCGTTATTATTTGTTGATGTAGTCCTCTCGTTCTGTTGTTCTTTATTGTCTCTGTGACATTGTTTATCGCGTCCGTTGTATTTCGTCCTTCTCTGAACCCATATTGTCGTTTATCTAGGTTGTCGTCGTTCTCTATCACGTGTTGTAGTCGTTTGTTCATCAGTCTGTCCAGTATCTTTCCGAGTTTTGGCTGTATTGAGATGGGTCGCGGTGTGCCGTCTCTCTTGGGGATCCAAGTCAATTTGCATGTTTTCCAGGGGGCCAGAAAGGTTTATCTGTCGAGGAGTCTGTTGTACAGTGCCAGCAGTCTGTCCCCCATCGTGTCCAGTATATGTCCTATGGCCTCGTTAGGTATTTTGTCAGTTCCTGTTGCTTTGTTCCGTTGAAGTCCGTCCAGTACGTTTCGTATCTCCGTTATCGTTATTCGTGGCTCTATCTCCTCCTTGAATTTGTGGACCTTTTTTCTTAATTCCTTCTTGAAATCGTTGTCTTTCTCTTCAGTGTCGTATGGGAAGTACTTTTTTACGAGATATTCTTGTGTCTCCTTATCTGTTGTTCTGTATGTACCGTCTTCTTTCCTTTTTGTCCTGTTTATGTCCATGTGTTGTTTGCCCGTGAGTCGGTTCCAGGCTTGGTGCCATGTGGATAGTCTTAACATGTCGGTGGGTTATTCGTCATATTTTTTCTGTTTGTACTGTCTGATGTTGTTTTTGTAGGTGGCTCTCAATGTTCTATAACTTTCCTTCATTTCCTCCCTAGCCATGTCATCTGTTGTGTTTTGTATTTTCCGTCTTTCTTTGTTCAATCTTCTTTTGGTTTTTTCCAGGCTTTCATTCCACCATCCCTCTTCATCGCCATTTCTGCGTGTCTTTGTTTTAATGTATTTTGCCCACGCTCTCTTTCAAATGTTCGTTGCTGTCTCTGCCAGTTCGTTTGTCGTTTGTCTCCAGTTAATGTTTTCGGTGTGTCTGTTGATGTAGTCCTTGAAACTTGTCCAGTCCGTGTTAATAAAGTCGTAAGTTTTGTTTTTTCGGCTTTTTGTTGTGATTTCCGCTTCTATTTCGTAAGAAATGTACTTGTGGGCGGAGAGCGTTTCTTCACCTCCTACCTTCCAGTCTGTTATTGTTATTCCTTTTGATATAGTTACGTCCACGTAGCTGTTCCCCATTGGTCCTTGGAATGTTGGGTTTTTTGTCTTTTTCTTTCCCAATGTGTAATTGTTGTGTATTATCCAATTGGTGAGTTCCTCCCCTCTTTGGTCACTTGAGGTTCCTCCCCATATCTCACTATGAGCGTTGAAGTCTCTTCCTTGTAGGTGTTGGTCCATTCGTGCATTTCGTCTTCTGCTTATTTTTTCGTCAATTATTCTTTGCATAAAAACTTACTTTTTCGTATATTTCTTTTTCCTGACTGTACTTTTAATTCATTCCAATATATTCCTGGGTTTTTCAGCCAATTTTATTGTCACTAATTATGGTGTTATGTGATGAGCCCTGCGTTTCGTCCCGGGTCTACCTATTGGACTCGTCAGTAAGGCTTTAGGTAGACCCTGCCTTATACGCCAGACATCGGTTCTACGTGTTCGGACGTAAATGAACCGAGCCGGTATAGATCTTCTGCGGTGAGATATTGGCAACCCGTGTTGCCGATTAGCATTAGATTGAAAACCACTCGTTCCATTCTGCTTTTTTTCTCCCAAGCATCTATATATTTTTCGTATATTTCTTTTTCCTGACTGTACTTTTAATTCAACCCAATATATTCCTGGGTTTTTCAGTCAATTTTATTGTCACTAATTATGGTGTTATGTGATGAGCCCTGCGTTTCGTCCCGGGTCTACCTATTGGACTCGTCAGTAAGGCTTTAGGCAGACCCTGCCTTATACGCCAGACATCGGTTCTACGTGTTCGGACGTAAATGAACCGAGCCGGTATATATCTTCTGCGGTGAGATATTGGCAACCCCTGTTGCCGATTAGCATTGGATTGAAAACCACTCGTTCCATTCTGCTTTTTTTCTCCCCGCAGAAGATCTATACCGGCTCGGTTCATTTACGTCCGAACACGTAGAACCGATGTCTGGCGTATAAGGCAGGGTCTACCTAAAGCCTTACTGACGAGTCCAATAGGTAGACCCGGGACGAAACGCAGGGCTCATCACATAACACCATAATTAGTGACAATAAAATTGACTGAAAAACCCAGGAATATATTGGAATGAATTAAAAGTACAGTCAGCAAAAAGAAATATACGAAAAAATATAGATGCTTGGGAGAAAAAAAGCAGAATGGAACGAGTGGTTTTCAATCTAATGCTAATCGGCAACACGGGTTGCCAATATCTCACCGCAGAAGATCTATACCGGCTCGGTTCATTTACGTCCGAACACGTAGAACCGATGTCTGGCGTATAAGGCAGGGTCTACCTAAAGCCTTACTGACGAGTCCAATAGGTAGACCCGGGACGAAACGCAGGGCTCATCACATAACACCATAATTAGTGACAATAAAATTGACTGAAAAACCCAGGAATATATTGGAATGAATAAAAATTTACTAGAAAACAGACAACTACAAGTACGAATTGACAAAACACTGTCATTTTGTTTTTCCCCTGAACAAGGGCTCCCTCAAGGATCCCCGCTCTCACCGTTTCTCTACAATATATACTGCCATGACATATACAATTACAACTTACCAGACAAAAATCAAATGGACAGATGGGCATACATATTACAATACGCAGACGACACGGCACTAACCCAAACTAACAAACAACACAATGACATGTTTTTATAAATTGAGACTAACACCAAACGCGTCAAAAAACCAACTTCTGCTCACAAACCATAGACTCAACGCTGACTCCCCTACAATAACTGCAGACTGCCAAACGACACAACCAAAAAACGACGTAAAATACCTTGGAATCACAATTGACCACAAACTTAAATTCACTAAACACATACGAAACATCAGGGCAGAAACAATAAAGAGAACAAAACACTTCCGATCACTAACCTACAAAGACAGAGTAATCAGCACAAACACCGCCACCAAAATATATAAAGCTATTTGTAGACCCTTGCTAGACTTTGTACTTGGAGTCCAGTTGATCAGGTCCTCTCCGCGTTTGTCATTAACGTGGCCGCCCCATATGTCACTGTGTGCATTGATGTCTCCGCATAGTAGGTGTTGTCTAATTTGTGTTGTGTGTTCGCGCTGTCTTCTGTCGTATTCCTCTAGTCTCGTGTTTTTATTCCCCCCTGGTTCGTCGTATATGGATGTTATGTACGTGTTGCCCGCTTTGTTGTTTATTCGTATTGTCGTTATGTTGTCGCTCGTAAGTTTCGTTATTATCGTGTAGTCTTCGTTGTCCTTTATCCATATTTCCGTCTTTGAGTTCCGTCCGTTGTTGAGTTTTTTTTGTTTTGTTGGTCGGTCTGTATGTTGCGTAGGGTTCTTGCAGCATGACGATGTCTATGTCGTGGTCGGTTTTGTATTTGTCTAATAGTGCTGTCGCTCCCTTCCCTCTGTCTAAGTTAATTTGTAATATTTTCATGTCTGTCTGTTATTGTTGCTTCCGTAGTTTGCGTTCGTTTGTTGGTATTGTCTTGCCTTCCTTTGGTACAAGGGGCACAGCCTGTCTCTCGCCGTGTGATGTCTCATGTCCCTGGAGGTCCTTGTGACGCGCAGTTAGGACAATCCGAATTGCCAGACGCACACTGGCGACCCTCGTGGGCCCCCCGGCACACATGGCACCTTGCCCGCTCCGTGCAATATTTGTACGGGTGCCCGAACTTTTGGCACTTGAAGCACAGTGCCACGTTCACCTCCTCCCTTATGTAGATTTCGGTTAGCTCTATATATATCTTCCCCTTTTTCACCAGGGTCCTGAATGCCTCGGGTGTTGCTTCCATGGTCACGTTCTCTTTTACTTCGTTAATACAAGGTGTCCTTCTCACCACTTCCAATTTGTCTATTATGTTGTCTCCCAACTCCTGTTGCAGTTCCCTGTTCTCTGTGATTATTACGTCCATCAGTTCGTCCTCCGTATATCCCCTCATAACACCCGTAATCAGTAGTTTTGGGTTTGTCCTCTGTAGTGGTTTTATCTGTAATTCCGGTCTTGATCTTGTCGTCAATTAGTTTCTGTTGTGTCCCGTCTTTGTAGTGGATTGCCAGCTGTCCCGAATTGGTTTTGGCGAATACCCGGGTTCCGCCCGTTTGCTTTGCCTCCTCTTGTGCTGTCTCTTTAATTGTTTTTATTATGTCCGCGTGTCTTTGTCCTTCCGGTATTTGTATGAGCGTTGTTAGCCTGTCCTTCCTCTCTGGTGTCCTCTATCCGTCCGTCGTTTCTCCTTGGCTGTTTCCTTGTCCTATTGCATCCGCGTAAGATTTCTTTGTTCTGTCCTGTCTTGTCCTTCTTTTTTGCGCTCTCCACTCACCTTCAGTGTCCTTGTCTGTTTGTGATTCTGTAGGAACATTGTTCATGCGTAGTCGATCATTTGTCTGTCCCGTTTTTGTCCGTGTGCCTTCCTTTGTCCTAATTTTTTTCTCCGCGGTGGTGCCTTTCTGTGTGTTTGCCGTTCCATCCCTTTTCAGTTCCCTTATTTCCCTGGTCAAGGCCTGCATCTCTCGCTTTTGGTCCTCAATTTGTCGTTCTATGTGGGTGAATGAGATGCTAGGCCTGGATTCCCTCCTGGTGTCCTCGTAGATCTCACCCAGGAGTTCTAGCACAATGTCCGTCATTTCATTCACCCTTGCCATCACTGTCTCCCTGTCCTCCCTGTTAAACTGCACCTTTCCCGAGGGGTACCTGATGACCGCTCTTAAAATGTCTTGTTTGCAGGCTATCACCTGCCCTACCTTTTGTGCCCCTCCTGTTGTTGTCTTCCTCTGTCCTTGTTGCCCTGATTGATTGTCCGATCTGTCCATCCCGGATTCCCATTCTGTCACATTTGTCGGTCCTGCCTCATCCTCGTTCAGGATCTCCCCCACCTTAGCTATTAGGGACGCCACTTGCTCCTGTTGTTCCGGACTGAGGTGTTTGGCGGGAGACCGCTTCTCTGCCTCCATCCGCCCCTTTTTGTACAATCTCACTGGCGATCTTGGTAGGGTCTGCCGTTTTGGGATTGCGCCCATGTCTTCGCCCTGTTTTTCCATATCTTCCCAGTTGTAAGTTGTTTTTCGTTTCCTTTCTTCTTCCATTTCCTTTGCTGCGTTGACCCCTTTGCGTTGACCCCTTTGCCCCCCACCTTTTTTTTATGGGCGGGTAGCCGCCGTGCTCCTGATCACTTTCTCCTTTGACGGTGCCCTGTTCCGACGCACGGTTTCGCCGGAAATCGCGATCGACCCCGCCGCCGTTAAATCCGGGTAGGGCCTATGCCGCCGGTCGAACTTAACTTTGTACGTCCCCCTCTCCGACGCACCGTTCTCGTGTTATTTCCACTTTAAAAATTGTCAAAGTCGAATTTTCGGGGTAGGTCCGGTGACCACTTTTTAACTGTTTTGGATTTCCTCCTACACCCGGTTTGTCCGCAATTAACGGAAAACTATTTTCAAATTTCCCCGCGCTCACAACGCTCTTATGATTATTCCCGTATTGTTTTTTTTTAGTTCCGGCCCTTAGTTTGTCCGTGTAAAATAAAACAACAAATTTTTTTACTTTTTTCTTTGGGGTGGTCGGTACGACCCCTCTGTACTTCCTCCTACTCTAGAAAGTCCTTCTGCGTTTACGCGCACCCTTGTTTTTGAGTTTTTGTTAGATATCGCGCATTCACCACTGTTTCATAAATTGTCTGTTTTAAAATGAAAGTCCCTTAACCGAAAGTATCCTTACTTACCCAAGTACTACCAAGATTAAGTCCTTACAGATGTGGACTGGTTTGCTTTCGTCCACGCTGCAAATCCTGGCCGAATTCTCCGACCAGTTGACTTTCGTCCTCACTTCGCTTATCGAGTATTGTTAATGTTTTTCTACCGATAATTCACCCACAAATGTCTCTGAATGTCCAATTTTGTCCTATATATTAACGTTTATTTTCACTAAACTTAGACTTATTACCTACTTATTTGTTTATATTTGTCCACCGTTTCCGGATCGCATCACTAAATTTACACTAATTAACTATTTGTCTAATACTGTAACTTAATCTTAATAACTTAAACTTATCTTTAACGAAATCGCAAATATCCACGGATAAATCAGCATACCTCTGGAATTTCGTCCGCACAGTTTGAATGCCAGGTGTAAACTGAAAAAAACATACAGACATAAACAAAACGATACGAAAGGACGACGGGACATACACCGAGACAGAGGAGGCCAAACAAGAATACCTTGTGAGGAAATATTTGCCGCAGGACGCACCAGAGGACGACAACGAATATATGCGGGAAATAAGAACGACGAAACACGAATACAAACAGGACACCGAACCAACAATAACGATGACAGAAATACACAACATTGTGAGTGGACTACAAAAACACAAAGGGACCGGGACAGACAAAATACCCAACGAGGCGGCGAGACACATACTAAACGCAACGGACGACAAACTGGCGCGACTTTACAACAGGTGTCTGGACGAACGCACGTTTCTAGCTTGCTGGAAGCGATGCCGTCTGGTCTGGATCCCCAAGAAAGACGGCAACCCACGGCCCATTTCCATCCAGCCAACACTTGGGAAAATACTCGACAAACTAATAAACAGAGGGCTACAACACTTACTCGAGACGGAGGACAGCTTAGATAAACGACAGTACGGCTCCAGGGAAGGGAAAAGTACGATCGACGCAATAGGACAACTTGTAGACAAAATACAAACAAACAAGAACAAGAGACTACATCAACAAATAGTCACGCTGGACCTTGCCAACGCTTTTAACTCGGCATGGAAGCCATATATTATGGGAGAATTGGCAAGGACGAACATTACAACCAACCTAGCGGGACTAATAGACAACTTCCTGACAGACAGACGGATACAGACCAAGGACGCGACATACAACATGACGAAGGACTGCCCACAAGGATCCAGCATGGGCCCAACATTCTGGCTGCTGGTGATGGAAGGGTGGTTCCGAACTATGGACGAAACAACGCAGAGGTGGAAGGAGGAACAAGCGACTTTAAGGGACGTGGACATACAATACGTGGACGAACTGACATACATTCAGGCCTTCGCGGATGACCAAGTGATCATTATCACGGGGGAATCCGCGAAAAGGATTGAAAACAAATGGACATACGTATGGGACGGGTGCAGGAAATGGGCAAGACAGACAGGGACGACATACAACACAAAAAAGACGGAGGCTATGTTCATCGGCACCAAGAAGATCCGGCCGCCGACATTGAAAACAGACAATGGCAAAATGGACCAAAACGACAACGTCAAATACATCGGAAACACAATCAACGGACAACTAAACTTCGCCAGACATATATATATATATATAAAACCAAACACAAAGTAGAGGAGACAGCACTAGAACTTGGACATAAAATAAATCGACTGTGGGGAACAAACCAGAGGACATTACTACGAATCATACAAAGAGCACTAAGACCGGCAGTGCTGTACGGTTCCGAGGTATGGGGACACAAAGCAGACGAGACAAAACAAAAACAACAACTGGACGCTATAATGAGGACGGGCTTGCGCATAGCTATCAAATCATACAGCACCACGCCAACAGCCGCACTACTAGTGCTGGCTGGAACACCACCCTGGTAGATTGAAGCTATGGCAAGGCACAACGTACACAAGACCAGACGAGACAACGGAGAGGAACACAGAATAAAACACAAAGACAGACCACACCCGAACATGGGACACCTACAAGTCACAGACACACCATCACATCAACAGAAGACAAGAAGAATACACACAGACGCCACCGTGAAGACGAACGGACGGACAGCAATAAGGATACACATTGAAGACGTTGACGACCACAAAGTACGAATAACGGACGAGACTAAAATACACAACGCTGAGACGTACGCTGCAATTAAAGCCATTTTAATAGCCAATACGAGACAATACACCAACATTACGACAATAAAGGATAGACAAGAAGCAGCACAGAACATCAACAGAGGAAAGACGACAACAAAGGCAATCACGGAACTACAGCGACACGTGGAACAACGACACAAGAAAGGATGGCGGACGAGAATAGCATGGGCGAAAGGACACGACAAGGACAACATACACAACGCTAAAGCGCACAGGCTGGCGAGTGACGTCGCCGAACTTACGGACGTGACAGAAGACACAACCAGATACAACACTAAGACAAACAAAGAATGGGTCAAGACAAGACTAAACATGACAATGGACACATGGCAGGACTATTGGGACAAAAGTGACAAAGGACGACAACTCTACGACATTTGCAGGACGGTCGGCCGAGATACAATTATAACGACATTCAAAGGGACACAATTCGCAACAGGACATGGAAATATCAAACAATACATACACAGATTCAAACTGACAGACAGCGCGACATGTACATGTGGAACGGAGGACGAAACAATCGACCACATTAAACACAACTGTACAGAGACCGACAGACAGCAAGCAAGAGAACATATAAGGACTAAGTACGGCAACTACAACGTAACACTAAGACATCAGGACGGGAACAACGACAAGGACATACGGAAACTAAACGAATGGGCTGAACTGGTGATGCGCAAGGAGGAGCTATAATAAATAGATAATAGATAGAACTTAAGGGTTAGCGTAAGGAATGTGTAACAGTTTTCGAATAGGATAAGGTCTTTTTTCCCGTAATTTGGAGGGAGGAGGTCCAAGGAACGGAGAAATGAGTTCCATTGGTGGTCGTTTCGCGAATAGTGGGTGTCCATAACACAAGGGGACAAATGGGGTATACCGAAAGGTAGGTACCCGGGCATTATACCCATCAACATGTATGTTTTTCCCCGCCAGCATGTTCCAGGCTTTGTGCCATGTGGCGTCCTTCAGTGTGTCCGTGATGTCTTGGTCGTATGTCCGCTGTCTCGTTTGGTTGATGAGCTTCTTGAATTCCCGTCGGTGTTCTCTGTATTGTCATTTCCTTGCGTCTCTTTCGTCGTCGTCTGTTGTTGCTTTTAGTTCCCTTCGTTCCCTGTTGAGTTGTTTTCTCTGCCTGTCCAGTGTCTCGTTCCATCATCGTGTCTCGTCCCTTCTCGTAACGTCTTTGTCCTAATGTGTCGGCGACATGCTTGACTGCAGATCTTGTCAAAGCTGTCCGCTATGTCGTCGACACTCCGGTCCCAGTCTAGTTGGTCGGTTTGTAGTTTAATTTGGTCCTCGTAGCGTGTCCAGTTTGTATTAATAAAGTCATAAGTGGTCCTTTTGCGTTTGGTTGTCGTGTGTTCAATGTCTATTTCGTATGTTATGTATTTGTGGTCCGAGAGCGTCTCGTCTGCGTTAACCGTCCAGTTTTTAGTGCGTAAGTTTTTTGTTAATGTCATGTCTACGTACCTGCTTCCCATCGGTCCTTGAAATGTAGGTTGTTCGCATTTTTTGTTTTCCAATGTGTAGCCGTTGTCTATAATCCAATTGATCGGGTCCTCTCCGCGTTTGTCATTAACGTTGCCGCCCCATATATCGCTGTGTGCATTGATGTCTCCGCATAGTAGGTGTTGTCTAATTTGTGTTGTGTGTTGGCGCTGTCTTCTGTCGTATTCCGCTAGTCTCGTGTTTTTATTCCCCCCTGGTTCGTCGTGTATGGATGTTATGTACGTGTTGCCCGCTTTGTTGTTTATTCGTATTGTCGTGGTGATATCGTTCGTTAGTTCCGTTATTATCGTGTAGTCTATGTTGTCCTTTATCCATATTTCGGTCTTTGAGTTCCGTCCGTTGTTGAGTTTTTTTGTTTTGTTGGTCGGTCTGTACGTTGTGTATGGTTCGTGCAGCATGACGATGTCTATGTTTTGTATTTGTCTAATAGTGCTGTCGCCGCTTTCCCTCTGTCTACGTTAATTTGTAATATTTTCATGTCTGTCTGTTAGTGTTGCTTCCGTAGTTTACGTTTGTTTGTTGGTACTGTCTTGCTTTCCTTTGGTACACAGGGCATAGCCTGTCTCTCGCCGTGTGGTGTCTCGTGTCTCTGGGCGTTCCTTGTGACGCGCAATTAGGACAGTCCGGATTGCCAGACGTACATTGGCGACCCTCGTGTGGCCCCCCGCGCACATGGCACCTTGCGCGCTCCGTGCAATATTTGTACGGGTGTCCGAACTTGTGGCACTTGAAGCACAGTGCAACGTTCACCTTCTCCCTTATGTAAATTTCCGTCAGGTCTATGTATATCTTTCCTCTTTTTACCATGGTCTTGAATGCCTCGAGTGTTGCTTCCATGGTCACATTCTCCTTTGCTTGATTTATACATGTTGCCCTCCTCACCACTTTCAGTTTGTCTTTTATGTTGTCTCCCACCTCCTGTTGCAGTTCCTTGTTTTCTGCGATTATTGCGTCCATAAGTTCGTCGTCCGTATATCCCCTCATTACACCCGTGATCGGTAGTTTCGGGTTTGGCCTTTGTAATGGTTTGATCTGTAATTCGGGTCTTGTCTTGATTTTGTCGTCTATTAGTTTCTATTGTGTCCCGTCTCTGTAGTGGATTGCCAGCTGTCCCGAATTGGTTTTGGCGAATCCCCGGATTCCGCCCGTTTGTCTTGCCTCCTCTAGTGCTGTCTCTTTAATTGTTCTTATTATGTCCGCGTGTCTTTGTCCTTCTGGTATTTGTACGAGCCTCGTTAGCCTGTATTTCCTCTCTGGTGTCTTCCATCCGTCCGCCGTGTCTCCTTGACTGTTTCCTTGTCCTATTGCATCGGCGTAGGTTTCCTTTGTTCTGTCCTGTCGAGTCCTTCTTTTTAGCGCCTTCCTTTGCCCTGATTTTTTCTCCGTGGTGGTGCCTTTCAGTGTGTTTGCCGTTCCGTCCTTTTTCAGTTCCCTTATTTCCCTGGTCAGCGCCTGCATCTCGCGCTTTTGTTCTTCAATTTGACGTTCTATGTGGGTGAATGGTATTGTTGGCCTGGATTCCCTCCTGGTGTCCTGGTAGATCTCACCCATTAGTTCCAGCACAATGTCCGTCATTTCATTCACCCTTGCCATCACTGTCTCCCTGTCCTCCCTATTAAACTGCACCTTCCCCGAGGTGTACCTGCTGACCGCTCTCAGAATGTCCTGTTTGCAGGACCTGCCCCACCTTGTGTGCCCCTCCTGTTGTTGTCTTCCTCTTTCCTTGTTGCCCCAATTGATTGTCCGAGCTGTCCATCCCGGATTCCCACTCTGTGGCATTGGTCGGTCCTGCCTTATCCTCGTTCAGGATCTCTCCCACCCTAGCTATCAGAGTCGCCACCTTTTCCTGTTGCTCCGGACTGAGGTGTTTTGCGGGAGACCGCTTCTCTGCCTCCATCCGCCCCTTTTTATATAGCCTCACTGGTGATCTTGGCAGGGACTGCCGTTTGGGAACAGCGCCCATGTCTTCGTCCTGTTTTTCCATTTCTTCCCAGTTGTATATCGTTTTTCGCTTTTTTTCTTCTTCCATTTCCTTTGCTTTGACCTGCGTTGACCCCTTTGCGTTGACCCCTTTTGCCCCCTTTTTTTTATTTTTTTTATGGTGGGGTAGCCGCCGTGCTCCTGCTCACTTTCCGACGCATGGTTTCGCCGGAAATCGCGATCGACCCCGCCGCCGTTTGTTCCGGGTAGGGGCTGTGCCGCCGGTCAAAATTAACTTTGACAGCCCCTTTGGCCGACGCAGAGTTCCCGAGTTATTCAACTTTTTTGAGTGTTCAAAGATGGATTTTTGGGGTGGGTTCGTTAGCCACTTTTTAATAGTTTTTATGTTTCTTCGACACCCCGTTTGTCCGCAATCGTCGAAAAACTATTTTTTGAAATCCCCGCTCTCACAACACCCCTATATTGCTTCCTGTCAGTTTTTTTTTCAGTTCCGGCCCTTAAGTTGTCCGTGAAAAATAAAATCAAAATTTTTTTATTTTTTTCTCTGGGGGTGGTCAGTACGACCCCTCTGTATATCCTCTAGCCCTTGAAAGTCCTTCCGCGATTACGCACACCCTTGGTTTTGTATTTTTTTGTAATTATCGCGCATTCGCCACTATTTCCTTAATTGTCAGTTTTGTTGTACTAGTAACTATACAATAGTTATACTATGCAACTTGTTAATTGTCCTTAATTGTTTTTTATGGTTGTCTAGTATAATTAATATGCAATATATATCCCTATACCGTAAATGTCCCTACTTACCCACTTGTAGGGTGTTTTATTGTTCTTGCCTTGATTTCCGTAAGTCCTTAATAGTCTGGACCAGTTTACTTTCGTCCACGCTACAATTCTGGGCCGATTTTCAAGACCATTCGACTTTCGTCCGCACTGTGCTTATCGCTAAATGATATAGTTTTTCGACGATATTCCGCACACAATTGCCTTCGAATGTCCACTTTTAGTCTATATTTTATAGTTTAAGTTCACTTATTTTACACTATTAATTACCTATTTCGCTATATATGTCCACTGTTTCCAGATCGCACTACTAACTTAACACTTATTGTCTATCTAACTATTAATTTTACACTATATAATTTATCTTTAACTTAACTTTAACTTATACTTATAAATCTCCGTGTTTAAATCCTCGTATCTATGGAATTTCGACCGCTCGGTTTGAATGCCATATGTATACTACAGTGTTTACAGTTCAGCCACGGTCGGAGGTCCCCAATCAGCCTCCTAGTCCACTGGGCCTTTTCCAGGAGTGCATCCCACCTGGCCTCCCACAGCGCCCCTGAGGCGTCCCTCGCGGCTTTCCTCGCAGATCACAAATGTCCGCCACCGCCGTCGTGACGCCGCTTCCGCTCCTTCATCAGGAGGTCCATGGGTGGCACCCCCGTAATCACCTGGGCTCCCGACATGGGTCTCAGAGGCGACTTAAAGGAGTGCTCTCCGTTGTACCCCATTGATCATTATGCGATATTTGGGGAAGGTTACCAAGTCATGCCACACGGGAGCCGCATACAGAACCGTTGACTCCACGACCGTATATAGAGCCTTCCTCTTGGCGGAGTCCGGACCGCCGATATTGGGCATCAGCTTGGACAAGTCCCCGATCTTCTTTGACACCCTTTGTGTTGCCCCCTTGATGTGCCGCCCTAATCTGCGGTCCTGGCTGATGGACACTCTCAGACACCTCACCGTGTGCTGAGGTTTTACTAGGGTTCCGCCGACGATGAAAGATATGTCGTCCCTCTTCCTCTTTCCCGACAGAATGACAGACTCTGTCTTCTCCGGCACAATGGTGATGCAGTTGTCCCGCAGCCATGCTGTGATTGTGTCCAGCGCACTGTCAGTCTTATCAGTCAAGTCTTGTCTGGTACCTGCAGAAACAACTAGCCTTATGTCATCCGCAAACCCTGTGGTTCGGGACACCGGTGACAATTTCAGCCTCAAAACCGTGTGATGCAACATTATCCAGAGGAGGGGGCCGAGTACAGAACCCTGGGGGATCCCCACAGTCAGCCTCAGCGTCTGCAAACACTTGGAGTCTAGAAATATTTCTCTAACCTAGAGATAATCCCTGAGGATGTTCATCAGGTATCCCGACACTCCTCAAAGCTCCGATGCCCTGATCAGGGTGGCCCACGAGGCGCTATTGAATGAGTTCCGGACATCCAGGATGATGAAGACACACCATCTGTTCCCGCCTATCCCGTCGCGTCCCAGGTTTGTAGCTCGGGCCATCTCGATGCCCGCTCCACAGCCTGCACCGCACTCCTGCCCTTCCTGAAGCCGTACTGGTTATCGGCCAGGTCTCCCCATTGCATCAGTTCCTCCTCTAGACGGGCGTTAATTAGGTGTTCGGACGACTGGGCGATGGTGTTAATCAGGCACAAAGGCCCTGGTGTCCTCGAGCAGCGGCTTCGCCTACTAATGAATCAAGACTAGTCTACCAGTTTTCCAGCTCTTCGGGAAACTCTGCGATTTCAGCAAGCCATAGAAAATATCCATCAGCAGTCCCCGGAAGGATTCCGTCAGGAGGCCGAGTGCCTCCGAAGGGTATCATGCTAGCAAGGCCCCTTTACGATCCTCGATGGGTGATCCCATTCCGGCGACTTGGCGGTGAAGTCCCCAACCACCAACGCCTCGGTTCGTCGCATTCGTTTCAGGAGCGCCCCCCTATGTGTGTGTTCGAACTTGGCCGCTCTGCCCGGGTTCCTACCTTCCGGCATACCCCTTCACCCATCTCGCGTTTCCGCACACCTACGATCGTTGCGAAACCACTCCCATTAGAACTCCTTCTCCATACCATGGACCTCCTCCCAACCAATTCGCGGGGAAATGGTGGACCAATTCTATACTAATCTACTACATCTAACGTCTAATCTAATATAGCAACTATTTAGATTTTCCCTGCACTGTCCTTATTGTCTACCCTATTCTATCCGCACATTGTCCTTATTGTCTATTCGCGCGCTGTCCTGATTTTTTATCTTACTTAATTATTTTTGGCGCAGTGTCCTAATCATGCATTTTTAGCCATCTCCTCGGTGAGCATGGACATTTCGGCTCACTTGATGAGTTTCTGGATGTCACGCGTTATTTTACCATCCTTCCGCAAGTGGGTGTCCAACGACCCGAATTCGATGCACACATGTTGCCTTGCCGCGTTTCTGTCCGCACTTGGGCACCTAAACTTCACGTGCTCTACCGTTTCTTCTCCGGTTGCACAGGAGCACTGTGCGTCGTTCACTTTGCCGAACCGCTTCAGGTACGCATTGAAGTTCCCGTGTCCAGTTGCGAGCTGGATCGCCTTAAAGGATATGCTCAGCACTCCCCGTCCCACTTCCTTGCAGATTTCATGTAACTCTCTTCCTTTTCCCACTGTTTCCCACTCTTTTTGCCACTGACTCATGATGGTGTCGTTCCGAACTTTCGCCAAGTCCCTGTTGGGCCTGAGGTTGTAGCGGTCTGTCCCAATTGTATGCGTGCCCGCCCCTGCCCCTTAATTTGCTGACGCGTGGGATCTAGCATTTGCACCTGGGCGTCGGCGAAGGCTTGCAGGTATGTGAGTTCATCCGTCAGCTCTTCTCACCTGTCCTGCTGCTGGTGTAGTTCCTCTGCCCAAGCTTCCCTGGCCGCGTCCAGTTTGTCAAACCAGCTCTGCATAACCACCAGCCAGAGTGTCGGCCCCATGCTGGATACTTTTGGACACATATATCAGGCCTCTCATGATGATTTTCATGTTCGTCAGGAAGCTGTTGATCATGCTGGCCAATGTTGTACTGATGTTGGTTTTGCCGAGCCGATGTAGGATGTATGGTTTCCATGCCATGTTGAACTCGTTCTTCAGATGGAGCGTTACGACCTGCTGGTGTGTTCCGGCCCTGTTCTGTCGAATTTCATCCACCAGCCTACTCAGGGCGCCAATCGTTCTTCTGCCTTCTCGGAACCCATATTGTCTAGGGTGCAGGTGTCCGCCGTTCCCCAGGAGGTGTTAAAGCCTTCCATTTACGACCTTGTCCTATAATTTCCCCAGCGTTGGATGTAGGCTTATTGGTCTTGGGGCGCCGTCTTTCTTTAGCAGCCACACAACTTTGCTGATCTTCCAGCATGCGGGGAACACCCGCTCATTGAGGCAGAGGTTATAGAGCTGGAGCAGCCTTTCGCCCATTGCCCGCGGGATGTGTTGTGCAGCCTCGTTAGCGATTTTGTCGATGCCCGTTGCCTTTTTGTGCTTCAGTTTGAGCACTACGTTCTCCAGCTCGATGCTGGTGGCTGGTCGTCGTTGCCGAAGGTGGGCGTTTGCTCCCTTATCGCTGCCATACCTCCCGTCGTTCTCCCGGCTTCGGTCGTCGCTGGGGAAGTACTTTCCCGTTAGGTAATGGTACTTGTCCTGCTCGGTCAACGTGTAGGTCCCGTCTTCGTTGAGGATGGTACAGTTGTTAAGCCTATGTTTTTCCCTGCCAGTCTGTTCCACGCGTTGTGCCAGGATCCGTCCCATAGCAGCTTCTCTGCTTCCTGATCTATGGCTTGTTGTTTGGCTGCCTCGATCTGCCGCTGTAATCCCGGCGCATACGCCTGTACTGGTCCTGTGCCTGCTGTTTGATTTCAGAGTTCGCGTCCGTCTGTGCCTCTCTCCTTTATCGATGGATTTTCTTCTTGGCAGCTTCCAGGGCGCTGCTCGACCAGCCCATCTCGTCGCCGCGTCTTCGGGTCTTGGTTTTCATGCGGGTTCTACATGCTCGCATGCAGATCCTGCTGACCTTCTGGGCCAGTGATTCCGCGCCTTCGTTCCACTCCAGGTCGGTGATTGACCTGCCGATTCCTGCTTCACCCTTTCCCCAGTTTGTGTTGATGAAGTCGAAAACATACATTGGAATTTCAGAAAATGATTAGTTTTATTTTGACTTGCAATTACATCTTTGTAAATATTTCAAATATTTAGAAAATTGTATTTACAAAAAAAAATTAAATTGGATAAATGAATGATGACAATTGATTGATTTAAATGGATTGAAATGGATTTTGAATTGTTAAATAACACTTGATTAACCCAAGGAAGAAAACTAACGTTTACCACAACGAAGAACTCTTGTACTGTTTATATTAACACCGTAAAAGAAAATAAAGCACGCAAACCGTGGTTGACAATCCGAGAGCACGAGGAACAATTTTTCGCACAAGCGGATCGTACCAAGGCTAGTTGAAGTCTCACTGGACACACTGTATAGGAATAATCCAAACATAAACAAATATAAACACCCGCTTTTGGGTGTCTAGTTAATCGAGTCCTTTCAAAAATATAAGGCCTGCACGATGCGTCGCGCCCTTGTACTGGTATGCCCACGGCGGCTCTCCCGTTGATTTTCAAAGTGGCGTCAGTGTGCATCCGCAACACTGGTTTGGTGTCGTCGATGCGCGCCTGGAGAAACGCCTTGCACGGGTGTGGTTTATGTTTGTGCCCTGTCAGCTCTGCCTTTTCCGAGCTTGTTCTCTTTGTGTGGCTGTCATACCTGACCAGCGCTTCAATCCACCATGGCGGTGTTCCGGCCTTGACTTGAAGTGCCGCCGTAGGTATCGTGGCGTAAGATTTTATTGCCATTGTCAGTGCCCTCCGCATTGTCGCCTACATGCTCTTTTTGCAGGTCTCTTTTGCCATGCACACTCCCCACACTTCGCTGCCATAAAGCACTGCACGTATGAGTGCTCTTTGTATCACGTGGACTAGGGTCTCCGGGTTGTGTCCCCACACTCTTCTGGTTTTGTGGCCAATCTTGATGGCCATCTCTTCGGTCTTGCGGCGAACGCTGCTGATGTGATTCCTGAAAGCAACTTCGCTGGCCGACCGTAATGTTCGCGGTTTTCAGTGCCGGAGGGCGAATTGGCTTTGCCGACACAAACAACGCTTCAGTCTTTCCCTCGTTGTAGGGAACGGCGCTTTCGGCCGCCCACTCCTGGCAAGCGGTCCAGATGATCTCCCAGTTCCGCTCGATCCTCTTCGCAGATGTTTCTTTGATGACTAGCACCTGGTCATCTGCGAAGGTTTGTAGAAATGTTAGATCGTCCGTTGTTTCTTCCCATCTGTCCTGCTGTTGGTGGAGTTGCTCCGTCCAAGCCTCCCTGGCCGCGTCCAATTTTTCAAAGCATCCCTGCATGACCAGCAGCCATGGAGTCGGCCCCATGCTGGAGCCTTGTGGGCACCCCTTGCTTATGTCGTAGATCATGCCCCCCATGGTAATCGTTCTTCCCCTCCCGTGAGGAAGCTGTTTATCATGCTGGCCAGTGTGTTGGTAATGCTCGTTTTGCCGAGCTGTTGCGGGATATACGGCTTCCATGCCTTGTTGAAGGCGTTCTTCAGATCGAGCGTTACTACCTGATGTTATGTGTCAACCTGCTCAGGGCGCCGATCGTGCTTCTGCCCTCTCTGAACCCGTGTTGACTGAGGTCCAAGTGTCCGCCGTCCTCAAGCAGGTGTTGCCGCCACCCGTTCAGTAGGTTGTCCAGGATTTTTCCTAGCGTCGGTTGCAGGCTGATTGGCCGGAGGGATCCGTCTTTCTTCGGCAGCCATACGACCTTGCTAGACTTCCAACACATCGGAAATACCCGCGCCTTCATGCAGGTGTTGTACAACTGGAGGAGCCTTTCGCCCATTTCCCTCATTATGTGTCTTGCCGCTTCGTTGGGATCTTGTCAGTTCCCGTTGCCTTATTGGGTTTCAGCTTGTAGACCACATTCTCCAGCTCAATGCTGGTTATAGGCGGCTCTTTGTTGTTGCTGAAGGTGGGCGTTTGACCCCTGGTCGTTGCCATCGTAGCCGTGTCCACTGTTGGGTCGTCGCTGGGGAAGTACTTGTCCGTGAGGTAATTGTATTTATCCCTCTCGGACGTGGTGTAGGACCCGTACTCTTTGAGGATGGTGCAGTTGCTGGACTGGTGACTCTTCCCTGCCAGTTTCCTCCACGCGTTGTGCCAGTATTCGTCGCTTAACAGCGCCGCCCTTTCTGCGTCCGCTGCCTGTTGTTTGGCTGCCTCTACTTGCTTTTTATAAGCCCGGCGCATACGTTTGTATTGCTCCTGGGCCTGCTGTCTTGCTCCAGGGTCCGTATCCAGTTGGGCCTCCCGCCTTTTCCGGTGGATGCTCTTATTTGAAGCTTCCAGTGCACTGCTCCACCAGCCCATCTCGTCACCTCGTCTTTGAATTTTGGTCGTTATGCGAGATCTGCATGCTCGCATGCAGATCCTGCTGACCTGGTCCGCCAATGTTTCGGCATCGTCGTCCCAATCCAGGTCGGCGGTTGCCCTGCCGATGTCCTTTCCGAACTTGGCCCAGTTGGTGATGATGAAGTCGAAAATTCGCGGTGCTGGTGTTGCAAGAGGGTTGCCGATTTCCACTTCAAACCGTACGTAGTTGTGAAGGGAGAGCGTCTCGTCTGTCTCGATGTTCCAGTTTCGAGCCGCCGTCCCTCTCGCCATCGTTAGGTCGATGTAACTGTTACCTCGTTGTCCTTGGAAGGTCGGACCCTTGTGTGGGTCGTTGGCTAATGTGTAGTTGTTCTCAATCAGCCAACTGACCATTTCCTCGCCTCTCGCGTCGGTTGAGGTTCCACCCCAAATCGCATGATGTGCGTTGAAGTCGCCCCCGACAATGTGTCTCCACATTGCGAGCCCTAGCTTGCTGCTCTTATCCCGAAATTCCTGGAGTCTGGTATTGGTTGCGGCTTCGCGGCTCGTCGTAGATCGTCGTGACGTATAGCTGTTGACCTTTTTGCTTCAGTAGTGCGGTGTCCATGTTGTCGCTCGTGAGGCTCGTTATTACGGTGTGGTCAATATTGATCCTGATCCACAGCTCCGTTTTTGATTTTTTACCGTGCCTCACTCGCCTGTGTGTCCCGTCTGATTTGTGGAAGACGTATGGCTCTTGCACCAATGCCAGGTCTATGCCGTTGTCCTGCATGTACCTCTCCATTAGTCCGGTTGCCGCCTTTCCTCTATCAGCGTTAAACTGCAGAACCTTCATTTGTGGTCGCGTTATTTGCAGTCTCCCTGTCAGCGCCGCAGTTCACCCTGGTTTTTTGGTGTTGCGCAACCTTACAGGCGTATGTTGGGCACCGCCAGTCCCTGGCCGCGTGCTGCCACTCGTGTTTAGCAATTGCCTGCCTTTTGCAGTTAGGGCAGTCCAGGTCCTGCGATAGGCATTCGCGACCGGCATGCGCTCCTCCGCACGTGTAGCATCTTGCCTGTTCTTTGCAGTGCTTGGCCACATGTCCAAACATGCAACAGTTGAAACGCTGAGCGTCGTTTACCTCCTCGACAATCCGGACTTTGCTGAGGTCCGGGTAGATCCTTCCCTTTCGCACCATTATTTTGAAGTCTTCGGGCTCTTTCATCACATTTTCCCTGTTGTTACTGTAGCGGTTTTCCCACCGTCTGAGGACCTTAGCTTTCCCTGCGAAATTGCATCCCAGTTGCTCACAGAGTTCGGGATTCTCTGCCGTGACCGCATGTATCAGCTGCTCGTCCGTGTAGCCAGCCTGGATTCCTATGACGGTCAGCCTCGGCAGTGTAAGTGTGAGGTGCTTCAGTTGGATGTCTGGTCGCCCTCCTATCTTTGCGTCCATCATCTTCTGTTGTGCCTCATGCTTGTACTGTATGGCTATCTGCCCATTCCTCGTTGTGGCGAATCCTCGGATCCTTCCCGTGTTTCGGGCCTCTTCCTGTGCCACCTCTTTGATGATCTCGTTGTTATGAATTTTACTTCAAACTGTAATTATTTTATCTCGGGCGTGAATTAGAGCAAGAGATAACTAGTACTTTACGGCTAGTAAACAATATTTGGAACGCCCAATGGACAATACAAAATTTCGCACACTCAAATTCAACTGCACAACTGATGTATTTAAACAAGTTAACAATTTTACTGAGAGAAAGAAAATTACAAAATATATAAATTTACTTAGAGTGTATAACTCGGATATTTTTGGTTGCACCCTTAATCGATGGATACCTTAACGTCAATCAAGCCTGGATGGTGAAGGGGAAGGATCCTGAGGGGGACCGGCTGGAGCGATCACTTCAGTCAGTGGCCAAAAATCCACAGTAAAGGGGTACCAAAATATATAACGAGGACTCAGGTCCGACTGTGAATCGTAGTTAAAGTAAAAAAATGGAACTGAATGCAGTCGAACTTGAATGTTTCAGCACAAGCAGTTAACTATTAAACGTTAATAAGTCTAGTTATAAAAAAATAATGTGATAAAAAACTGAAAAAAAAACAAAAGTCTTCACCAAAAGTTGAGCGCCAGCATGCTCCAAGTAGCATACAAAAATGGAAAGTCTACCAAAATGGAAAACACCCGAATCAATCTCAACGTCAAAAGTCCAATGGTGCGCTGAGGTTCCCCAAAAGAGCTGGTTTTTAATTGCCCCACGGAGCTCGGATCAATTACACGTAGTCATATCGGCCATCATGGATTCGTGATTAGATAATAGCTTTTCCCAGTGAAAAGAAAATGCTTCTTGCAATCTATGCAACCATCAAGGTATTTCTCGATTCTAAAATCCCCCAAAAACCTACCATGTGGTAGCGCTGAACACTATCAAAAATTCAAAACCCGATCATGCGGAATAAACTCGAAAAACCTGCCGATCTGACCGTCACGGCCTAATTAAATCTTCTCAACCCAAAAATCTACCGTTACACCAGTAGAAGTTTTTCCTCCCCCTATCCTTCGGTTGGCGCAGGAACCAAAAATCACCAAATTCATTGGCCCTAACGGACACGTGATCCCGCAATCTGCTAAGCATTTCTTTCACCTGCGACAAGAATCGCCAAATTTGTTAGATTCGGATTTTACAGCCAAAATTTAACTCTATGATGAAAAAACCAAAACAGATATGCTTGGCAAATAACTTGAAAACGCATATCGAGGTCGAAAACAAGTGAAGAGGTTTACGGCAAAATATTTGCACGTAACAACCTGCACCAGGGTGATGAGCTTCTCTCGGTTCTCTAGTGTTTTCCATCCCGGTGCATTCTCATTTTTGCCGTTTTCCTGCCCTGTTATGTCAGCGTAGGTCCGCTTTACTTGCCTCCTGGTTCTCCTCTGAGGCTTTTCTGTTTGCCATTCGTCTTCAGTTTCCGTGTCCGTTGGCGTCTCTACTTGGGTGCTTTCGGTGGCTAGATGTCTGGCTGTTAGCCTGCTCCGTATCCCCGTGACCGGTCTTGGATGGTTTCCTTTTGTAACTCTGCTCGGCGCTGTTGTGGCTTTCAGATCCTTCCTGATTTCTTTGATATCAGCTGCCATTGCCTTCATTTGTGTCATCATTTGCTGCTGCTGTAGGGCCATGATAACGCTTGTATCCTGCTCTTGCGCCATCGTACCCCCTTGTTGGCTGTCCGTCAGTAGCCCTATCAATATGTCCGTCAGTTCATTGACGTTGTGCAGCACTGTTTTCCGGTCCTCTTTGTTGAATTGCAGTTTTCCATTTTGGTATCTGCTAACCGCTTCGATTATGGACTGTTTGGCCCTAATCGCTTTTTGCGTCGTTTAGCTTGACTTTTTTCGCTCGACGGTGTTCTTGTCCATTTTTTCAGTCAGTCATGTTTTTGGTGTTTCCACCGTTTCCTTTTCCGTTTCTTCCTCATCTATTCCTGATGCCGCCTCCCTATCTTCGCCTGTTGCGTGCAGTGAGCTGACCGATGCCAGCAGGGAGACCAGGTTGGATTGTTGCTCCGGACTGTTTGTTTTGGTTGCTGGCGGCCGACGGCGTGAGAGTGAATATGGGTACAGCGCTCCTCTGTTCTTGCTCGCTCTTGCGGGTGACCTTGCCAGCATTGGTTTTTTTGGGATTGCTGACAATTCCGTTCCCATGTTGGCAATTAACTCCCAATCCTTCTTCCTTTTGCCTCCCTCGCTATTGTTTCCTCCTGTGTCACTCATTTCGAATTTTCTGACATTTATCTAGGGATAACTCTTAATCCTTTTGCTCGATTTTCACCAAACAAGCACACCCCGTTTTGTTAAATTGTCCTCTTTAATCAGATACCGATTTCGATTTAGACTTTCCACTTTTCGCGGCACTGTGCCCAAAGGCCCTTTAACAATGGAGGAGCGCTCGAAAAACCGACCGTTCTCTTTCGTTGTATAAACCGAACTGTATAAATAAACTGTGTTTACATGTTGATGGGTTTGTTACCCGGGTGCCTACCTTCCGGTATACCCCTTTCCCCCTTTTTTTGCGTAAGCAACCCACTATCTGCCGTATTGATGTACATTCTCCCTAGCCTGTTTAATATTTCTAATCATTATCCTATTTCTCCTATTAAACCTATTGACCTAATCCTATTGCCCCAGGTTTTCATCCGGTTTCATTGCTATCTCCGCCCACTCGTTCAGCTTCTCTATTTGTGTTGTATCATTAGTTCCGTCTTGTCGTCTAAGTGTCAGTCTGTTTCAGTGAAGAAGTACTTAATGTGCTCGACCCTTTCGTCCTCCGTACCGCATGTGCATGTCGCGTTGTCTGTAATTCTGAATCTATATAGGAAGTGTTTTGTGTTGCCTGTTTTGCAGCTGTCTCCTCCAGTTCATGTCTGGTTTGTCTTATGTGTTCCGTCAAGTTTAGCTGTCCGTCCAGTGTAATTCCGAGGTATTTTATTGTGTCGCGTTTTTGTATGGTGTTGTTGTTTACCTTTAGTGTTGGTGGTCTAACCTTTTTAGTATGTACGAACATCGCCTCCGTTTTCCTCTCGTGTATGTTGATCCGCTTTGCATGGCTCAGGTTTCACATGCATCCCATATGTACGTCCACTTCTTTTCTATTTTCTTGGCAGAAGGTCCCGATATGATGATGATCTGATGGTCTGCGAATGCTTGTACTTGCGATAGCTCGTCTTTGTTGTCCTCTGTTACATCCTTCGTGTCGGTCTGTGCCTGTGTCCATGTTCGCTCTTGTTGGTATATGACCCTGAACTAGCCCTCCATGACTATCCCCAGCGTTGGTCCCATGCTGGATCCTTGTGGACATCCCTTTGTGGTCGTGCATGTATCGTTTCCGATCTTGAGTTTCCGTCCCGTCAGGTAACTTTCTATCGTTCCCGCCAGCATTCTCGTCGTGTTAGTCCTTGCCAGTTCATTCATAATGTAGGGCTTCAATGCGGTATTAAAAGCGTTCGCTAAGTCTAGCGTTATTATTTGTTGATGTAGTCCTCTCGTTCTGTTGTTCTTTAGTGTCTCTATGACTATGTTTATCGCGTCCGTTGTATTTCGTCCTTCTCTGAACCCATATTGTCGTTTATCTAGGTTGTCGTCGTTCACTATCACGTGTTGTAGTCGTTTGTTTATCAGTCTGTCCAGTATCTTTCCGAGTGTTGGCTGTTTTGAGATAGGTCGCGGTGTGCCGTCTGTCTTGGGGATCCAAGTCAATTTGCATGTTTTCCAGGGGGCCGCAAAGGCTTGTTCGTCCAGACATCTGTTGAACAGTGTCAACAGTTTGTCCCCCATCGGGTCCAGTATATGTCCTGTCGCCTCGTTAGTTATTTTGTGAGTTCCTGTGGCTTTGTTCCGTTGTAGTCCGTCCAGTACGTTTCGTATCTCCTTTATTGTTATTCGTGGCTCTATCTCCTCTTTGAATTTGTAGACCTTTTTTCTTAATTCCTTCTTGAAATCGTTGTCTTTCTCTTCAGTGTCGTGTGGGAAGTAGTTATTTACGAGATATTCTCGTTTCTCCTTATCTGTCGTTCTGTATGTACCGTATTCTTTGCTTATTGTCCCGTTTATGTCCGTGTGTTGTTTGCCAGATAGTCGGTTCCAGGCTTGGTGCCATGTAGATAGTCTTAACATGTCGGTGGTTTGTTCGTCATATTTTTTCTGTTTGTACTGTCTGATGTTGTTTTTGTAGGTGGCTCTCAATGCTCTATAACTTTCCTTCATTTCCTCCCTAGCCATGTCATCTGTTGTGTTTTGTATTTTCCGTCTTTCTTTGTTCAGTCTTCTTTTGGTATTTTCCAGGCTCTCATTCCACCATCCCTCTTCATCGCCATTTCTGAGTCTTTGTTTTAATGTATTTTGCGCACGCTCTCTTACATATGTTCGTTGCTGTCTCTGCCAGTTCGTTTGTTGTTTGCCTTCAGTTAATGTTTTCGGTGTGTCTGTTGATGTAGTCCTTCAAACTTGTCCAGTCCGTGTTAATAAAGTCGTAACTTTTGTTTTTTCGGCTTTTTGTTGTGGTTTCCCCTTCTATTTCGTAAGAAATGTACTTGTGGGCGGAGAGCGTTTCTTCACCTCCTACCTTCCAGTCTGTTATTGTTATTCCTTTTGTTATAGTTACGTCCACGTAACTGTTTCCCATTGGTCCTTGGAATGTTGGGTTTTCCGTCTATTTATTTCCCAATGTGTAATTGTTTTGTATTATCCAATTGGTGAGTTCCTCCCCTCTTTGGTCATTTGAGGTTTCTCCCCATATCTCACTATGAGCGTTGATGTCTCCTCCTAGTAGGTGTTGGTCCATTCGTACATCTCATTCTCGCTGCTTGCTGTCGAATTGTTCTGTCCTAATGTTTCTGTTCCCTTCCGGCTCGTGGTATATGGATGTTATGTATATCTCTTTATTTTTGTTGTTGGTATTGATTTGTATGATTGTTGTGTTATTGTCTGTGAGTTCGGTTATTATGGTGTATTCTATTTCTTCTCGTGTCCAGATTTCTGTCGTCGATTTTGTTCCATTGTTTATCTTGTTTATCTATCCTTCTGTCTGGTGTTTAGTATACGGTTCCTGTATCAATATTACGTATATGTTGTTGTTGTTAACATATTGATTCAATAGTGCTGTCGCTTCCTTCCCTCTGTCTGCGTTAAATTGTATCACTTTCATTGTGTTGGTTCTGTTAATGTTTTCCTGTCTCCGACGTAGTTAATCCTGGTCTGTTGGTACTGTGTTGCCTTTCGTTTGTATATGGGACATAATCTGTCCCGCGCTGTGTGTCGTCTCGCTGTCTTTTGGGGTTCCCTGTACGGCACAATTTGGACAGTCCACGTCACTTGCCTACACTCGTTCCCCTGGTGTGGGCCTCCACAAATGTGACAACGCTCCTTGTCCTTGCAATATTTTGCAGGGTGTCCATATTTGTGGCAGCTGAAACATATAATAATATCCACCTCTTCTTTGATATAGACCGCGCTGAGGTCTATAAATATTCTCTCCATCCTGATTACTGTTTTACATAGTGTCGGTTCTGCCTCTATCGTAATGTTTTCTTTTGTCCTGTTCACACATGTTGTTCTTTTCCTTATTATCGCCTTGTCCTTGATGTTTTCCCCCACCTCTAATATGGAGCTCGTTATATGTAGGTCCGGTCTGCTGCGTATTTTTTCGTCAATTAATCTTTGCTGGTTTTCGTCACTGTAGTTGATGGCCAACTGTTCCTGATGTGTTCTTGAAAATACTCGTATTCCCCCTGTATTCCTGGCTTCCTCCTGTGCTGTGCCTGTGATTGTTTTTATCACGTCGAGTGATTTTTGTCCCTGCGGTATTTGCACCAGTGCTATAAGTTTCTCCTTTCTCTCCGGTGTCTTCCATTCTACGTTTTGTCTTTGGGTTGTGGCTCCTGGCCTGCTATGTCTGCGTATGTCTTTTTCTTCTTTCTGTTTCGTGTTCTTTGTGCCCTCCATTCGCCTTCCGTCTCCGTGTCTGTTTGGGTTTCTGTCTGTATATTGTCCATGCGTGATTGCTTGAGTATAGGTCCCGTTCTAGGCCGTCTGCCTTCCATTGTCCTATTGTTTTTTCCTGTGGTAGTGCCCTTCTGTGTGTTTACCATCCCATCCCTCTTCAGTTCTCGTATTTCCTTGGTTAGGGCTTGTATTTTCCGCTTTTGATCCTCTATTTGTCTTTCAATTTGGGTAAATGACATTTTTGGGTTGGTTTCCTTCTTGGTTTCCTCGTATATATCCCCCAAGAATCTGAGGACAATGCCCGTCATTTCGTTCACCCTTGCGATCACGGTCTCCCTGTCGTCCCTGTTGAACTGTACTTTGCCTGATGTGTAGCGGCTTACCGCCCGTAGTATATCCTGTTTGCAGGCTGTCACCTGACCCACCCTTTGGGCCCCTGCTATTGTTCTCCTTTTTTGTCCTTGTGTTCCTAGCTGCGTTTCGGAGCTCTCCATTCCGGATTCCCATTCTGGCGTATTTAGTTCCCTTGCCTCATCCTCATTCAGATTTTCCCCTACTCTTGCGATCAGGGATGCCACTTTCTCCTAGTGCTCCGGGCTTAGGTTCATTGCTGGGGATCGCCTATCTGTTTCCATTCATCCTTTTTTAGTTACTCGTGCTGGCGATCTCGGCAGCGATTGTCGCTTAGGGATTGCTCCCATTTCTTCTCCATGCTGGGCCAGTTCTTCCCATTGGTATAGCGCCGATTGTTTCCTTTTTCGCTCTTCCGTGTCTTCCATGCTTGCAATTGGCGTGTCCCTCTTGCTAGTTGGTGACGATTGCCCCCTTTTTTTATGGGGAGGTAGCCGCCGAGCTCCTGACCACTTTTGCCTTTGTGACCTTGGTCCGACACACGGTTTCGCCGGAAATCGCGGTTGAAGCCGGTGACGTTATTTCCGGGAAGGGGCTGTGCCGCTGGTGGTCTTTCCCTTTATGACAACCCTGTTCCAACGCGCGGATCTCTGAGTATTCGCCGAAAACTTTTTGTCAAAGTGGACCTTTCCGTCTATTGCCGGTGGACCCCTTTTAATCGCTGGCGATTTCCTCCGACTCTCGGTTTGCCCGCAAATGATAAATTTCGTATTGTTCTTTTTGCCCGTTCAATTTGGCCCTTCGATCACTCTCCGCACCTTGGTTTTTGTTGACGACCCTCCGTTTGGCCGCGGTTTAATAAAATGCCTCATTTGGTTGTTTGCTATTTTTTGTAATGTCTATAGTGCCCTTGCCTGACTTATTTCCCAACGTACCCTCTAGTAGGGTATCCTCCGCAAAAATTGTCCTTTGCCACCTGTTGTTTCCAAGCCCCCTTAAACCTTGTGCACTTGACTTTCGTCCGCTGGTGCAAAACTAGCCCGGTTTTTCGGACCAGTTTGCTTTAGTCCGCACTTCCTTATCGCGGTTTATGTAATTTTTTCAACCGATCCTTGCTTGATTTGCTCGGTTTTAGCTGATAATTTTAACGGTATTTCACTATCTACTATTCACTATTTAATTAAATCTAACTTATTGTCTATCTTAACGTTCTATATTTGTCCACGGTTTCCCGATCGCACTTGTTCTAATGTTCACTTGATCTTCTTTTTAACTCCCGGTTTTGTAGCACAAAATTCGCCGATTTAATACTAGTTTTCGCCGCCGATTTTAAACTCGCATTTCCGCAGTCCATTTAGCTTGGTTCTTGCTTGAATGAAATAGTGTTTACATGTTGATGGGTACAATGCCCGGGTACCTACCTTTCGGTATACCCCAATTGTCCATTTGTGTTATGCACACCCACTATTTGCGAAACGACCACCGATGGAACCTCCTCCCTCCAAATTATAGGAAAAAGACCTTATCCTATTCGAAAACTTATACACTTTCCCTACGCTAACCCTTATTTCTATCTATGATCTACTTATCCTAGTTCCTCCTTGCGCATCACCAGTTCGGCCCTTCGATTAGTTTACGTATGTCCTCGTCGATGTTCCCGTCCTGATGTCTTAGTGTTACGTTGTAGTTGCCGTACTTAGTCCTTATATGTTCTCTTGCTTGCTGTCTGTCGGTCTCTGTACAGTTGTGTTTAATGTGGTCGATTGTTTCGTCCTCCGTTCCACATGTACATGTCGCGCTGTCTGTCAGTTTGAATCTGTGTATGTATTGTTTGATATTTCCATGTCCTGTTGCGAATTGTGTCCCTTTGAATGTCGTTATAAATGTATCTCGGCCGACCGTCCTGCAAATGTCGTAGAGTTGTCAGTCCTTTGTCACTTTTGTCCCAATAGTCCTGCCATGTGTCCATTGTCATGTTTAGTCTTGTCTTGACCCATTCTTGTTTGTCTTAGTGTTGTATCTGGTTGTGTCTTCTGTCACGTCCGTAAGTTCGGCGACGTCACTCGCCAGCCTGTGCGCTTTAGCGTTGTGTATGTTGTCCTTGTCGTGTCCTTTCGCCCATGCTATTCTCGTCCGCCATCCTTTCTTGTGTCGTTGTTCCACGTGTCGCTGTAGTTCCGTGATTGCCTTTGTTGTCGTCTTTCCTCTGTTGATGTTCTGTGCTGCTTCTTGTCTATCCGTTATTGTCGTAATGTTGGTGTATTGTCTCGTATTGGCTATTAAAATGGCTTTAATTGCAGCGTACGTCTCAGCGTTGTGTATTTTAGTCTCGTCCGTTATTCGTACTTTGTGGTCGTCAGCGTCTTCAATGTGTATCCCTATTGCTGTCCGTCCGTTCGTCTTCACGGTGGCGTCTGTGTGTATTCTTCTTGTCTTCTGTTGATGTGATGGTGTGTCTGTGACTTGTAGGTGTCCCATGTTCGGGTGTGGTCTGTCTTTGTGTTTTATTCTGTGTTCCTCTCCGTTGTCTCGTCCGGTCTTGTGTACGTTATGTCTTGCCATAGCTTCAATCCACCAGGGTGGTTTTCCAGCCAGCACTTGTAGTGCGGCTGTTGGCGTGGTGCTGTATGATTTAAGAGCTATGCGCAAGCCCGTCCTCATTATAGCGTCCAGTTGTTGTCTTTGTTTTGTCTCGTCTACCCTGTGTCCCCATACCTCGGAACCGTACAGCACTGCCGGTCTTATTGCTCTCTGCACTATTCGTACCAAAGTCGTCTGGTTTGTCCCCCATAGTCGCTTTATCTTGTGTCCAAGTTTAAGTGCTGTCTCCTCTACTTTGTGTTTCGTTTTGTTTATGTGCCTGGCGAAGTTTACTTGTCCGTCGATTGTGATTCCGAGGTATTTGATGTTGTCGTTTTGTTCTATTTTGTCATTGTCTGTTTTCAATGTCGGCGGCCGGATCTTCTTGGTGCCGATGAACATAACCTCCGTCTTTTTGGTGTTGTATTTCGTCCCTGTCTGTCTTGCCCATTTCCTGAACCCGTCCCATACGTATGTCCATTTGTTTTCTATCCTTTTCGCGGATTCCCCCGTGATAATGATCACTTGGTCATCCGCGAATGCCTGAATGTATGTCAGTTCGTCCACGTATTGTATGTCCACGTCCGTTAAAGTCGCTTGTTCCTCCTTCCACCTCTGCGTTGTTTCGTCCATAGTTCGGAACCACCCTTCCATCACCAGCAGCCAGAGTGTTGCGCCCATGCTGGAACCTTGTGGGCAGCCCTTCGTCATGTTGTATTAGTTGTCATGTTATATTAGTCCCGCTAGGTTGGTTGTAATGTTTGTCCTTGCCAGCTCTCCCATTCATTGCCGAGTTGAAAGCGTTGGCAAGGTCCAGCGTGACTATTTGTTGATGTAGTCTCTTATTCTTGTTTGTCTGTATTTTGTCCACAAGTTGTCCTATTGCGTCGATCGTACTTTTCCCCTCCCTGAAGCCGTACTGTCGTTTGTCTAAGCTGTCCTCCGTCTCGAGTAAGTGTTGTTGCCGTCTGTTTATTAATTTGTCGAGTATTTTCCCAAGTGTTGGCTAGATGGAAATGGGCCGTGGGTTGCCGTCTTTCTTGGGGATCCAGACGAGACGACATCGCTTCCAGCAAGCTGGAAACGTGCGTTCGTCCAGACATCTGTTGTAAAGTCGCACCAGTTTGTCGTCCGTTGCGTTCAGTATGTGTCTCGCCGCCTCGTTGGGTATTTTGTCTGTTCCGGTCGCTTTGTGTTTTTGTAGTCCATTCCCAATGTTGTGTATTTCTGTCATCGTTATTGTTGGTTCGGTGTCCTGTTTGTATTCGTGTTTCGTCGTTCTTATTTCCCGCATATCCTCGTTGTCGTCCTCTGGTGCGTCCAGCGGGAAATATTTCCGCACAAGGTATTCCTGTTTGTCCTCCTCTGTCTCGGTGTATGTCCCGTCGTCCTTTCGTATCGTTTTGTTTATGTCTGCATGTTTTTTCCCCGCCAGGATGTTCCAGGCTTTGTGCCAGGTGGCGTCCTTCAGTGTGTCCGTGATGTCTTGGTCGTATGTCCGCTGTCTCGTTTGGTTGATGAGCTTCTTGTATTCCTGTCGGTGTTCTCTCTATTGTCGTTTCCTTGCGTCTCTTTCGTCGTAGTCTGTTGTTGGTTGTAGTTCCCTTCGTTCCCTGTTGAGTTGTTTCCTCTGTCTGTCCAGTCTCTCGTTCAACCATCCTGTCTCGTCCCCTTCTCGTAACGTCTTTGTCCCAATCTGTCGGCGACATGCTTGACTATAGATCTTGTCAAAGCTGTCCGCTATGTCATCGACACTCCGGCCCCAGTCTAGTTGGTCGTTTTGTAGTTTTATTTGGTCCTCGTAGCGTGTCCAGTTTGTATTAATGAAGTCATACGTGGTCCTTTTGCGTTTGGTTGTCGTGTGTTCAATGTCTATTTCGTATGTTATGAATTTGTGTGTATATGTCACTGTGTGGATTGATGTCTCCGCATAGTAGGTGTTGTCTAATTTGTGTTGTGTGTTCGCGCTGTCTTCTGTCGTATTCCTCTAGTCTCGTGTTTTTATTCCCCCCTGGTTCGTCGTATATGGATGTTATGTACGTGTTGCCCGCTTTGTTGTTTATTCGTATTGTCGTTATGTTGTCGCTCGTAAGTTTCGTTATTATCGTGTAGTCTTCGTTGTCCTTTATCCATATTTCCGTCTTTGAGTTCCGTCCGTTGTTGAGTTTTTTTGTTTTGTTGGTCGGTCTGTACGTTGTGTATGGTTCGTGCAGCATGACGATGTCTATGTTTTGTATTTGTCTAATAGTGCTGTCGCCGCTTTCCCTCTGTCTACGTTAATTTGTAATATTTTCATGTCTGTCTGTTAGTGTTGCTTCCGTAGTTTACGTTTGTTTGTTGATATTGCCTTGCCTTCCTTTGGTACACGGGCCACAGCCTGTCTCTCGCCGTGAGGTGTCTCATGTCCCTGGGCGTTCCTTGTGATGCGCAATTAGGACAGTCCGGAGTGACAGACGTACACTGGCGACCCTCGTGGGGCCCCGCACATATGGCACCTTGCCCGCTCCGTGCAATATTTGTACGGGTGTCCGAACTTGTGGCACTGGAAGCACAGTGCCACGTTCACCTCCTCCCTTGCGTAGATTTCCGTCAGGTCTATATATATTTATTCCCCTTTTTCACCATGGTCCTGATTGACTCGGGTGTTGCTTCCATGGTCACGTTCTCCTTTGCTTCGTTTATACAGGTTGTCCTCCTCACCAGTTTCAGTTTGTCTTTTATGTTGTCTCCCAGCTCCTGTTGCAGTTCCCTGTTTTCTGTGATTATTGAGTCCATAAGTTCGTCGTCCGTATATCCCCTCATTACACCCGTGATCAGTAGTTTCGGGTTTGTCCTCTGTAGTGGTTTTATCTGTAATTCGGGTCTTGTCTTGATTTTCTCGTCTATTAGTTTCTGTTGTGTCCCGTCTTTGTAGTGGATTGCCAGCTGTCCCGAGTTGGTTTTGGCGAATCCCCGGATTCCGCCCGTTTGCCTTGCCTCCTCTTGTGCTGTCTCTTTAATTGTTTTTATTATGTCCGCGTGTCTTTGTCCTTCTGGTATTTATATGAGCGCCGTTAGCCTGTCCTTCCTCTCTGGTGTCTTCCATCCGGCCGTCGTATCTCCTTGGCTGTTTCCTTGTCTTATTGCATCCGCGTAGGTTTTCTTTGTTCTGTCCTGTCATGTCCTTCTTTTTTGCGCCCTCCACTCACCTTCAGTCTCCGTGTCCGTTTGTGTCTCCGTAGGAACATTGTCCATGCGTGGTCTATCATTTGTCTGTCCCGTTTTTGTCCGTGTGCCTTCCTTTGTACTAATTTTTTTCTCCGTGGTGGTGCCTTTCAGTGTGTTTGCCGTTCCGTCCTTTTTCAGTTCCCTTATTTCCCTGGTCAGCGCCTGCATCTCTCTCTTTTGTTCCTCAATTTGACATTCTATGTGGGTGAATGAGATGTTTGGCCTGGACTCCCTCCTGGTGTCCTCGTAGATCTCACCCAGGAGTTCTAGCACGATGTCCGTCATTTCATTCACCCTTGCCATCACTGTCTCCCTGTCCTCCCTATTAAACTGCACCTTTCCCGAGGTGTACCTGCTGACCGCTCTTAGAATGTTCTGTTTGCAGGCTATCACCGGCCCCACCTTTTGTGCCCCTCCTGTTGTTGTCTTCCTCTGTCCTTGTTGCCCTGATTGATTGTCCGAGCTGTCCATCCCGGATTCTCACTCTGTCACATTTGTCGGTCCTGCCTCATCCTCATTCAGGATCTCTCCCACCTTAACTATCAGGGACGCCACCTTCTCTTGTTGTTCCGCAGTGAGGTGTTTGGCGGGAGACCGCTTCTCTGCCTCCATCCGCCCCTTTTTACACAGCCTCACTGGCGATCTTGGTAGGGACTGCCGTTTTGGTATAGCGCCCATGTCTTCGCCCTGTTTTTCCATGTCTTCCCAGTTGTATGTTGTTTTTCGTTTCCTTTCTTCTTCCATTTCCTTTGATGCGTTGACCCCTTTGCGTTGACCACTTTTGCGCCCCCCCTTTTTTTTATGGGGGTGTAGCCGCCGTGCTCCTGATCACTTTCTTCTTTGACGGTCCCCTGTTCCGACGCACGGTGTCGCCGGAAATCGCGATCGACCCCGCCGCCGTTAGTTCCGGGTAGGGGCTGTGCCGCCAAAATTAACTTTGTCAGCCCCTTTCGCCGACGCACCGTTCTCGAGTTATTCAACTTTTATTAAGTGTTCAAAGACAGTATTTCGGGGTGGGTCCGTTAGCTACTTTTTAATTGTTTTTGTGTTTCTTCGAAATCCCGTTTGTCCGCAATTGTCGAAAAACTTTTTTTTTAATTCCCCGCGCTCACAACACCCTTATATTGGTTCCTGTTCGGTTTTTCTCCAGTTCCGGCCCTTAGTTTGTCCGTGAAAAATAAAACAAAAAAAAATTATTTTTTTCTTTGGGGGTGGTCGGTACGACCCCTCTGTACTTCCTCCAGCACTCGAGAGTCCTTCCCGATTACGCGCACTCTTGGTTTCAAGTTTTTTGTGTTTAACGCGCATTCGCCACAGGTTTGTTGAATGTCAACTTTTTAGTTGACCTTAAATGTTTTTTTTATAATTTCCTATGTTGTAATGTTACAGTAACAATAAACCCTAACCATAAAATGTCCCTTACTTACCCTCTTGTGGGGTATTTTCTTCCACCTCCTTTCCTTGCTAAGTCTTTACAGCTGTGGACTGGTTTGCTTTCGTCCGAGTTGCAAATTTTGGCCGATTTCTCGGACCAGTTCACTTTCGTCCTCACTTCGCCTATCCCGAATTGTTAGTGTTTTTCGATCGTTAATTCGCACAAAAGTGTCTCTGAATGTCCAATTTTATACTAAATATTATCGTTTCATTCCACTAACTTACACCTATTAACTACTTATTTGTCTATATTTGTCCACCTTTTCCGGATCGCGCCACTAAATTTACACGTATTAACTATTTGTCTAATATTGATCTTAATCTTACTACCTTAAACTTATATTTAACGAATCGCAAATATCCACGATTAAATAGCGTACAACTGGAATTTCGTCCGAATGGTTTGAATGCCAGGTGTAAACTCATTTTACAGTTTTTTACAGTTAAACAGTGTTTATAGTCCAGCCACGGTCGGAGGTCCCCAATCAGCCTCCCAGTCCACTGGGCCTTTTCCAAGAGGGCATCCCACAGCGCTCCTGAGGCGTCCCTCTCGGCTTTCCTCGCAGATCACAAATGTCCGCCACCGCCGTCGTGAATCCGCTTGCGCTCCTTCATCAGGAGGTCCATGGTTGGCATCCCCGTAATCACCTGAGTTCCCGACATGGTTCGGTATCCAGAGGCGACCTGAAGGAGAGCTCTCCGTTGTACCTCATTGATCATTATGCGATATTTCGCGACGGTTGCCCAGTCATGCCACACGGGAGCCGCATAGAGAACCATTGACTCCACGACCGTATATAGAGCCTTCCTCTTGGCGGAGTCCGGGCCGCCGATGTTGGGCATCAGCCTGGACAAGTCCCCGATCTTCTTTGACGCCCTTTCTGTGGCCCCCTCGATGTGCCGCCCTAATCTGCGGTCCTGGCTGATGGACACTCTCAGATACCTCACCTTGTGCTGAGGTTTTACTAGGGTTCCGCCGACGATGAAAGATATGTCTTCCATCTTCCTCTTTCCCAACAGAATGACAGACTCTGTCTTCTCCGGCACAATGGTGATGCAGTTGTCCCGCAGCCATGCTGTGATTGTGTGCAGCGCACTGTCAGTCTTATCAATCAAGCATTGTCTGCTACCTGCAGAAACCATTAGCCTTATGTCATCCGCAAACCCTGTGGTTCGGGCCCCCGGTGACAATTTCAGCCTCAAAACCGTGTGACACAATATAATCCAGAGGAGGGGGCCGAGTACATAACCCTGGGGGATGCCTACAGTCAGCCTCAGCGTCTGCAAACACTTGGAGTCTAGAAATATCTCTCTATCCTAGAGATAGTCCTTGATGATGTTCATCAGGTATCCCTACAATTCTCAAAGCTCCGATGCCCTGATCAGGGTGGCCCACGAGGCGCTATTGAATGAGTTCCGGACATCCAGGATGATGAAGACACATCATCTGTTCCCGCCTATCTTGTCGCGTCCAAGGTTTGTAGCCCGGGCCATGTCGATGACTCGCTCCACAGCCTGCACCGCACTCCTGCCTTTCCTGAAGCCGTACTGGTTATCGGCCAGGTCTCCCCTTTCCATTAGTTCCTCCTCTAGACGGGCTTTAATTAGGTGTTCGAACAGCTTGGCGATGGTGTTAATCAGGCACAAAAGCCCTGGTGTCCTCGAGCAGCAGCTTCGCCTGCTAAGAAATCAAGACTAGTCTACCAGTTTTCCAGCTCTTCGGGAAATTCTGCCATTTCAGCAAGCCATTGAAAATATCCATCAGCAGTCCCGGGAAGGATTCCGTCAAGAAGTCGAGTGCCTCCGACGGGTAGCATGCTAGCAAGGCCCCTCTACGATCCTCGATGGGTGATCCCCATTCCGGCGACTTGGAGGTGAAGTCCCCAACCACCAACGCCTCGGTTCATCGCATTCGTCTCAGGAGCCCCCATGTGTGTGTGTTCGAACGTCGCCGCTCTGCCCGGGTTCCTACTTTCCGGCATACGTCTTCACCAATCTCGCGTTTCCGCATACCTACGATCGTTGCGAAACCACTCTCATTAGAACTCCTTCTCCATACCCTGGACCTCCTCCCAACCAATTCGCGGAGAAAGGGTGGACCTATTCTACTCTAATCTACTACATCTATCGTCTAACCTAATATAGCAACTATTTAGATTTTCCCTGCACTGTCCTTATTGTCTACCCTATTCTATCCGCACATTGTCCTTATTGTCTATTCTCGCGCTGTCCTGATTTTTTATCTTACTTGATTACTTTTGGCGCAGTCGCAGGTCTGTCTCAGTTGTATGCGTGCCCGTCCCTGCCCCTTAATTTGCTGACGCGTGGGATCTAGCATTTGCACCGTTGTCTGCCTTGTGTCTTTCTTCCCAGGCTACTGTCGTCGTCCATCCTCTCGCATGGCGTTGTTCCATGAGCCTGAGGATGTCCGCGTGGATTCGTGGCCTATCACTGCTCTTGTTTATAGCCTCGGTTGTTTCGTGGCTATCCGTCCTGATCGCTATGTGTGGCTCGTTGTCTGCCATGCCAATCTCGAATGGCTTTCAGTACTCCGAATGCCTCCGCAACCCCTATCCTGGTGTTGTTCGCCAGTCTGAGTGCTACCTCGCGCCCTGGCATGGTTATGCCCACTGCTGCTCTTCCGTTGCTCTTCAGTGTGGCGTCGGTGTGCATCTGGAACACTGGTTACTTGTCGTTGATGCGCTCCTGAAGAATCGCCATGCTCGGGTGCAGCTTCTATTTGTGCCCTGTCGTCCTTTCTTGTTCGTTGGAGGTTGTCTGCTTGAAGCAGCTTTGCCTGACTTGTGCTTCCATCCACTATGGCGGTGTTCCGGCCAGAACCTAGTGCCGCCGTGGGTGTCGTGGCATAGTATTTGATTGCCATGGTCGGTGCCGCTCTCATTGCCGCCTCCTTTGCCATGCTTGTGCCCCACATTTCACTGCCGTAGAGCACTGTTAGTTTGAGTGCTCTTTGCATTATGACTATGAGGGTTTCCGGGTTGCATCCCCACACTCTTCATGTTTTGTGGCCGATCCAAATGGCCTTATCTTCAATTTTGTGCCGAACGCAGTTGACGTGATTCGTGTCGTCGGGTGTCTGTCCACTTATATGCCCAGGTATTTCAGGCAACTGCGCTGTTCAATTGTGGTGTTCACCGTTTTTAGCGCCGGAGGTCGTATTGATTTTGCCGACACATACATGGCCTCCGTTTTGCCCTCGTTTTAGGTGGCGCCACTTTCGGCCTCCCACTCCTGACATGCGGTACAGACGATGCTCCACTTCCTCTATATCTGTTTCGCCGGTGTCCATTTCATGATTAGCAGCTGGTCGTCGGCGAAGGATTGCAGGTATGTGAGTTCATCCGTCAGCTCTTCCCACCTTTCCTGCTGCTGGTGTAGTTCCTCTGCCCAAGCTTCCCTGGTCGCGTCCAGTTTGTCGAACCAGCTCAGCATAACGACCAGCCATAGTGTCGGCCCCATGCTGGATCCTTGTGGACACATATGTCAGGCCTCTCATGATGATTTTCCTGTCCGTCAGGAAGCTGTTGATCATGCTGGACAATGTTGTACTGATGTTGGTCTTGCCGAGCCGATGTAGGATGTAAGGTTTCCATGCCATGTTGAAGGCGTTTTTCAGATGGAGCATTACGACCTGCTGGTGTGTTCCTGCTCTGTTCTGTCGAATTTCATCGACCAGCCTACTCAGGGCTCCAATCGTGCTTCTGCCTTCTCGGAACCCATATTCTAGGGTCCAGGTGTCCGCCGTTCTCCAGGAGGTGTTGCAGCCTTCCATTGATGACCTTGTCCAATATTTTCCCCAACGTTGGATCTAGGCTTATTGTTCTTAGGGCGCCGTCTTTCTTTAGCAGCCACACAACTTTGCTGATCTTCCAGCAGGCGGGGAACACCAGCTCCTTGAGGCAGAGGTTATCGAGCTGGAGTAGCCAATCGCCCATTGCCCTCAGGATGTGTTGTGCCGCCTCGTTAGGGATTTTGTCGATGACCGTTGCTTTTTGTGCTTCAGTTTGAGCACGACGTTCTCCAGCTCGATGCTGGTGGCTGGTCGTCGTTGCCGAAGGTGGGCGTTTGCTCCCTTATCGCTGCCATACTGTCGTTCTCCCGGCTTCGGTCGTCGCTGGGGAAGTACTTTCCCGTTACGTAATCGTACTTGTCCTTCTCGGTCATCGTGTAGGTCCCGTCTTCTTTGAGCATGGTACAGTTGTTGGGCCTATGTTTTTCCCTGCCAGTGTGTTTCACGCGTTTTGCCAGGATCCGTCTCTTAGCGGCTCCTCTGTTTCCTGATCTATGGCTTGTTGTTTGGCTGCCTCGATCTGCCGCTTGTAATTCCGGCGCATACGCCTGTACTGGTCCTGTGCCTGCTGTTTGATTCCAGAGTTCGCGTCCGTCTGTGCCTCTCTCCTTTAACGATGGATTTTCTTTTTCGTAGCTTCCGGGGCGCTGCTCCACCAGCCCATCTCGTCGCCGCGTCTTCGGGTCTTGGTTTTTATGCGGGTTCTACATGCGAGCATGTAGATCCTGCTTACTTTCTCGACCAGTGCGTCCGCGCCTTCGTTCCACTCAAGGTCGGTAATTGACCTGCCGATTGCTGCTTCAAACTTTGCCCAGTTCGTTTTGACGAATTCGTACATTAGTGCCTGTGCTGTCTTCTCCATTTTGCCGGTGTCTACGTCGAACCGTATGTATAGTTTGAGCAATCTCATTGCATCATGACGTCACAAAACGTGACGTCAGGCGCCAAATGAGGGACGTCTTTAATTAAATCGTGTTTCCCAGGTACAGCTGATTTGTTGTTACAGCTCAGCGCGCTATGAAATAGGACTCCCAGATTAACATATCAATCTAGCAACACTATATTAAAGGCTATATATTATTTTTATTGTTATTGTTGCTTCCGTAGTTTACGTTCGTTTGTTGTCTAAGATGCTGGTTTAACGATTAATTTGGAGAAATGCCAATTCTGTAGACCTTCTTTGAAGTTCTTTGGCTATGTTGTGGATCATGAGGGATTGCGAACGAACCCTGATAAAATTTCGGCCATTATATATTATCCTGTTCTCCGGAATGCTACTCAGATTCGTAGACTTGTTGGTTTGATTGGCTACTATCGAAGATTTTTGAAGGACTTTTCTTCTTCGTGTAGTCCGATTACAGATTTATTGAATGGCATGACTAGACCAATTAAGATTTTAGTAATTCCGTCTTTAAAACAGAATTTAATTTTGGGTATCGATTTTTTGAAAGAGTTCGGTATTAGAGTAAATTTTCAAAGTTTGTCATATTCGACAAGTCTTTCAGTGTCAATAGTCAATAAATTGCAGTCTCCTAACGAGTTAACTAACAATCAATTAGAGCAATTAGACCATATGAGGGAACTATATAAATCCATTTCACCAGCAGATAAATTGGGCTTAACCCACCTTGTTAAACATTCTATTGATACTGGCAATGAAAAACCTTTTAGACAAAGACAGTACCCTTTATCTTATGCAATGCAGAAATGCCTTAATGAGCAAGTCGATTCAATGTTGCAAATGGGAATTATAGAACCGTCAAATTCACCCTGGTGTTCACCTATGTGGTTGGTCAAGAAGAGTGATGGTTCGTTCAGAGTACGTCTTGATGCTCGGAAGTTGAATTCAGTTAGCATTCCTAGCGCTTATCCAATGCCATTAATCGATTCAATCGTAACGAAAGTACGAGATGCTCGATTCTTGTCCTCCATTGATCTGAAGCAAGCTTTTCATCAGATTCCTCTTGATGAAGCATCAAGACCGAAAACCGCTTTTGCAGTGCATGGAAGAGGCATGTTCCAGTATCGTGTTTTACCTTTTGGATTGCATGACAGTGCTCATAGTATGTGCCGATTGATGGATATGGTTATAGGACCTGCCCTGGAACCATATGTTTTTTATTATCTAGATAATATTATTATTGTCACGCCGGATTTTGATACCCATTGTGGGATTTTGAAGAAACTTTTTCTTCGACTTAAAGAGCTGGTTTTGAATTGCTCAACGGATCTCGGATCAATTCCACGTGGTCATAACGGCCATCATGGATTCGTCTATCTGGTTCTTGAGTCTCAAAACTTCAACTCGCCGACTAGACGACTGCTTTTCCCAGTGGAAAGAAAGGCCTCTTGCAAACCATCAATCCATCAATGCCACCATCAATAAATTTCTTGATTCTAAAATTTCTTTAAAAACCGACCATGCGGTAGCGCTGAACACAATGAAAATCTCAAAGCCCGACCGTGCGGAACAAACTCAAAAATCGACCTGCCGATCTGATCGTCACGGCCTAATTAATTCTTCAACCACCAAAAATCTACCGTTCCACCAGTAGAAGTTTTTCCTCCCCCCAACCTTCCGTTGGAGCAGGAATCAAAAATCACCAATTTCATTGGCCCTAACGGACACGTGATCCCGCAATCTACCAAACATTTTTTTCATCTGCGATAAGAATCGAAACTGCGATAAGAATCGCCAAATTTGCTAGATTCTGATTTTACAGCCAAAATTTAACTCTATGATGAAAAAACCAAAACAGATATGCTTGGCAAATAACTTGCACACGCATACCGAGGTCGAAAACAAATTAACAGGTTTACGGCAAAATATTTGCACGTAACACACTCCCCTAAGTAACCAAAAAAAAAATTTTAAACACCCAAGTTTAAAAAAATTTTTCTCGCAATAAACTCACTAGATCCTGAAGAGCAAACACCTGTCAACGGATGAACCGGTTCATATTACTACTGCTGATGGCCAGGCGCAGAGTGTATTGGGTTTTGTTTGGGTCCCTGTAACATTAAATGGACACTTACGATTCAGTTTTCAATGCAGGATATTTTTGGTCTGTTTAGATATAGTTTGATCGATTGAGGGTTGCCGGTATATTTTGTTATATATTTTCGATATTCTTTTTTTTTGTACTGCGGTTATTTTTTTTATATATTTTGATACAGTCTGGTAGGTAGTCATGGGGTGGCAAATCAATGCGTTGCATGCTCATGAGCTGGATTATGAAATCCAGCTTCGGGGTCTTAAACCCAAGGGTCCTGTTGACGATCGCCGAAAGATTCTGAGGGGTTTGCTGTCGCAGGAGAGTTCAAATCGGAGTTTTTCTCAACCTAAAAATTCTTGCGAATTTGATAGGGATCACAGGGAAATCCTCGAATCCTTGGTCGATTTAAGAGCCAAGATTTCTGATTTTGTGGGAACTTCTTGTGACGTTAAGTATAAGAACTTAACCACCCGGCTCTGGCACGTCACCGGTCGTATAAACCGAATGATTATTGGCTCCGATGCTGAACAGAAGATTCAGGAGGATGTATTGGTCCAAATTTTGATGTTAGAGAGTGATCTCGACCGCAAATTGAATCCGGTGACTTCTACTCCCAACACGACTGCTTCGAATCCACCTCAATTTAATATGCCCAGTCACTCCGTACCGGTCTATAAATGGGGGTTGAATAAATTTACGGGAGAGGGCTCCATTATGGCATTCCTGGAGAGGGTAGAGGCTCTCAGAGTTTCGCGAAATTGTAGTATAGAGGAACTGTTTGCGTCGGCTGGTGATTTGTTCGAATCCCAGGCTTGGACTTGGTGGCATAACCACCACATTAAAAATCGATTTGTAAATTGAGAGGATTTGGTTGATAAATTAAAAGAAACGTTTTTGCGAGACCATTATGATAGGAATTTGTTGGAGGAAATTAAATCGAAGAAATAGGACTCTAAAGAACCGGTGGCTATGTTCATTAGTTCCATGGAGGGTCTATTTAATCGCCTCATTGTAGCTCCCAGTGAGAAGGATATTGTGGATATTATCCAGGAGAATTTGCTTCCCGACTATGTTAAGGCCCTTGCCCTTCAGGACATATCATCCATTGCTGCTCTAACCAAGCTCTGCAAAAGACTGGAAAATTCTTTCCAGGTTTCCGGAACATATAGGGCCCCTGTTGCTCGAGCTAGATTGATGGAACCTGACTTGAGTAGACCCGGTTTCTCCGGTCATGTCAATGTGGTGGAGTCAAGTTTCTCTTGTTGGAACTGTCAACGGTCTGGTCATAGGCATTCGAAGTGTTCGTCTCCGAAAACCTTGTACTGTGACGGGTGTGGTTTTCAGAACGTTACCCGTCCGAAATGTCCGAACTGTTCAAAAAAACGAGCGCGGCTCTGGCGAGAGAAGTGGCAACTTTCTCGTCAGAGAAACTTCCCGACCAACTCCCGCTTCTACCAGAGGCCAAAAATCCAAGCAGTGAACGACTACCGATTTAGTCTCCCTGACTGGCATGAGTGGCTTAGTGTGGTCAAGGAATTTTTTTTGTCTCAAGGAGAATGTTCCTGTTCAAACTCCTCACCCTGTGGGATCTCATTTGTCTCATGCGTCAATGTCAATAAATCCCTTGTTTGTTAAAAAGGAATTTGACGAGCGCCCTTATCTGGATGTCCAGATTCTTGAGCATTCATTTTTGGCATTGGTTGATAGCGGGAGTTGTGCTTCCATCTTGGGTTTTGAGGGTTTGCATGTGCTGAAATCATTGAACCTATCTCTGTTAACGATGATGAACAATTCCGCTCTACAGACAGGGGCGTACCTTGGTGTGTGTGATCAGCTTGGCGCAAAACTTGATGATCGCTCACATTGAGGTTGGGAAGAATACTCCTGTTCAGTATTCTGGAGGTGGTAAAAGTCCACCAAGTGTTAGTGCGGAGTAATCTTCAATCACTTCGCGCTTATTATGTCAGCTGTGTAAATGGCTGACCGTATCTCAATGTTGTCGTGGGTTGTTTTGCGGTTTTTAGTTTAGGGTTGTTCGGTTTTGGCTTGAATTGTGTGATGGCCATTTCTCCAGAATGATTAGTGTCGATCATCACAGGGATTTTTTTATTTCCTCTGTTGGATCAACCTTCAGCTGATCCAACAGCTTCATCCTTACGGGTCGATAAATTCAGGTTGATGTGGTGTTGATTGCTATTGGTAGCGATATTTTCTTTTTTTGTTTTAATGCCGCCCTATGGTCTTTATTTTTTTGAGACCCGTAGGATTTTTGTTCATAGTCGATGTTTAAAGTTCCGACGTTACCTCTCCGTCTCGCTAGCCTTCAGCGGTGTGACGGCTTAAATTGTAAGCTTTGGTATTAACGCTAGTGGTCTGGTTCGCCATTGGTGTTGCTCTTTAGGACTTAAATTGTAAGTTTTAGCATTAACGCTAGTGGTCTAGTTCGCCATTGGTGTTGCTCTTTAGGACCTAGATTGTAAGTATTGGCATTAACGGTAATGGTCTGGTTCGCCATTGGTGTTGCTCTTTAGGACATAGATTGTAAGTTTCGGCATTAACGCTGATGGTTGAGGTTCGCTATTGGTGTTGCCTGTAAGGACCTAGTTTTAAAGTTTAGCTCAACGCTTGTCGTCTGAATCCGTGACAGGTGTTTGCTCTTCAGGATCTAGTGAGTTTATTGCGAGAAAAAAAATTTTAAACTTGGATGTTTAAAATTTTTTTTTGGTTACTTAGGGGAGTGTGTTACGTGCAAATATTTTGCCGTAAACCTGTTAATTTGTTTTCGACCTCGGTATGCGTGTGCAAGTTATTTGACAAGCATATCTGTTTTGGTTTTTTCATCATAGAGTTAAATTTTGGCTGTAAAATCCGAATCTAGCAAATTTGGCGATTCTTATCGCAGTTTCGATTCTTATCGCAGGTGAAAAAAATGTTTGGTAGATTGCGGGATCACGTGTCCGTTAGGGCCAATGAAATTGGTGATTTTTGATTCCTGCTCCAACGGAAGGTTGGGGGGAGGAAAAACTTCTACTGGTGTAACGGTAGATTTTTGGTGGTTGAAGAATTAATTAGGCCGTGACGATCAGATCGGCAGGTCGATTTTTGAGTTTGTTCCGCACGGTCGGCCTTTGAGATTTTCATTGTGTTCAGCGCTACCGCATGGTCGGTTTTTAAAGAAATTTTAGATTCAAGAAATTTATTGATGGTGGCATTGATGGATTGATGGTTTGCAAGAGGCCTTTCTTTCCACTGGGAAAAGCAGTCGTCTGGTCGGCGAGTTGAAGTTTTGAGACCCAAGAACCAGATAGACGAATCCATGATGGCCGTTATGACCACGTGGAATTGATCCGAGATCCGTTGAGCAATTCAAAACCAGCTCTTTTGGGAACTTCAGCGGGACCTTTGGATTTTTAACGTGGATGCTGGTTCTGGTGTTTTCTATTTTGGGTAGAAGTTGTATGCTACTTGGAAGCATGCTGGCGCCCAACTTTTGGTGAAGGCTTTTGTTTTTTTTTATCAGTTTTTTATGACAGAATTTTTTTTATGATTGGAATTAATAACGTTTTATAGTTAACTGCTTGTGCTGAAACATTCAAGTTCGACTGCATTCAGTTCATTTTGTTTCTTTTTACTTTAATTGCGATTCACAGTCGGACCTGAGTGATTTCCTTATTTATTTTGGTACCCCTTTACTGTGGATTTTTTTATTTTTATTTATGATCACGACCGATCCCCATTGGAAGACCTGCGAGGCCACTGACTGAAGTGATCACTCCAGCAGGTCCCCCTCAGGGTCCTTCCAATTCACCATCCAGGCTTGATTGAAGTTAAGGTATCCATAGATTAAGGGTGCTACCAAAAATATCCGAGTGATACACTCTAAGTAAATTTATATATATTTTTTTACCTTTATTACCCTCAGTAAGATTGTTAAATTGCTTAAATACATTAGTTGTGCAGTTGAATTTGAGTGTGCATAATTTTGTACTGTCCATTGAGCGTTCCAAAAATTGTTCACTAGCCGCAAAGTACTAGCTCTTGCTCTAACTCACGCCCGAGATAAAATAAATATAGTTGGAAGTAAAATTCATAACAGTGTCTCATGTCTCTGGGCGTTCCTTGTGACGCGCAATTAGGACAGTCCGGATTGCCAGACGTACATTGGCGACCCTCGTGAGGCCCCCCGCACACATTGCACCTTGCCCGCACCGTGCAATATTTGTACGGGTGTCCGAACTTGTGGCACTTGAAGCACAGTGCAACGTTCACCTCCTCCCTTATGTATATTTCCGTCAGGACTATGTATATCTTTCCTCTTTTTACCATGGTCCTGAATGCCTCGGTTGTTGCTTCCATGGTCACGTTTTCCTTTGCTTGATTTATACATGTTGCCCTCCTCACCACTTTCAGTTTTTCTTTTATGTTGTCTCCCAGCTCCTGTTGCAGTTCCTTGTTTTCTGCGATTATTGCGTCCATAAGTTCGTCGTCCGTATATCCCCTCATTACACCCGTGATCAATAGTTTTGGGTTTGTCCTTTGTAATGGTTTGATCTGTAATTCGGGTCTTGTCTTGATTTTTTCGTCTATTGGTTTCTGTTGTGTCCCGTCTTTGTCCTTCTGGTATTTGTACGAGCGTCGTTAGCCTGTCCTTCCTCTCTAGTGTCTTCCGTCCGTCTGTCGTGTCTCCTTGACTGTTTCCTTGTTCTATTGCATCGGCATAGGTTTTCTTTGTTCTGTCCTGTCGAGTCCTTCTTTTTAGCGCCCTCCACTCACCTTTAGTCTCCGTGTCCGTTTGTGTCTCTGTCATAGGAACATTGTCCATTCGTGGCCTATCATTTGTCTGACCCGTTTTTGTCCGTGTGCCTTGCTTTGTCCTGATTTTTTTCTCCGTGGTGGTGCCTTTCAGTGTGTTTGCCGTTCCGTCCTTTTTAAGTTCGCTTATTTCCCTGGTCAGCGCCTGCATCTCGCGCTTTTGTTCTTCAATTTGACGTTCTATGTGGGTGAATGATATTGTTGGCCTGGATTCCCTCCTGGTGTCCTGGTAGATCTCACCCATTAGTTCAAGCACAATGTCCGTCATTTCATTCACCCTTGCCATCACTGTCTCCCTGTCCTCCCTATTAAACTGCACCTTCCCCGAGGTGTACCTGCTGACCGCTCTCAGAATGTCCTGTTTGCAGGCCTGTCTCACCTTCTGTGCCCCTCCTGTTGTTGTCTTCCTCTGTCCTTGTTGCCCCAATTGATTGTTCGAGGTGTCCATCCCGGATTCCCACTCTGTGGCATTGGTCGGTCCTGCCTCATCCTCGTTCAGGATCTCTCCCACCCTAGCTATCAGAGTCGCCACCTTTTCCTGTTGCTCCGGACTGAGGTGTTTTGCGGGAGACCGCTTCTCTGCCTCCATCCGCCCCTTTTTATATAGCCTCACTGGTGATTTTGGCAGGGACTGCCGTTTGGGAATAGCGCCCATGTCTTCGCCCTGTTTTTCCATTTCTTCCCAGTTGTATATCGTTTTTCGCTTTTTTTCTTCTTCCATTTCCTGTGCGTTGACCTGCGTTGACCCCTTTGCGTTGACCCCTTTTGCCCCCTTTTTTTTTATTTTTTTTTATGGGGAGCCGCCGTGCTCCTGCTCACTTTATTCTTTGATAGTCCCCTGTTCCGACGCACGGTTTCGCCGGAAATCGCGATCGACCCCGCAGCCGTTAGTTCCGGGTAGGGGCTGTGCCGCCGGTCAAAATTAACTTTGACAGCCCCTTTCGCCGACGCACAGTTCCCGAGTTATTCAACTTTTTGAGTGTTCAAAGATGGATTTTTGGGGTGGGTCCGTTAGCCACTTTTTAATAGTTTTTATGTTTCTTCGACACCCCGTTTGTGCGCAATCGTCGAAAAACTATTTTTTGATATCCCCGCGCTCACAGCACCCCTATATTGCTTCCTGTCAGTTTTTTTTCAGTTCCGGCCCTTAGGTTATCCGTGAAAAATAAAAACAAAAATTTTTTATATTTTTCTCTGGGGGTGGTCAGTACGACCCCTCTGTATTTCCTCTAGCCCTTGAAAGTCCTTCCGCGATTACGCGCACCCTTGTTTTTGAGTTTTTGTGGTTAACGCGCATTCGCCACTAGTTCACCAAATGACTGTCTTGTTGTCAACTTTTTAGTTGTCCTTGAATGTTTTTATACAGTTTTCCAATGTTGTAATGTTACAGTGTATAAACCTTAACCTTAATTGTCCCTTACTTACCCTCTTGTGGGGTATTTTCTTCCTCTTCCCTTACTTGCTAAGCCTTTCAAGTTTGGAGTATTTTACCTCGTCCGCGCTGCAATTCTTGGTCGATTTCTCGGACCAGTCGACTTTCGTCCGCACTCTCCTTATCGCGAATTTATAAAGTTTTTCGACTGATAATCCGCTCACGAACGACCAATTTTGTCCTAAATTTGACCGTATAAGTTCACTTAATTTACACTTATAACTACTTATTCTTCTATATATGTCCACTGTTTCCAGATCGCACTACTAACGCTATTAACACTAAATATTGATTTAATACTTATACTTAAATTAATAAACTTAATACTTAACTTATCTTTAACTTCTCAAAATATCCTCGTTCGATTTAGCTTATCTCTGGTATTTCGACCGCACGGTTTGAATGCCAGGTGTAAACTGAAAATTCCTTTCTGAAAAAATGTATTATTCCTATACAGTGTGTCCAGTGAGACTTCAACTAGCCGTGGTTCGATCCGCTTGTGCAAAAAATTGTTTCTCGTGCTCTCGGATTGTCAACCACAGTTTCCGTGCTGTATTTTCTTTTGCGGTGTTAGTATAAACAGTACAAGAGTTCTCCGTTGTGGTAAACGTTAGTTTTCTTCCTTAGGTTTCTCAAGTGTTATTTAACAATTCAAAATACATTTCAATCCATTTAAATCAATCAATTGAATCGCTTGTTCGGCCACGGTCGGAGGTCCCCAATCAGCCTCCTAGTCCACTGGGCCTTTTCCAGGAGGGCATCCCACCTGGCCTCCCACAGCGCCCCTGAGGCGTCCCTCGCGGCTTTCCTCGCAGATCACAAATGTCCGCCACCGCCGTCGTGAAGCCGCTTCCGCTCCTTCATCAGGAGGTCCATGGGTGGCATCCCCGTAATTACCTGAGCTCCCGACATGGGTACCAGAGGCGACTTAAAGGAGAGCTCTCCGTTGTACCCCATTGATCATTATGCGATATTTGGCGAAGGTTGCCAAGTCATGCCACACGGGAGCCGCATACAGAACCATTGACCCCAGGACCGTATATAGAGCCTTCCCCTTGGCGGAGTCCGGGCCGCCGATGTTGGGCATCAGCTTGGACAAGTCCCCGATCTTCTTTGACACCCTTTGTGTGGCCCCCTCGATGTGCCGCCCTAATCTGCGGTCCTGGCTGATGGACACTCTCAGACACCTCACCGTGTGCTGAGGTTTTACTAGGGTTCCGCCGACGATGAAAGATATGTCGTCCCTCTTCCTCTTTCCCGACAGAATGACAGACTCTGTCTTCTCCGGCACAATGGTGAAGCAGTTGTCCCGCAGCTATGCTGTGGTTGTGTCCAGCGCACTGTTAGTCTTATCAATCAAGTCTTGTCCGCTACCTGCAGAAACCACCAGCCCTATGTCATCCGCAAACCCTGTGGTTCGGGACACCGGTGACAATTTCAGCCTCAAAACCGTGTGATGCAACATTATTCAGAGGAGGGGGCCGAGTACAGAACCCTGGGGGATCCCCACAGTCAGCCTCAGCGTCTGCAAACACTTGGAGTATAGAAATATCTCTCTAACCTAGAGATAATCCCTGAGGAAGTTCATCAGATATCCCGACACTCCTCAAAGCTCCGATGCCCTGATCAGGGTGGCCCATGAGGCGCTATTGAATGAGTTCCGGACATCCAGGATGATGAAAATACATCATCTGTTCCCGCCTATCCCGTCGCGTCCCAGGTTTGTAGCCCGGGCAACCTCGATGACCCGCTCCACAGCCTGCACCGCACTCCTGCCTTTCCTGAAGCCGTACTGGTTATCGGCCAGGTCTCCCCTTTGCATCAGTTACTCCTCTAGACGGGCGATAATTAGGTGTTCGAACAGCTTGGCGATAGTGTTAATCAGGCACAAAGGCCCTGGTGTCCTCGAGCAGCGGCTTCGCCTGCTAAGGAATCAAGACTAGTCTACCAGTTTTCCAGCTCTTCGGGAAACTCTGCGATTTCAGCAAGCCATTGAAAATATCCATCAGCAGTCCACGGAAGGATTCCGTCAGGAGGCCGAGTCCCTCCGATGGGTATCATGCTAGCAAGGCCCCTTTACGATCCTCGATGGGTGATCCCCATTCGGGCGACTTGGCGGTGAAGTCCCCAACTTTCGCCCAGTCCCTGTTGGTCCTGAGGTTGTAGCGGTCTGTCCCAATTGTATGCGTGCCCGCCCCTGCCCCTTAATTTGCTGACGCGTGTGATCTAGCATTTGCACCGTTGGCTGCCTTGTGTCCTTCCCAGGCTACTGTCCTCGTCCATCCTCTCGCATGGCGTTGATCCATGAGCCTGAGGATGTCCACGTGGATTCGTAGCTTGTCGATGCCCTTGTTTATAGCCTCGGTGTTTTCGCGGCTATCCGTCCTGATCGTTATGTGTGGCTCGTTGTCTGCCATGCCTATCTCGTATGCCTCCGCAACCACTATCCTGGTGTTGTTCGCCAGTCTGAGTGCTACCTCGCGCCCTGGCATGGCTGTGCCCACTGCTGCTCTTCCGCTGCTCTTCAGTGTGGCGTCGGTGTGCATTTGGAACACTGGTTACTTGTCGTTGATGCGCTCCTGAAGAATCGCCATGCTCGGATGTAGCTTCTTTTTGTGGCTTGTCGTTCTTTCTTGTTCGTTGGAGGTTGTCTACTTGAAGCAGCTGTGCCTGACTTGTGCTTCAATCCACCATGGCGGTGTTCCGGCCAGAACCTGTAGTGCCGCCGTGGGTGTCGTGGCATAGGATTTGATTGCCATGGTCGGAGCCGCTCTCATTGCCGCCTCCTTTGCCATGCTTGTGCCCCACATTTCACTACCGTAGAGCACTGCTGGTTTGAGTGCTCTTTGCATTAAGTGTATGAGGTTTTCCGGGTTGCATTCCCACACTCTTCTTGTTTTGTAGCAGATCCTAATGGCCATCTCCTCAATTTTGTGACGAACGCAGTTGACGTGATTCGTGTACGTCAGGTGTCTGTCCACTTGTATGCCCAGGTAGTTCAGGCGACTGCGCTGTTCAATTGTGGTGTGCACCGTTTTTAGCGCCGGAGGTCGTCTTGATTTTGCCGACACATACATGGCCTCCGTTTTGCCCTCGTTTTTGGTGGCGCCACTTTCGGCCGCCCACTCCTGACATGCGGTACAGACGATGCTCCACTTCCTCTCTATCTTTTTCGCCGATGTCCCTTTCATGACTAGCACCCGGTCGTCGGCGAAGGCTTGCAGGTATGTGAGTTCATCCATCAGCTCTTTTCACCTGTCCTGATGCTGGTGCCGTTCCTCTGCCCAAGCTTCCCTGGCCGCGTCCAGTTTGTCGAACCAGCTCTGCATAACCATCAGCCAGAGTGTCGGCCCCATGCTGGATCCTTGTGGACACATATGTCAGGCCTCTCATGATGAATTTCATGTCCGTCAGGAAGCTGTTGATCATGCTGGCCAATGTTGTACTGATGTTGGTTTTGCCGAGCCGATGTAGGATGTATGATTTCCATGCCATGTTGAAGGCGTTCTTCAGATGGAGCATTACGACCTGCTGGTGTGTTCCTGCCCTGTTCTATCGAATTTCATCGACCACCCTACTCAGGGCTCCAATCGTGCTTCTGCCTTCTCGGAACCCATATTGTCTAGGGTGCAGGTGTCCGCCGTTCTCCGGGAGGTGTTAAAGCCTTCCATTTATAACCTTGTCCAATATTTTCCCCAGCGTTGGATGTAGGCTTATTGGTTTTAGGGCGCCGTCTTTCTTTAGCAGCCACACAACTTTGCTGATCTTCCAGCATGCGGGGAACACCCGCTCCTTGAGGCAGAGGTTATAGAGCTGGAGTAGCCAATCGCCCATTGCCCTCAGGATGTGTTGTGCCGCCTCGTTAGGGATTTTGTCGACGACCGTTGCCTTTTTGTGCTTCAGTTTGAGCACGACGTTCTCCAGCTCGATGCTGGTGGCTGGTCGTCGTTTCCGAAGGTGGGCGTTTGCTCCCTTGTCGCTGCCATACTGTCGTTCTCCCCGCTTCGGTCGTCGCTGGGGAAGTACTTTCCCGTTAGGTAATCGTACTTGTCATTCTCGGTCATCGTGTAGGTCCCGTCTTCTTTGAGGATGGTACAGTTGTTGGGCCTATGTTTTTCCCTGCCAGTCTTTTCCACGCGTTGTGCCAGGATCCGTCTCTTAGCAGCTCCTCTGCTTCCTGATCTATGGCTTGTTGTTTGGCTGCCTCGATCTGCCGCTTGTAATTCCGGCGCATACGCCTGTACTGAATTCGTACATTAGTGCCTGTGCTGTCTTCTCCATTTTGCCGGTGTCTACGTCGAACCGTATGTATAGTTTGAGCAATCTCATTGCAACATGACGTCACAAAACGTGACGCCAGGCGCCAAATGAGGGACGTCTTTAATTAAATCGTGTTTCCCAGGCACAGCTGATTTGTTGTTACAGCTCAGCGAGCTATGAAATAGGACTTCCATATTAACATATCAATCTAGCAACACTGTATTAAAGGCTATATATTATTTGATTTATTTAAAATATTTTCGATAATTGCATAAAGTGGCCCTTCGTCTTATATTGTATCAACATAGTCAGTGTTGTTTTATGAACCCACGTTTGGATGACGCAACAAGTTCGTCTGAAAGTCGACACTTTAAAAGAAGCGAACGGTTTAAAATGTTGATCTTAATAGGCATACATGAAAAACATACATTGGAATTTCAGAAAATGATTAGTTTTATTTGACTTGAAATATCACCTTTGTAAATATTTCAAATATTTAGAAAATTGTATATACAATAAAGATTAAAAGATGACAATTGATTGATTTAAATGGATTGAAATGTATTTTGAATTGTTAAATAACACTTGAGAAACCCAGGAAAGAAAACTAACGTTTAGCACAACGGAAAACTCTTGTACTGTTTATATTAACACCGCAAAAGAAAATAAAGCACGCAAACTGTGGTTGACAATCCGAGAGCACGAGAAACAATTTTTCGCACAAACGGATCGTACCACGGCTAGTTGAAGTCTCACTGGACACACTGTATAGGAATAATACATTTTTTCAGAAAGGAATCTTCAGTTTACACCTGGCATTCAAACCGTTCGGACTAAATTCCAGTTGTACGCTATTTAATGGTGGATATTTGCGATTCATTAAATATAAGTTTAAGTTAGTAAGATTAAGATAAAATATTAGACAAATAGTTAATAAGTGTAAATTTAGTGGTGCGATCCGGAAACGATGGACAAATATAGACAAATAAGTAGTTAATAGGTGTAGGTTAGTGAAATTAATCGTTAATATTTAGTATAAAATTGGACATTCAGAGACATTTGTGGGTGAACTATCGGCAGAAAAACATTAGCAATTCGCGATAAGCGAAGTGAGGACGAAAGTGAACTGGTCCGAGAAATCGGCCAAGTTTTGCAGCGTGGACGAAAGTAAACCAGTCCACATCTGTAAGGACTTAAGCTTGGTAAGTAGGGATACTTACGGTAAAGGGACTTTAATTTTATAACAGATAATTCACGAAACAGTGGTGAATGCGCGATATATAATAAAAATTCAAAAACAAGGGTGCGCGTAAACGCGGAAGGACTTTCGAGAGTTGGAGGAAGTACAGCGGGGTCGTACCGACCACCCCAGAGAAAAAAATTAAAAAACATTTTGTTTTAATTTACACGGACAAACTAAGGGCCGAACTAAAAAAAAACAATACGGGATCATCATAAGGGTGTTGTGAGCGCGGGGAAATTTGAAAATAGTTTTCCATCAATTACGTAGAAACGGGGTGTCGGAGGAAATCCAAAATAGTTAAAAAGTAGTCACCGGACCTACCCCGAAAATTCGGCTTTGACAAATTTTAAAGCGGAAATAACACGAGAACGGTGCGTCGGAGATAGATAGATAGATAAAAATTTATTGAACATTCCCATTAATAAAATTCACAAACAAAGTTAAAAAAAACATAACTCCCATGTCTAGCCAGATGTTCGGCCGGTTGCTCTTTGCCCATGATCTAAATAGGCGCGCTAAGTCGTCCATTACCTGGGCAGTGCCCTAACATGGACATTCCCGAGCTAGCCATACGCACGACAACGTCAGGAGATAGTCTTGAAGTGGCGGTTTTGGTTTTATGCGACGGTCATTCATTAAGGAAAAAAGGTCTTCCTGAAGGGAAGCCAAAAACCCCTTATGCTTCGACCTTTAAGTTTGATACTGTCAGCCGTGGCGTTAACCGCCGGCAGTTTCAACTAGATGACCAAATCCATCCGCCCCCGCCCCGATCGGTGCAAGGACCATCCAACACCAGCCAGAACGAGGCAGGACGAACCCGTCAAGTCACGTTATGTTGGATTTGTGCGTTTCCAGCCTGCTAGAATCGACTGTCTGCAACTGGCAGGCAATGTTTGTTTCTCGTCACGTACTGTCAGGGGCAAAATCCTCATAAAATATGGGAAGTCGCTTATACAGGGGACCATGGGTTGGGCGATCGTTTGCTCTTACTTGGGTGATACTTCGCGTAAGGACTGAGCCTTGCACTCCGCTATGATAAAATTTTTCAGGGATGGTATCTATATAATCGGCTATATAGGCCATCCCTGTAGCTTCGTGCATTTCGGTTATTCTGGTGTATCTGTCAGCCGATACGACGCCTCTCAAGAAGCTATTTTGGGTCATTTGAACACGTCGTCTCGTGGAATCACAGACAGAGTGCCAGACAGGGGAGCCGTAGGTCAGTATGGGCCTTATGGTGGAGGTGTAGAGCAGAAGCTTGTTTTGAGGCGACAGAAATGAATTTGGCGCCAGAAGAGAGTACAACTTTCTTCGGGCCATGAAAGTCTTTTGTACAGCATAGTCAACATGCTTGTTGAAGTGAAGTCGGGCGTCTAGTTTGAATCCCAGGTATTTCACCTCTTTTACTGGCTGGATTGGAGTATTTTGCACCATGAGTGGTGATATGATTTTATTGTTAGTAAATTTGCGCGAGAAGATAATAAGTTCAGTCTTCCTGGGATTCACTTTAAGTTTCCATTTAACGAAATACGGCGTCAATAAACTCAGGTGATGCGCAATGCGAGATTTCGCAGCCTGAACATAGAAAGACGATGTGTAGATCGCCGTATCATCCGCGAATTGTGCTATTTTTGTAGTGGGAAGTTTTGGAATGTCTGCTGTATACAATGTATACAGCAACGGCGAAATCTTTGTACCTTGTGGTACTCCTGCCGCGATGCGTCTTTTGGCAGAAGTGGAATTCTCCACTTTCACCTGGATGGTACGGTTTTTTAAATAAGACGATATAAGGGAAACTAGGTAGAGTGGCAGTGAAGGTACGGCAAACAACTTATACAGCAGGCCTGTGTGCCAAACCGTGTCAAAGGCCCTTTCCATATCGAGAAGCAGCATTACCGTACTTTGAAGCTTATTAAATGCTGCATACGCATCCGTTGCGATCCTAGCAGTCTGCAGCGCTGTGTTATGTCTTGCTCGAAAGCCAAACTGCTCATCCGGGATTAAACTTCGAAGCTCGGCTGCTGCCTGTAGTCTCGATAGGATAACCTTCTCGGTTAATTGGCCGAGGGAGTTTAGAAGGGAAATTGGCCTATAAGAGGCGGGATCAGTCGGGTTTTTGCTCGGGTTTAAGATAGGAATTAATACAGCGTTTTTCCAGTCCTGTGGGAAGTGCTGCAATTTAAGGACTGCGTTGACTATTTGTACTATTTGCACTATAGTTTTCCGCGGTAAGTTTTTGTGGTGTAAATAAGGGATGCTGTCTGGCCCGGGGGCTTTTCGGCTAGGGAGGCGCTGAAGACACGATTTTATCTCCGACGGGGTTGTTATATAGGAATGCAAAATCGAGGGCCGTATAGGATACTTCCGTTCTACGAAAACAGCGGTCTGTCTTTCTATTTCGTTATCCTGAAGGGCTGGTTGGACTTTGTGTATTTCTGCCAAAAAGTTGGCGAGCAGCTCGCATTTGTCGCTGGTGGTAATGGAACTCCGCCCTTCTTTTTCAAGAGCGGGGACTTGCTCGTAGCCTTTTCGTAGACTTCTCGACAGTTTCCACAAAGAATTGTCACGGGGAGATAAGTTTCGCAATTTTTCCGCCGAAGTTAAATTCCTGTATGCGGAAATTTCGCTCTAGATGTCTCGTGCAAGTTCTGCTGCCCTTATGCGATCGGCAGATTGCCTGAATCGCTGCCAACGCTTCCTGATTCTATTTTTCGCCTTAATAAGTTTCAAGATTTCCTCAGGAAGGTTGTCGCGCCGCGGTCTGTTCGGAACTTTTTTGGCCAAAGCTTGCTGTGTCCGTTGTATATTCCTGGTCAGGCCTTTTACCGCATGCTCTAGAGTCTCGACAGTATCAATTTGGCCCGGAATACACGTCAGGTCTTGTAGTCGTTTCCGATATTCGCGAAAATTGAAATTTTCGTATGAATATCGAAAGTTGTTCGTTTGTGTGCGCTTTAAATCCCTAATGCCGAGGTAAATGGGCAAATGGTCACTGCTGAGGGCGTCTATAAACTCCATCTCCGTGAGATTGGCGAGTCCTTTGGCTATTCCGAAATCAAGGAAAGATGGGTTCATTCCACTGTTTGGATAATGCGTTGGAGATGAAGTGGGCATAACTAGTAGGCCATTGTCGCGAACGTAGCTGGCTAGGAAATTGCCGGCTGCGTTTTTCCGTCCAGGGTTATTAAATAGTGGATGGCGGGCGTTGAAATCTCCCATAAGCAACACCCTATTGGTGTTTGAAAAAAATGGATCAACGTCAGTGGCCTGTAAGCGAGTAGAAGTAGAGTACCCACAGTAGATCAAAACACCATCACAAAGCTCAAGGCCAACGTTCTCTATTACTGACTGCCTGCACGGCAGTCTTCTGTATGGGATCGTTGCTTTGAACGCTATGACTACTCCACCCCTTAGACCAGGCCTATCGGCACGCTCGAGCCTGTACCCCCGGATTGTGATTCTGTCTCCGGGGCGCAACCATGTTTCGACGATTAACGCCACATCGACGTCCTCAGACCCGAGGAACTGCTCGAACTCACCGAGACGACTCCGTAGTCCACATGAGTTCCATTCCCCAATCCTCATAGGACACAGTTGACAATATCAATACTTAAAAATCGAAGCTGTTAATATTTTCATTGAAGAACTGCGCTGAGACTAGGAATTTGTCTGTCTTTGAGACGCAACCCCTCCCATTTATACCATGGGCTGGGTGGGCGGAGCTCGTCGGGACAGCTTCGTGATGTCTCAGGGGAGGAAACTCCGCTAATGATGGCGGTGGCGGGGGCAGCATGGTCCTGTTGGCGTGACTTGGCGACGTGGTCCCGCTGCTTAGGGGTGAAGGGTGGATCGGGCCAGGGGCTCGACTGGTTTGACCCCAGGCAGGCCTCGTTGGAAGAGGAGCAGGGACGAAACGCTGCTTCTCCGCCGGGACTTGCGCCTGTTTGTAAATGTAGAATGGGCAAGCCTCGTCAAAGCTACGATGAGGCCCACCGCAGTTAGCACATTTTAATGTAGCCCCATCGGGGCAGACGGTGATTTCATGCCCCCCAGCGCATCGGGAGCATTTAAAGTCCCGGTGGCAGTTCCCGGAGACATGGCCCCAGCCCTGGCATCGACGACACTGTGTCAGGGTCTTCCGGTTTTTGCGGGTTTCCCACGAAACCCTGACGCTCGGCGTTAAGCCTTCGGAGGGTTGCCTTGTCGCTAGTGACGACCAGGTAGAGCGGCCTGAAAATTGTCTTCATTTTAAGACACTTCTCACTTCCAGTCCTTGGTCTGCCAGATCCTGCTTTATCGCAGTCGGTTCGACATTCCCCTCCAGGCTCCTCAGGACGAAAGCGTGGGTTTTTTCGACGAAGAGGCGTAGGTGTGGAACTGGCTCTTGTCCTCCTCCAGGGATCGTTTCACCGCCGCCCAGTCCATAATGCTGGTGCAGTACACGATTAACGAAGCCTTCGTGTACTTCAGCGTGAAAGGCTGACTGGTGATTCCTTTTATACTACCAATCAGCATTGTGTGATTGCTGGGTTTTCCAGCGATCACAATTGGCAGCGGCTTTTCTGCCTTCTTGGTCTTGTTTGCAGTTGCCGCAGGGCTCTCAGCAATCGCTTCCCGTTCAGTCCCTACGCTGGTGTTGTGAAGTGTTGGAGGCTCATCTACAATTGGCGGCTGGATGGGCGTGAATCGGTTTTTCAGCGTCGTGGAGGCCTCTGGACCAACAATCGACGTACTCCACGCCACTGTCTTTCGCGGGACGACAAATCCGTCATCCGCTGCGCCCGCTGAAGTCGCATGCAACACCTCTACAGTCTCCTCCATTGCTGATTTCTTTGGAGCCGGGGTTGGTGACTCTGGCGATGTTGGGTCAGACTTGGGCACCCTATCCCTTTTCTTGGTCCTGGACCTAAGGAAATAGCTCCCTTGGGAGCCCTGATCCGACTTGGATTCTATAGAGCTTCCGGGATTCATCAATCTTATCGAGCAAACCCGGTAGTTGCCCGATAAGGAATGTTTTAAATTTTATTTAAAAAACGCACAATACAGATAACGAAAACAATTTTATCGAAAATGTCGCACGATTTCGCTTCGTATCACGTCCACACTCGGCAAACAACGATTGGAGACTTTGTATTTTATAGAAATTATAGCGCATTCACCACTATGCCCTTAAGTGTCTATTTTATTGACAACAATTTTATTGGTTAACTGTCTTTAAATGTTTTTATAGACTTTTCCACTGTTTATATCCCCTATTCCTTAAATTTCCCTACTTACCCTCGCATCATAGGGTATTTTCTTCGTGGTCTCCTGATTGACTTGCCTTTTTAAAGTCCTCACAAGTTTGGAGCAGTTTGATTTTGTCCACTGGTGCAAAACTGGGCCGATTTTTCGGACCAGTCGACTTTCGTCCGCACTATGTTTATCGCGAAATGTTCCAAATTTTTCAGTGATAATCCGCACTCGATTGCTTTCCGAGGGCCAATTTTATACTGTATATTTACTATTTTTCGATTAAAACTAATTATTCTACACTATTAACTAACTTATTCCACTATATTTGTCCGCTGTTTCCAGGTCGCACTACTAACTAGCTTATTGTCTTACTATAAACCCACTCTGTCCTTTCTATAATCTAAATTTTACCATGAAAATCGCCGTCTTTTATTCTGCACCTCTGGAATATCGACCGCTCGGTTTAAATGCCAGATGTTAACTGGAATACAACTGATGATACTGGACATTGTATACAGCAGACATTCCAAAACTTTCCACTACAAAGATAGCACAATACGCGGATGATACGGCTATCTACACATCGTCTTTCTATGCTCAGGCTGCGAAATCTCGCATTGCACATCACCTGAGTTTATTGACGCCGTATTTCGATAAATGGAAACTTAAAGTGAATCCCAGGAAGACTTATTACGCAAATTTATTAACAATAAAATCCTATCGCCACTCATGGTCCAAAATACTCCAATCCAGCCAGTAAAAGAGGTGAAATACCTGGGATTCAAACTAGACGTCCGACTTCATTTCAACAAGCATGTTGACTATGCTGTACAAAAGGCTTTCATGGCCCGGAGAAAGTTGTACTCTCTTCTGGCGCCAAATTCATTTGTGTCACCTCAAAACAAACTTCTGCTCTACACCTCCACCATCAGGCCCATACTGACCTACGGCTCCCCTATCTGGCACTCTGTCTGTGATTCCACGAGACGGCGTGTTCAAAGGGCCCAAAATAGGTTCCTGAGAGGCGTCCTATCGGCTGACTACACCAGAATATCCGAAATGCACGAAGCTACAGGGATGGCCTATATAGCCGACTATATAGATACCATCGCTGAAAATTTTTTATCATAGCGGAGTGCAAGGCTCAGTCCTTACGCGAAATATCACCCAAGTAAGAGCAAACAATCGGCCGACCCATGGTTCCCTGTATAAGCGACTTCCCATTTTTCATGAGGATTTTGTCCCTGACAGTACGTGACGACAAACAAACATTGCCTACCAAATGCAGACAGTCGTTTCTAGCAGGCTGGAAACGCACAAATCCATCATAACGTGACTTGAAGGGTTCGTCGGGCGGGGGCGGATGGATTTGGTCATCTAGTTGAAACTGCCGGGGGTTAACGCCACGGCTGACAGTATCAAACTTAAAGGTCGAAGCAAAAGGGGTTTTTGGCTTCCCTTCAGGAAGACCGTTTTATCTTAATGAATGCCCCTCGAATAAAACCAAAACCGCCACTTCAAGACTATCTCCTGACGTTGTCGTGCGTATAGCTAGCTCGGGAATGTCCATGTTAGGGCACTGCCCAGGTAATGGACGACTTAGCGCGCCTATTTAGATCATGGGCAAAGAGCAACCGGCCGAACATCTGGCCAGACATGAGAGTTGACTTATGTTTTTTTTAGCTTTGCTTGTGAATTTAGTAATGTGAATGTTTAATAAATTTTATCTATCTATCTATCTATCTATCTGTCGGATTAAAAAACGCCCCTTCAACTTTCCAGCGAGTCATGGACAATGTTTTAAGAGGATTACAAAATGAAATTTGTTCCGTTTACTTTAATTCTTTTTAGTACCTCATTAGACGAACACATAGTCAGACTCAAATCAGTATTTGATAGACTCCGAGAAAGTAACTTCAAAATCCAATTAGATAAATCAGAATTCTCGAAACAAACTGTTCAATACCTTGGTTATATTATAACACCAAACGGAGTAAAACCTAATCCAGACAAAATAGCTGTTATGAAAAAATTCCCCATACCAAAAACACAAAAAGACATTAAAGGCTTTCTAGGAATATTAGGTTACTACAGACGATTTATTTATAATTTTGCCAAGATTGCAAAACCATTAACTAAATGCCTCAAGAAAGGAGCAGCCGTTGTTCATAATGAAGACTTCTAAGTGATCTAGAAGAACAAATTCTAAGGATTAAAAATCATCATGAAGGAAAGACCAATCATCGTGGAATTAACGAATCAATCGAAAGATTAAAAAAAGCTGTGATTGGAAAGGAATGAAAGAATCAGTTACTAACTACATAAACCAATGTGATATATGTAATAGATCTAAATACGCTAGGAAGAAGCCCTATTATGTACCAATAATGCTTACTGAGACACCATCAAAACCTTTTCCAGTAATTCACATTGATGTATTTACATTCGAACGTCGAGATTATCTCACATTAGTAGATGCTTTTTCGAAATTCGCCCAAGCAATCTTCATTCCTGGTAAAACTGCAATTCACACATGAAAAGCACTAATTAAATACTTTTCATCTTTCGGAATCCCTGAAAATATAATTCTTGATAATGGATCAAATTTTAACAACGAAGTATCAAAAGAAATGCTTAAGCTTCATAAAATAAGAGTGCATTTTTCTACACCATTACACCCACGAGTCAAACTCTATAATTGAACAATTCCACTCTACTATTATAGAACATTTGAGAATATTGAAAAATATGTATCCCAAAGAAAGTGAAACAGACTTGATGGACTATGCAATAATTGGTTACAACAATTCAATTCATAGCTCAATAAAGTTCACGCCATTCGAACTAACATTTGGACACACTAATGCTAGAAACCCGAATGAAATATTTATTCCCGAAACATTTTACACAGATTATTCTGAAGACCATAAAGAAAGACTCAAAGCCATTTATGAAAATGTATCTGGAAAGCTAAAAACTGGAAAAATAAAAGTAAAATCAAAAATAAATAATTTGGGAGATGAAAATAAAGAATTTTCACTAGTACAAACTGTGTATAAAATAAATCCAAATTCAAGGAATAAAGGCAATAAAAAATTCTTAGATCTCTACATTCTACTAGAAAAATTAGAACATAACAGCGTTAAAATAAAAAATAAAACAAACCAAATTAGTAAACCAGAAATAACTCATATCAAAGAATTAAAGAAACCTTCCCTTGTTACAGATTATCCATCTGTGTCTACACAGCAAGATTAGACTATCCAATCTATCACAAAATCAAAGATAATTCTGGATTACTACCAATAAGGTTAGGAAACGTATTGGACAGTAATACAAATTTTTGATGTAACAAATATAACCAGCGAATTTGAAAATTTAAAACATCTATATTATAAAATGCCTGAAACAAGCATCACAAAAGAACCCAAAACTTAGAGCATTCAACAACATTATTACAAATCGAATTGAGAAAATTGAATCACAAATGCTTCAACTCAACCCATTGAGAAATTCAAAAAGTAAAAGAGGTATAATAGATGGACTTGGTTCAATAATAAAATCTATAACAGGCAACCTAGATCAAAACGATGCCGTTAAATATGATGAAGCTATATCATTGCTAACAAACAATCAAAATAACTTTAACAGCATAATTAAAGATCAAGTCACTCTCGTTGAACACACAATAAGAAAATTTCAAAACGAAACAATCTCGATCACAAAAAATCAAGTAATGTTGAGAAATCGAATACTAAAATTGGAAAACTACATGAAAAAAGCAGATAAACAAAATGTTGAATTCTATCAGTACATCGTGAACTCTCAACTGGCTCTAACATTACAGATCAGATACGATTTGTTTGAACGAATAGAAAACGCAATTACCTTTTCAAAGCTAAACGTTGTACACAATTCAATTATTGATACAACCGATTTAATAAATGAATTATTGAAGATACAAGCGGATCTAAAAAATAATAGACTTCCATTCAAAGTATTCCCACAGAACATCCTACTTCTAGAAAAAACAATTCAAATCAAAAGCTATTCCAAAGGTAATAAAATCATTTTCATTCTCGAAGTACCAATAGTTGAGATCGAATATCATTTGTACTCTCTCCCAATCAAAACCCAAAATAATTTCAAAACCATCATTCCACAATCCAAATATCTAATCCAAAAAGAACATTATTTTGCACTATTCAACGAAAAATGTAAAGAAATCACGAATAATGAGTTTATCTGCCAAGAAGTCCACATATCAAAAATCAATGAAGATCTACCCCTCGAGGTTCAACTAATGAAATATGCCAACAACATAACGAAGTGCCTACAAATCTCCACCCAAGCTCCAGTAACTAAAATCATGAAAATCGAACGAAGCCAATGGATCGTCATCACACCCTCCACAGTGATTGCAACTCAACGATGTGACTCAATTAAAGACCTTTAGAGGGTAGTTATGTGATAGAAGTTTTGGACCAATGTGAAATAATAACTGAACATATTGTGTTAAAGTCTTATCAAAGTTCAAAGCCACAGTATTAAACATACTTTTACCAACATTAGACATTATAGTGGAAAATAGTGAAATCAGTAACTCTCATAATGACTTAGTGCTCATATCAATTGATTTAGACGGAACAAGAGACTTTTTTAATTTAATCAAAAATCAAAAATGAAAAATCAACAAAATAAATGAAATGCCTGTTCATTTTCATAAAATCAGTTTTTGGATGATTATTCTGTATTGTGTAATAATATGTGCAATTTGCTATAGTATTTCGAGATACATTCTAAGAAAAAGTAAACTACCAAACCCAGTACAAGAAATTCGACTGGGTCTTCAAGAAAGCAGAGGACCCTTCCAACTTCGAAGATTGTGGACTACCCCATGGTTTTCATCTAAGGCCGGAGGAGTTAAGATACCAAACCAGCTTACACAACGCACGTGGCAGGATCCAGCTCAGTACCCATGTCAGCAGCAAACTCATCTTTTTCTGCCTATTTAATAATATTTCATAATGAAAATTACGTCTTTATTGTTCGATTGCGTCTGAATAAAGAACCTGTAAACCGTGTATTTTAAAAAGTATTGTTTCCGAGACTCGAATCTAAGTGACGCAAGCGATGGCGAACATTACGAAAATGTTATAAAAGAATTAAAACAAAATCAGATTGATATAGCGGAAAGTATAAAAAACCAAAACACTATATCTACAAGAGTCATAGACGCTTTCAACTCTACGATTTACAAAATAAATAAGAATGACTATTTAATCGAAGCAAAAGTTAAGCAAGTTGGCCTCATCGTTCAGAAATCAACACATCGTGAAAGTAACTATTTTATTCGAGACACCTTACATCAAATTATTAACATTTAGGAAATTATCGATTCTCTATTACAAGATATTGAAAACTCGTTAACATTTCCAAAATTAAAAATAATGCTCCCAATCATTATAAAACTAAATGATCTTTCAGTAGAACTTAAAACTCTCGAAAAGCGTATAGCACCTAAACAATTACCTTTACCCACCACATTTATGAATATGTTTATGTATGAAAATGTTATTGATATTGACTGTTTTGTATTAAACAATAAAATTACATACTTGTTAAGAGTACCAATAACAAACCTATTAATTTCGATTATTTCCATTTGTATTCTGTTCCTATAAAACATCAGAGTCTGTTTAAGGTTGTTATTCCTCGCGACAAGTATTTAATTAAAAATCAATTGCACTACACATATCAACAAGAACCATGCAAGAAAATACAGCCAAACACATTTCTTTGCAATAAAGAAGAGCTGAACAAAGTTGGAAAGGGCAGTTCCTTGCGAAGTGCAATTGCTGCAATCGTCGAAATATACATCAGCATGCGGACAAGTTGACGCAAGCATCAAAGATCCCATAATAAATCAATTAGATGCAACAAATCAATGGATTTTGTTATTCCCTGAAGAAAATATGCTGGATCCCATATGCCCAAATCAACAAGATCACAAATGCCCATCGGGAACGTATTTAGTCACCATACCTACCGGATGTCAGATGAAATCATAAGACACCTCAATCACCATTAGCCAAACGGTTACGGAATCCAACAGACAACAACCAATCATCTTTCCCGACTTCGAAGAGTAGTAGCCAATTGAATTCTTTCCCACATTGAATCTGAGTTTCCACCTTCAAGACGTCAAATTAGATGAACTTCATAAATTAAGAAACAAAATTGAAAACAACCACCTAAACTTGTTCTTCAATCAAATAACAAAAACCCCAAGCTTGTGGGCAATTTTCATTTATGTCGTTCTGTTCCTGCTACTGCTACGATGTACACTCAAGAAGACCGAATCAACCAGCTCACGTATCGAGCTACCCCTTCAGCAGGTGCAGTCTAATCTAAGGAGGAAGGAATTAGCTGACCACCTGTCCCCATAAATTGATGAACCAGCAGATCATATGTCCGTTTGGAGACAATAATTACCAAAGAGATGTGCGGAGGCCAGTCAGTCAGAAGTAGGCAGTCAACCAGTAATTTTTATGAACTATTTGTAATCTAACGAAATAAAATTGTTTTTTAAAAACGGCTCTCGCCGGTATCATTAGTTAATTCATGAATACAGACCTGACCTACCGCAAAACAGCTAATGTCATGACGACATCACTAATGGCGCGCATTGTTCAGGAAGCTCTGATTCTGTGATCATTTTATCGACAAAATTTATTTCGCTTTTATCAGTGGACTCAATTTCAAATGGTTTATTGAATGTTATTTTCACAGGGTTATCTTTAACATTGGTTATCATGGTGATAGCATGGGAGTCAATTTCAGTCATGAAATCCTATCTTAGGTACAGTTATGATTAGAGGGCGGAAAATATGCAAAGTGCATATCTATACATTTTTTGCATATTTTATCCAATTTCATGAAAAATTGCATATATCTAAAAAATCTGTATATTTGTGCATGTTTGAAGATTTTTCTTTTCATCTTAATGAAATATTATCGAAATTCCATAGGCGGGTGTAAAGTAGGCACTAAATTTATAAGTTTACCTGCCTTTTATTGCATATCATTTATTCACTACCCTGGAATGTCTCGAGTTGAAAAGCCCTAAAACGTCTCAAATCGGCCAAATATTACGTTTTTGAAGCGTCAATAAAGAACCAGCGCGTCGTCTTTTAAGTACCGGCATCTTTGTATTCGGACGCGGTGTCCGATGTCTATGAAAAACAAAGACGCCGTCGACTGTTTAGTTCAGTTTGTCGATATAATTTATTGTGAAAGCAGTGTTTTGAAAATATTTATTTGATTTCAAAATGTCTAAAGCCCCGAAAACTTTTTCGTGGATTAAAAATTTTTGTGAGTTGGAGCTTAGTGGAGATAAAGTATTTTGCAAAGCTTGTGGGAAAATCGTAAGTATTATACCTATAATTTTATAATCGCTACTGGTTTAGTTTTCAAAACATAAATTTTGAGATAGTTAAAACCAGCTGTAAAAGTTCGAGCAAAACTTTCAGATCTCAACTTTTTATCCTTTATCGATTAACATGTAGTTTGTAACTTCAATTATTTTTTCTTTGAACCACTCACCAGAACTTAAATGATTTTTTGTCACAGATTGTCTGTGAAAAGAAGTTCCAAGTGGATCAACATTTGAAAACATCTATGCATAAAGCCAAGTTGCAAAAGATAAAATCTGGTCCCGTTCAGCAGTCTGTGAAAACAACATTTCAAAATGTCGGAGACAAAACAAGAAGCGAAACGGAGGTGTTTCATCAAGACTTATGCAAAGCTTTAGTCGCGGCGAATATTCCTTTAAAAATGCTTCAAAATACCCAATTCAAAGAATTTTTACAAAAATATTGTAAGCAAAAACATCCCTGACGAATCTACCATAAGAAAGAAGAATGTGAATATAGTATATAAAACGGTAATACAGGAAATTAGAGTTGCTCTGGACAATCATACCTTTCATATTACTGTTGATGAAAGCACGGATGCTTGTGGTCGATATATCGCACATCTTATGATTGGAGCCTTACAAGAAGATAATCCGAGTAAAGCCTATTTAATTTCTTCAAAAGAGTTAGACAAAACTAACAATATGACAGTAACCCGTTTTATTCAATCATCGTTATCAGAATTTTTCTTGCCAAATGCAATCCCAGCAGAAAAGTTTTTGGTGTTTTTGTCTGATGCAGCACCTTATATGGTAAAAGTGGGCCAAAACTTAAAAATATTTTATCCTAGTATGGTGCATGTCACTTGTCTTCTACATGGAATAAACAGAGTTGCAGAAACGATCAGAACTGAATATCCGTTGGTAAATAAACTAATTTCAAATGTAAAAAAAGTATTTTTAAAGGCACCTCTAAGAGTGCAGCTATATAAGGAGCGATTGCCAGGCGTAAGTTTACCTCCGGAACCCGTAATTACCCGGTGGGGAACATGGATTAAAGCCGCGATATTCTACGCAGAACATTTCGAAGCTATTAAGGAATTAATTTTAGATATAGAGGACAACTCGCAGTGTGTAGTGCAAAGTCAATTAATGGTGAAAAATGCGGATGTAGCCAAGCAACTTGTTTTTATTAAAATTAATTTTAGTTTTATACCAGATATAATAGTTTTATTAGAAAGTAGGAATTTAAGTTTAAGTGAAGCTATTAATTTTGTTCAAGCATTTTCCGCTCAATGTAAAAAGGTTCCCGGAAATATAGGTGTTAAAGTTACAAAAAAATTAGATGCTACTATAGAAAAGAATGAAGGTTTCAAATCTTTAGAGTCAGTAAACAGTATTTTTGTTGGTAAATCATCCAACGCAGGACGTCTTAAACCGAGCTTCGTGGTGACAAGACGTGTGTGCATATTTAAAGCAAAGTTGTTTACGCGCAAAGAATTTGAATAATTCTTCAATTATAAACAACCGCATTTATCGTTCAACGAGAATATACGAGTGGAATTCAAACGAAAGGATGAATCCTGGGAGTTCGCAAGAATCCGAATCGGATTATGCCTCCCAGGATGGTGGGTTCAAAAAGCCACAATCGAAACAACGGGGCAGAAAACCGAAGACGACCCAGCCAACCCAGCCACCCAGCCAACCCCCACAACCCCCACAACGCCAACACCTGAGGCCAAACGAATAGCTTTGGACTATCAGTCTACAACCAATAAAAACCAAACAACAAACAGCAAAACAACATCAACAAGATTTCCCACGTATTCGCACACATTCACAGCGAACGCATTATCGACCATCACCAGAGTCCAACTTGCAATCAGGTGGGAGGAACTCAACCCCAACAACAAGGATGTGATTATCAGACAAGATAATTACTTCCTAATTAAAACCAACCAGGAGGACAAAACATCAAAAATTTTACAACAACTAAAACAAGAAAACACTGTAACAAGTTACAAATTACAAAAAAACGATAACCTCCCACTAATCCGACAACAAAAGTCAGGTCACCACCATATTACACCATCATATTCAGTCGTCGCCACTGGGGTCGACCTGGACATTGAAGACAGCATGTTTCTGGAACGCCTGGAGCAGCAGGGCTTCAAAATAAGGTTCTGCAGGAGAATTATCTCGCGAGAGCGCAACGCACCAACACTCATGTTGAGGTTAATAACCGGCGACATATCCACATACGAAAGGTTGATGAGCGACCGTGCGGTTCATTTTTTGGGCCGCATTTTCAAAATCACCGAAAGTAAACCACCAGCACCCGTGCCTGCGCCGTGTGGCAAATGCAACCTATTCAGCCACAAAACTGAAGATTGCAAACAATCGCCAAGATGCAACAAGTGCCAGGGACCCCATCCAACTTCCAGGTGCGAGTCGCCACTGCCAACCAAGTGCGCAGCATGCAACTCAGAGGACCACGCAGCATGGAGCATGAAGTGCCCAAAACGACCGACAGCCCCAATCGTCGGAATCCCAAACGTTAAAATAAAATGTGTTAACAAACGTACGTCCGAGATTGCGGAGACAACGACAGTGGCAAGTAGAATACACACACCCATTACAACACATGACCACATCATAAACAAATACAAACATCAACTTAACAAGACAAACAATACCAACAGAGACGAACTACTAAAAAAACTACGAAAACAATTTATAGAAGACTTCGACATCGACACCTCAGTGGTTTTCTTCGGGAACCATGTCTACATATTAATGTTTGACATGCTCCTGTCCCGAGGGACGCTCTCCAACGGAACCCTGCGAACAGGTGAGACAGACGGTGACAAAAGTACAAGATTCAATATGAAAGTACTTTACGCGAACATCAACGGACTTAACAGTAAAAAACCACTTATTTACAACTACATAGAACAAAACGACACAGACTGCTGCATATTTGTAGAGACTAAAACCAAACTAGGACAAACACCAACGTACAGAAATTGGCAGTATATCTATAGGCATGGAAATACCATCCATCATGCCAGGGGCGGGGTCGCAGCTCTCCTAAAACCAACATATAAACTTGGAAGAGCAAATCCTCCCTCCCTCAACAACCCTTTGAACGACTGTCTACACTTTACGCTACCCTACTTAAACGACCTGATACACATATTTCTGACATACATACACCCACACTCCAACCTAGAACAAAACATACTGACTAAAGCGAGCATCTATAAAGATGCAATAATTGTAGGCGACTTTAATATGAACAAAAGCAAAACGAAACAGCTTAAAAGATTTCTACAAAATTCCGACTTTATAAAACAGCACACCCCACCAACTTTTCTGATGCCCGCAAACCCAGACTCAACACCAGACGTTCTACTGCACACAAAAAACTTGACAAACACCATCAACAACATAAACTTAACCAACGAGCTGGGATCCGACCACCTGGCTATTACGTTTAACATAGACTTACAACATACGCAACCTACCTCCAATACACCTCCTATAGAGAAAAACTTAAACCTAACAAAGACTGACATAGACAAAGTGAAACAACATATACATGACTACATTCAATCACAAGCACAGCACATTTCAATAGAAACCATACAACAACAACTTTCACTAGCCATAGGAAAATTTAGCCCGGAAATAAAAAATGCTTTCTACCGACATACACTACCCAAATACATACTGAGACTAATAAAACATAAGAGAGAACTGTATAGACTATATACAAACACTCAAAATAACGACCTAGAAAAGACAATGAACCAACTTAACAGAAACATTAAAACTATGATTGGACAATACCGACAAGACAAATGGCTAGAAACATGTAAAGAAATACAGAAGGACAAAGGCAAAACATACTGGCGAAAAATTAAGAAACTGGCGCAATACAGGAAGACTGGCACTACTGACACAATTGACGAAAACGGAATAGAACGCTACACAGACAAAGAGAAAGCGGACGCATTCGCCAGACACTATCAAAGGGCCTTCAGCACATCGACAAACCCTAACTTCGACACTGACAACTGGAACTTGATCAACGACTGGTACTTGAATTATTTTAACAACTCACCAAACTATGCCTGCACACTGATCACAGACACAGAGTACGATGAAGCCCTAGCGCACATCAAGAACACTGCACCGGGGAAAGATAAAATTAAGGCAAAAGTCTTGAAAAGCCTAACTCAAGAAACACACAAACTGATCCTAACTGAATTGAAAAACTGCATCACAAATGGCAGAATCCCAGAAACATGGAAAAACGGCTTAATAATCCCTATACCCAAAAATGGACTGGACAATACACAACCGAGCAACTAGCAGACCAATTACACTACTTCCAGTACTAAGCAAAATTTTTGAATACATAATAAAGCAGCGGCTTGAAAAAGTGATTGGAAAATATATACCTACCTACCAATTTGGTTTCAAACAGCACCACTCGACTGTTCATCCGCTCTTTATTTTGGCCAACAATATACAAACTACCCACCTAACTGACAGAAAGACAGCTTGCCTGTTTATGGACATTAACAAGGCTTTTGACAGTGTCTGGCATAGAGGCTTACTCTACAAACTATACAAACTACACACACCAACATATCTACTACACACCATAAAGAACTTACTAGAAAACAGACAACTACAAGTACGAATTGACAAAACACTGTCATTTTCTTTTTCCCCTGAACAAGGGCTCCCTCAAGGATCCCCGCTCTCACCGTTTCTCTACAATATATACTGCCATGACATATACAATTACAACTTACCAGACAAAAATCAAATTGACAGATCGGCATACATATTACAATACGCAGACGACAAACAGGGCAATATTTAAAGAAAGGAATATACGAACATAAGTATAGCTTAAGAAAGGTTAGCGAAAATGCAATAGCATTAGCACAACATGCACAACAAAAGTTGCATGATTTTGATTTCGATAACACACAAATATTGATCAATGAGGACAACTATAATAAGAGAAGAATCCATGAAAAGATACAAATTAAGAAACATCAGGATGCAATAAATTTCAGATCAGATACAGACAATCTTAGCTCTGTGTATCATACGCTAATTAGATGATCGCATGTATGAACTGATTGGATCAGGTAAATGAAATGTAAACAGCTGATCTTGAAAAATTGCCAAGCAATTCGTAGAATGCAAAGAAAAGACGAAAGATAAACAGTTTTTTTGTTTCGCTCGCTTGATATCGAATAAATTATGGAAAATTCAGTGACCAGTCAAATGTGAAGTTGGTAGCAACTATATACGTAAGTCAAATTTAGATCTCTAAACAATAGATTCTAGTCTTTTCCCGAACATGTTTATCCCGACTCATCACCTGAGAACAAAGGTCCCAAATTGTACTTTTTAATATGTGTGTGATTTGAATTTTAATAGGTTAATTTTGTGAATGTGTTTTTTTTATTTTTAATTAAATTGATAATAAATGTAAAATGTATATTTTAGACAAACTGATGATGGTGGAGAAAGACACCGAAACGTATTTGTAACATTTTAAATAATAAACAATAAAATTGACTGAAACTAAATTCTTTATCCATTTTTCATTAGTCCTATATTTGTTTTCTATACCATGTTTTTTTGTTACCAATGTTTCTAATTTGTTCCTTTGTTTTGCCTTGATATTGTTGAACACAGTTTCGTACTTCTGCTCTTGTTGTTCATAAAACGTTTTTAATTCATTGTGACGATAGTTAGCAACATAAATGCCCCAACTTACCAATTGTCTAAATACCTGTCAGCTGTGTTGAGTAATATATTGGGAAATTCACAATATCACATTAGAGACTCATGGAGCTTCTGCGAATTTATAAAAAAACAGAAGATACCTGAGAACTATCGCCTAATATCGCTTGATGTGGTATCGCTATACACAAACGTCCCGGTAGATTACTCAATACAGTGCATAAGAAATAAATGGTCTGAAATTAGGGAATATACATCATTGCCCGAAGGTGAATTTATTGGGGCGGTAGAGCTGTGCCTTAAGTCCACGTACTTCCGGTACGAGGACAATTTCTATTGGCAAATATATGGAGTAGCTATGGGGTCCCCCATAGCTGCAACAATTGCAAACCTTGTAATGGAAAGTCTGGAAGAAAAACTAATACCTGATTTAGACTTTAAATGTGGATTTTTTAAAAGATACGTGAATGACTGCATAATGTGCCTGCCAAACCAAAAAGTTCAATACACACTAGATAAGTTTAATGCATTCCATGAAACCATTAAATTCACCATTGAGGAGGACAAAAACAGAACTTTAAACTTTTTGGATATGACGGTTATGTATGACAATAATGGGGAAATAAAAACAAACTGGTACACAAAGGATGTTTGGTCTGGTAGATACTTGAATTACCAATCATATGCACCTATACAATATAAATGTGTGCACCTATACAATATAAATTATTGTGTACCTAAATATGTGCACCTATACAATATAAATTATTGTGTGTATATTGTGTTATATAAAAAAAAGTGTGCTAACAGCTCTTACTGATAGAGCGATAAAGTTAGCACATTGTGGATACAGACAAAAAAATATTGAAAAAATAAAAAAGGTACTAATAATGAACAACTATCCCAAAGAATTCTTCGAACCAATTATAAAACAAAGAATTAATAAAATATACAATGCAAATAAATGGAACAACATAAATAATATAAAAAAGAAAAAAGAGGGTGAAATCAGGTATGTATCATTACCACACATCAACACAAAAATAAAAAATGTTTTAAACCGCATAATATTACTATAGCGAGAAAAACTAAAAACAACTTGGCAAAAGAGTGTTTTACAAAATTTAAGCCTAGAAGCGATAAGTTGGACACACCTAACGTAATATACAAGATTGACTGTTTGAACTGTGACAACACATACATAGGACAAACAGGGCAATATTTAAAGAAAAGAATATACGAACATAAGTATAGCTTAAGAAAGGTTAACGAAAATGCAACAGCATTAGCACAACATGCACAACAAAAGTTGCATGATTTTGATTTCGATAACACAAATATTGATCAATGAGGACAACTATAATAAGAGAGGAATCCATGAAATGATACAAATTAAGATACATCAGAATGCAATAAATTTCAGATCAGATACAGACAATCTTAGCTCTGTGTATCATACGCTAATTAAATGATCGTATGCATGAATTGAATGAACCTGGTAAATAAAAATTAAACAGCAGATATTGAAGAATTACAGAGCAATTCCAAGAATGCAAAGAAAAGGCGAAATATAAACAGGCTTTTGGGCCCTCGCTCGATATCGAATAAAATAGGTAACCAAATGTAAAGGTAGAAACATCTAGACATGTAAGTCAAATTTAGATCTCTAAACAATAGATTCTAGTCTTTTCCCGAACATGTTTATCCCGACTCATCACCTGAGAACCAAGGTCCCAAATTGTACTTTTTAATATGTGTGTGATTTGAATTTTAATATGTTAATTTTGTGAAAGTTTTTTTTTTAATTAAATTGATAATAAATGTAAAATGGATATTTTAGACAAACTGGTGATGGTGGATAAAGACACCGAAACGTATTTGTAACATTTTAAATAATAAACAATAAAATTGACTGAAACCCAGGAATAAATTGGAATGATTTTAAATAATAAACAATAAAATTGACTGAAACCCAGGAATATATTGGAGTGAGTTATACATATTATTCTGTAGTTTCACTGATGGCATGTAACACCTCAGCACTTAAACAATATATATATTCTAACAAAACTGTTAAACAGTCAGTTGTATCTAGAAGCTGAATCCAAATCAATCGAAAGTAAAATAAATTTGAATTAAAAACTCCCTTTCCAAGGTAGCGATTTTAACTCTTCTGGCATTTGAGCGCGTTCGAAATCAGTATAATGTGAAATGCCTAATCCGCTTGTTTCGGTCACTGGGATTTTTATTTCTTTTGTAACATTAGAAGGAATGATAACTTTGGATGGTTTAAATTCTTTTTGATTGGGATAGGTCGTTGACTTATGAAATGACTTTGAAAATGTAGTGGTACGATACAATTTTTTTTCTGGTTGTAAAAAACTTCTTTTTTAAAAACCGTTTATTATACAAACCAAAATGTTTTAGAACAGCGAGATGTTACTGCCTTACCTACTGACTTAGGACTCATTACTCATGTCGAATGCGCAGCTTATATAGTAATTCAATGCTGGATCGACAGTTATGGTGTGAAATACATAGTGATCCGCATAAGTGGTCATATAACTATACCTTGATTCGTTTCTAAAGTCAGAATTTTTAAGTTGATGTTGGCACCCATGTTCTTTAAGAAATCAATACCAAAAGTCTTTTTTAAAACCAACATCAATTAATGCTAATTGAATTGAATAGATTCAATTAATGCTAATTCTACCGAATTCAGTTTTTCTCCATTTCCAAGTTTCGTGAGAGCATTGGAGAACATGCCATTTGCTTATCTTATAACTTCGGTGTGTGCATAAAATTTCAAATCGCGCCACACCGTCGGCCCAGTCATTCTACGTTTTATTTGCTTATATATCGTATTTTATATAGCGTATGATATTAAATCACGCACTCTGTGTTTCCGACGATACCGAATGCGACTTATTATTATATTATACAATTGACTTATGCCTCATGCTTTGACTATCTCTCGTGCGCTGCTGAGTGTCTCTCTCTCTCGCTCAGTCAATGAGTGGACCGAGCGTTACATAAGAACGTGACGGCTCAATCTTATTCAATACCCACAAACTCTCTACCTGCTTTATACTGTCTCGCTGTGCCGACTTTACCCGAAGGTGTGTTGCATAGCCGAGCGTGACGACTTAGTCAAATTTACAACCCACAAAATTTGCTAAACACTTCAAAAAATAAAGTTTGGGCTAGTTCGCGTCGAGCATTCATAGCAAACGGTCGTTTCTTCGTGTGCTAGTTATAGTTTTGAAGACGGAGAATTTGTAAAAAAAACGTTTATTAAGTATAAAATAAGACTGGTTACTACAAAGTTAGAAATAAGAATGAATATAAAAGCGAATAAATCTATACAAGTTAACTCTTAATTATCTAATGTCGATTAAGTTATTCTAATGATTAGCTGACATTCTGGGCAAATGTTCCTCGTATAGCCAGAGTCGTATTGGGATTATAATTCCTCCCTCCTTAAGAAATCTCAACGTCCTCCTTGATTATTTTTTGGAGAATTCGTTTGGAGACGGATTCCCTAATGGTCTTTCTGTAAACAACTATGCGGGCGACTATGACTAAAACTATTATACAAACGATAATGCCAGTTAAGGAATATTGTAAAACATCATAATTCGTTGGAAGATTGGAATATTGTAGAGGATCCATCAAATCGTTTTGCATCTCTATTGGATTGATAGAAGTTATCCAACCTCAAATGAATAGTTTCATTAGCGAATGGATGAAAATCTAGTTTCTCCTGAGTGATGCTAATATTGTTGTAAAATATATGTTGGAAAATTTTTGTGTTCCAATAATGATTTCACATTTACTTAATATTAAAATCCAATTTCTTATTAGCTGTTTGGTTATGTCGTTACAATTTGTAATTATTTCCGAAGATACATTAGTGCAATATAACAAATGTTTGTTTCGAGTGAAAAGAGCAATATCATAATTATTTACAAGCTTACAGAGTCTCGTAGCAACCTTGGTAGCGATAAGACGTGTCGAGTACGAAAGTATCCGCAGAATTTCGCCCCTGAGCGAAGCCATAAAAACTAATCAGTTTTACATTCAGTGTCGTGATTCTGTGAATCGAACTGAACAAAAGGATTGGTTGACAAATCAACAAAATATGGACATTGGGAACTCCCTAGAATCCGAATTGGACAGGGCCTCCCAGGATGGCGGCTTTATGAGACCGAAATCCAAAAAAAGAGGTCGAAAACCAGCAAAGGCAACCGTCACCAACCCTACAACCCCAACACAATAGTCCGAAAGACCCACACTGGAGCGACCATCAACTTCAGCCATCAAATCAACACCACCGTCATTCAAGGCAATTACAACACAAGATAAACGCCCAACATTCACTTCAACATTGATTGTATACACAACCACAGCAATCACGAGAGTACAACTAGCCCTAAAATGGGTAGAAAATGACGTAAACAACAAAGACATTGTCATAAAACAAGAAAACAACTTCCTGATCAAAACCAACAGCCCAGAAAATGCCACAAAAACTCTGCAAACTCTTATAGAGAGAAACATAATAAAATCTTTCAAACAAGCAAGCAGCACCTACAACACACAAATCCGACAGCCTTTTAGCAAACCCCAAATTACACCATCATATTCAGTCGTCGCCACTGGGGTCGACATAGATATTGAAGACAACATGTTCCTCAAACACCTGGAGCAGCAAAACTTCAGAATAAGATTCTGCAAGAGAATAATCTCACGAGAACGCAACGCACCCACACTCATGATAAGGCTAATAACCGGCGATATATCCACCTACGAAAGGCTAATAAACGACCGTGCGGTTCATTTTTTGGGACGCATTTTCAAAATCACCGAAAGCAAACCACCAGTACCCGTTCCTGCGCCGTGTGGCAAATGCAACCTATTCAGCCACAAAACTGAAGACTGCAAGCAATCACCAAGATGCAACAAGTGCCAGGAACCCCATCCAACTTCCAAATGCGAGTCACCACTGCCAACCAAATGCGCAGCATGCAACTGCGAAGACCACGCAGCATGGAGCAAGTGCCCAAAACGACCCACAGCCCCAATCGACGGAATACCAAACGTCAAGATAAAATGTCTGAACAAACGGACGACCGAGATTGCGGAGACGACGACAGTGGCAAGTAGAATACACACACCCATTACAACACATGATCACATCATAAACAAATACAAACATCAACTTAACAATACCAACAGAGACGAACTACTAAAAAAACTACGAAAACAATTTATAGAAGACTTCGACATTGACACCTCCGTTGTTTTCTTCGGAAACCATATTTAGATCTTAATGTTTGACATGCTCCTGCCCGAGGGACGCTCTCCAACTGAATCCTACGAACAATTGAGACAGACAGTAACAAACATGCAAGATTCAATCTGAAAGTACTTTACGCGAACATCAACGGACTAAACCATAAAAAGCCCCTAATTTACAATTACATTGAAGAAAACGACATGGACTGCTGCATGTTTGTAGAGACTAAACTAAAATAGGACAGACTTCAACATACAGGGACTTGCAATACATCTGTAGACATGGAAATTCCACCAACCACGCCAGGGGCGGGGCCCCAGTTCTTCTCAAACCTGTAACAAAACTAGGCAAAGCAAACCCTCCCCACCTCAACAACCCTTTGAACGACTGTCTACACTTTACCATACCCTACTTAAACGACCTTATACACATATTTCTGACATACATACACCCACACTCCTATCTAAAACAAAACATATTGGCCAAGGCATCAACTTTTCTGATGCCCGCAAACCCAGATTCAACACCAGACGTTCTACTGCACACAAGAAACTTAACAAACACCATCAACAACATAAACTTAACCAACGAACTTGGATCCGACCACCTGGCTATTACGTTTAACATAGACTTACAACATACGCAACCTACCTCCAGTACACCTCCTATAGAGAAAAAGTTAAACTTATCAAAGACTGGCATAGACAAAGTGAAACAACATATACAAGACTACATTCAATAGCAAGCACAGTCCATTTCAATAGAAAGCATACAACAACAACTTTCACTAGCCATAGGAAAATTTAGCCCGGAAATAAAAAATGCTTTCTACCGACATACACTGCCCAAATTCATACTGAGATTCATAAAACATAAGAGAGAACTGTACAGATTATATACATACACTCAAAATAACGAGCTAAAAAAGATACTGAACCAACTTAACAGAAACATTAAAGCTTTGATTGGACAATACCGGCAAGACAAATGGCTAGAAACATGTAAAGAAATACAAATAGACAAAGGCAAAACATACTGGCGAAAAAATAAGAAACTAGCGCAATACGAAAACACTAGCACTACTGACATAATTGACGAAAACGGAATAGAACGTTACACAGACAAAGAGAAATCGGACGCGTTCGCCAGACACTATCAAAGGGCGTTCAGCATATCGACAAACCCTAACTTCGACAATGACAACTGGAACTTGATCAACGACTGGTACTTGAACTATTTTAACAGCTCTCCAAACTATACCTATAAACTGATCACAGACACTGAGTACGATGAAGCCCTAGCGCATATCAAAAACACCGCGCCGGGAAAAGATAAAATTAAGGCAAAACTCCTGAAAAGCCTAACTCAAGAAATACACAAACTGATCCTAACTGAATTGAACAACCGCATCACAAATAACAAAATCCCAAAAACATGGAAAAACGGCTTAATAATCCCTATACCCAAAAATGGACTGGACAATACACAACCGAGCAACTACAGACCAATTACAGTACTTCCAGTACTAAGCAAAGTGTTTGAATACATAATAAAGCAGCAGCTTGAAAAAGTGATTGGAAAATATATACTTACCTACCAATTTGGTTTCAAACAACATCACTCGACTATTCGTCCCCTCTTTATTTTGGCCAACAATATACAAATGACTCACCTAACTGACAGAAAGTCGGCGTGTCTATTCATGGAGATTAACAAGGCCTTTGACCGTGTCTGGCATATGGGCTTACTCTACAAATTTCACAAACTCCACACACCAACATATCTACTTCACATCATAAAAAACTTACTTGAAAACAGACTACTACAAGTACGAATTGACAACACATTATCTTTTTCTTTTTCCCCTGAACAAGGACTCCCGCAAGGATCCCCGCTCTCACCATTCCTATGTAATATATACTGCAATGATATCTATAATTACGACTTACCAGACAAAAACCAAATAGACAAATCAGCATACATATTACTATACGCCGACGATACTGCATTAATAGTACACGACAAAACCACTGAAAAAGCGACTGAAATGTCATGGTTCTTTAAATGGAGACTAACACCAAACGCGTCAAAAAATCAACTTCTACTCACAAACCACCGACTCAACGCTGACTCCCCTACAATAATTGCAGACAGCCAAACGACAGAACCAAAGAATGACAAAAAATACCTAGCAACCACGATTGACCACAAACTTAAATTCACTATATACATACGAAACATGAGGACAGAAACAATAAAGAGAACAAAACACCTCCGATCACTAACCTTCAAATGACAGACGAATTAGCACAAACACCGCCACCAAAATATATAAAGCTATTTGTAGACCCTTGCTAGACTATGGACATATACTCATGACCAACGGAACAGAAAGGACAAAACGTTATATATAAACAACGGAACAAATTGCACTAAGACTAATAACACGAATAAGACACCCCCAAAACCCACTACACAACCCCTCCACCCAACTACTATACGAACGCACAAACATGGCAAAGATTTCGGAAAGACTCATACATCTGCAAACAAAATGGACAAACAACCCCTACAACTGGACCATACTGAATCCCCTTTGCCTTACATTACCAACCAGACAATCCCGCTTCCGTTTCCCTACATCGACGCTACTCGAACACTTACAAACGCAACTGACTACTGGACAATAAAATAATTTTTTCTTGTCATTAGAGTTGGAAAGTTTATTTAATAAGATTGTTAACCTAGAATAAGAGAATTTTCATTTTTTGTTTTTTATTTAGATTAAGACTACATGTATTAAACAAGGGCAGAAAGACCGTTAGGTCGATAGCCTTTTTTAGAAATAAAGATGTTTACTACTACTTACAACCTTACCAACTGTATGGTTATTAATATTATTTGCATTATAAATTTAATTTTTGCATAAACATTTATTATTAACACTGGTACACTTTTGAAACCATAAGTCATTACAATAATATTGACTAGGTGGTATCAAAATCAAGCGTTCTTTTGTGGGTACAGGATATACAATTTGCAATTTACACAGGTTTTTGGTAAATAATGGATTTTAACAACAAGATTGCTTCCTTGGCTGTTTGAATAAGTCCAGCTTGACAAGTTGAAATAAGTTCATAAATACGATCCAAGAGTCATAAACCCCATAACTAATTGGTCAGCGAGTTAAATGTTTAGTTGCAGCAATTCAGCAGTTTTAGCTTATAAGTACCAGTGTAACGTTTACACAATCAATTATTAGTCAATAGTCTTGGGACTTGCTGTAACTCGTCGTTTCAAAAATAAAACCTTTTTTAAAAAGGCACCTTGAGTGAAGAATTTAACTGGCGCTCCGGTCGATTTCAATCGTTCACTGAAGAAAAACCTCAAAAAACGAAGTTCAATAATCAGGGTACGGAACGATTTCAGAGTTCTGTCTAGCATCGACAAACTTATTGGAAATAATTAACGACTTCTGGGAACTTCTAGCATCGAGATTCCTCTAGACACAAACTAGGCTTAGTATGAAGATCACAACAATCTTCGCAGGACTACTGTAAGTGCTCATTCCTTTTTAAAACCCCTTTTCCCAATTGTTTTACTGTAATAGTGAATACAAAGGGAAAACCATTCGCTTTGTATAATTTGCACGTAATTTTATCAGAGAGCAAGCTTAATTTTACAATAATTTTCACGTTAGCTTTAACTTAAATTTTAAATAATATTTAATCATGAGTCGAGATATCGAACTATTAAGATATCAAGCGGATAACATAGCTCCTTTGACGGAAAACCGAAATCATTACATTCATTTATTTGTTCTTGTGGAAACTTACTAAGAAATGCTGAAAATCCAGCAGAGACCATTAATGTCATACTTTTCGACACAACCTTAGGAAAACTCAGAGGTAGAGCCGCTGAATTAGTTGGCACAAGAAAAGAATTAAATTCATGGGGACTAATTCGAAATGCATTAGTAATAACATTTTCTGATCAAAGAGGTTGATTGTTTGATCCAAGACCTAATCTCTGTATAACCTCACAAAAACGAGTCTTATATAAGTTTCGGTATGAGAATTCAAGACGCCCGAAGCCTCTTGTTTGCTAAATTAAATACATTAATTGTTGATGAGAGCCAAAGACGAATTAAAATAGAACCTTATGATAATTTGATGAATCGCTTTGAAAACATTCTTATCAGGCCTACAATATCATATGCGACTTATTGTAATACCTAAAAATCCCGAAAATGTGGAAGAAGCATTAGCATTTGCAACCGAAGAAGAAAATTTCATGAATTTCAGTAAAAATCGAAATGCAATGACACATAGTTCCATAATGCAACAACCAGAAAAGATTTTCACGCCACCTTCTAACACCCCAATGAGACCATTTTATAAACCAATTACTGAACCTCCATTTCCAAACCCAAATTTTGCAAGGCCAACACCCAATTTGCGAACAATTTCCAAAGAAATGAATTCCCGTCAACTCCAAACAACTTCCCAATGAGATTTTCACACTCAAATCAACAATATCTGAGTAATATTTTCAAACCTCCAGCCAATAATCAATAAAGACCACCATTCAATCTAACACAATTAATCGTAATCAACCAGCTTTCATTCCTAGACAAAGTAATGTTATTAGAAATCAACAACAGAGTAATCTAAATAACACAGACACCCCTATGGACACTGGTTCATATGTCACCTCAAGATCAAACAAACCAAAGTTCACATCCCAAGAATTTTACGCACAACAATTCAAGCTGGCAAACCCCGAAAATTTGGAACCAAAAATCCAGAGTGAAGTTTCTGAACCTCAATTTGACCAAGAAACTTATACCTGCATAAACCCTATTGATATGCCCGAATATTTGTGCAATCAATATTCTCAAAACCCAATTGGTACGGATTATTTAAACCCATATCAATCCAGCATGAACAATTTTAACATTGCACCTGATAACGAATATTGTTTCAATGAACCCGAGCCATATGAAAACTCAGGCTATAATAATGAAACACCAGCAAATGTTCCGCAGAATCAAGAGTTCACCGACCCAACGTAATACATCTAAAAAACATCCGATCTGACCTTCCACATGTGTTTATTCCCGAGATAAATGCATACTTTTTAATCGACACTGGCAGCTCACGAAGTTTAATTGACCCTCAAATTGCACATAAATTCTATCAAAGGTGTATTGCAAAAGAAAACTTCAACATTCAGACAGCCCAGTGCTATGACATTTCACAATGAAATAGCAAACATTCCAATCTTTTCAATTTTCAATGCCAACGGAGTTCATAAATTCTATCTATTCAAAATTTCCCAAAAATACGACGGTTTAATAGGCGCTGACATGTTAAATCAACTCAACGCTAGTATAAACTTAAGTTCAGGAAAAATTATCACCCCCTTTGCTGAAATCTCCTTTGTCTATGATAATTCCAGCAATAGGAACCATTTCACTGATTTTCAAGAATATTCAATCAAGATACCACCCAGAACAAACCAAATCATTAAATTGCCTGTAAAAATAAAACATAGACATGGAATCTTGAACTATACAAAATTCGGAAACAAAACTGAAATGCCCAAAGCTTTAGTCAACATTTCAAATAACTTTGCAATCACAACTATTGTCAACTCAGGAGAAAATCCAGTAAAACTAGTATTTTACGAACCTTTCGATATTGAACCAATCAATATTAACGAAATTAACTTCTATGATAACCATAACATCGAGGCTAATCACGAATTTAATTCAATTCAACTAACTAAAGTACAAGATAACCTTTAAAAGCCAATCTGCAAAATCTTCGTCTTGAACACTGCAACTCAGAAGATAAAACTTCTATTAGAAATCCTTGTATGAAATATCGAGACATATTTAATTGTGAGAACACCCCTTTAACGTTTACCAACAAAATCCAACACAAAATCAATCTAACTAAACAAAGTCCAATATTTACTAAAAGTTAGCTTTATCCGGAAATACATAAAGCAGAAGTTAAACAGCTAATTTTTAAAATGCTTGAACAAGGGATAATCCAAGACTCAATCTCACCCTGGTCCACCCCAATTTGGATCGTACCTAAGAAATTAGACGCATCAGGCAAAAATAAATGGAGAATGGTAATCGATTATAGAAAGCTCAACGAAAGGACAATTGATGATAAATACCCGTTGCCAAATATATCAGATATTCTGGACAAACTTGGAAGAAGCCACTACTTTACCACGCTAGACATAGCTAGTCGATTCCACCAGATAGAAATGCATCCCGAAGACATACAAAAGACAGCATTTTCGACAGAAAACGGTCATTATGAGTTTAAAAGAATGCCTTTCGGACTGAAGAATGCACCATCCACATTCCAACGCGTTATGGACAATATTCTACGAGGACTCCAAAACGAAATTTGTCTTGTATATCTTGACGACATCGTCATTTTCGGAACGTCATTACAAGAGCAAAATGATCGCCTAAAGCAGGTATTTGATAGACTCCGAGAGTCAAATTTCAAGATACAAATGGATAAATCTTAATTTAAAAAAAAGTACAATATTTAGGACATACATATTTAGGACATACAGCTGAAGGAGTAAAATCAAACCCAGATAAAATCGTAGCAATCAAAAACTTTCCTATACCAAAGACACAAAAAGAAATAAAATCTTTCTTAGGCCTTCTAGGATATTACCGACGATTTATAAAGGAGTTTGCTAAAATAACGAAGCCTTTAACAGCATGCTTAAAGAAAAATGTCACCGTCAATCATACTACAGATTTTAAAAGCTCTTTCAATCATTGTAAAAGTCTCCTCATAAACTCTCCAACTTTACAGTATCCAGATTTCACCAAACCTTTCACGCTTACTACAGACGCAAGTAATTATGCAATCGGAGCAGTATTATCTCAAGGAAATGTCCCCAACGACAAACCGATAGCGTATGCCTCCAGAACACTCAATAGTTCCGAATGTAGATATTCAACGATCGAGAAACAATTACTCGCAATCGTCTGGGCATGTAAATATGATGAATTAATAATTAGCAGGATGCGTATTATACGATGACTGTGTGCTTGTATATTAATTAACTACACAGTTTTAATAGATGTTTATGCATATGTCAAAGCATCCGTGCGCTTGGATTATTAGTAAAATATGCGATTTAACCTTAATGAACTAATCTTTATTATTGTAGCAGATCTTTATGAATAACATGTTTGGAATGTATTTTCCTGATACTGTTAAAGTGCGTCACTTGCAATTCTTTGCCTTCGGGGAAAACGTATTGTTAAAATTTATCTGTAAATAATGCTTAGTAATACTTCTTTGTTTTCAAAGTTTTTTCTGGCTTTCTTTGAAGTATTAATCTTAATAAACTTGAGCTGTTTAGAAATTACGCCGTTATGTACAAAAGTACAGGTTTTTCTTAGTTATTGCGTTGTTGTTTTATTTTACATTTTCATGTATTAAAGGTCAGGTACACTTGCTTCTTACAAGGATTTTCAAATTCTTCATGTTCAAACGTTGCTCGCCTTCCGTACTCATTACCTTGTTGATCTATTTCCCATTAGGCTTTTTAGGTACTTTAGAATGTTTTTTGTGTGTTCTGCTTGAGTTTGCTCAAGTTGCTCAGAGTTGCTGTTTGGTCTTTTGTAATAGTTTGTATCAGGTTTTTTTTTTGCATATGATATTGATACTCGCAGGCATTAATTCGTCTGTTTGGGATAGGTATGTTTCCTTTTTATGCAAGAATGATTTGACGACGATTTTATTGTAGTTGTAACTAGTGAGGCGTCCCTTGAGAACTCCAAGTAAAGTTCAGCAGTATATTTTTTTCCATTTGTACCATTTGTTATGCAAGATCGTTTCGTATATTTTCCTGACTGTACTCTAATTCATTCCAATGTATTCCTGGGTTTCAGTCAATTTTATTGTTATTATTTAAAATGTTACAAATACGTTTCGGTGTCTTTCTCCACCATCATCAGTTTGTCTAAAATATATATTTACAGTTATCATCAATTCAAACAAAAAGCTCTCACCAAAATTCACACATTAAAATACAAATTACACACATATTAAAAAGTGCATTAAGAACATTGGTTTTCAGGTGATGAGTCAGGACAAACATATCTGGGAAAAGACTAGAATCTATTGTTTAGAGATTTAAATTTTAATTTCAACTTACGTGTATAGTTCTTTACATCCTAACATTCAACTGGTCACTGAATTTTCCATATTTTATTTGATATCAAGCGAGCGAAACAGAAAACTGTATATCTTTCGTCTTTTCTTTGCATTTTAGGAATGCTTGGCAATTCTTCAATATCAGATGTTTACATTTCATTTACCTGGTCCAATCAGTTCATTCATGCGATCATCTAATTAGCGTATGATACACAGAGCTAAGATTGTCTGTATCTGATCTGAAATTTATTGCATTCTGATGTTTCTTAATTTGTATCATTTCATGGATTCTTCTATTATTAAATCAAAATCATGCAACTTTTGTTGTGCATGTTGTGCTAATGCTGTTGCATTTTCGTTAACCTTTCTTAAGCTATACTTATGTTCGTATATTCTTTTCTTTAAATATTTCCCTGTTTGTCCTAAGTATGTGCTGTCACAGTTCAAACAGTCAATCTTGTATATTACGTTAGGTGTGTCCAACTTATCGCTTCTAGGCTTAAATTTTGAAAAACACTCTTTTGCCAAGTTGTTTTTAGTTTTTTCCGCTATAGTAATATTATGCGGTTTTAAAACATTTTTTATTTTTGTGTTGATTTCTGGTATGTGCGGTAATGATACATACTTGATTTCACCTTCTTTTTTCTTTTTTATATTATTTATGTTGTTCCATTTATTTGCATTGTATATTTTATTAATTCTTTGTTTTATAATTGGTTCGAAGAATTCTTTGGGATAGTTGTTCATTATTAGTACCTTTTTATTTTTTCAAGATTTTTTTGTCTGTATCCACAATGTGCTAATTTTATCGCTCTATCAGTAAAAGCTGTTACCACACTTTTTTATATTGTATAGGTGCATATGATTGGTAATTCAAGTATCTAACAGACCACACATCCTTTGTGTACCAGTTTGTTTTTATTTCCCCATTATCGTCATACATAACCGTCATATCCAAAAAGTTTAATGATCTGTTTTTGTCTTCCTCAATGGTGAATTTTATGGTTTCATGGAATGCATTAAACTCATCTAGTGTGTATTGAACTTTTTGGTTTGGCAGGCACATTATGCAGTCATCAACGTATCTTTTAAAAAATCCACACTTAAAATTTAAATCAGGTGTTAGTTTGTCTTCCAGACTTTCCATTACAAGGTTTGCAATTGTTGCAGCTATGGGAGATCCCATAGCTACTCCATATATTTGTGAATAGAAATTGTCCTCGTACTGGAAGTAAGTGGACTTAAGGCACAGCTCTACCGCCCCAATAAATTCATTTTCGGGTAATGATGTGTGCTCCCTTATTTCAGACCATCTACCCCTTATGCACTGTATTGAGCAATCTACCGGGATGTTTGTGTATAACCATACCACATCAAGTGATATTATGCGATGGTTCTCAGGTATTTTCTGCTTTTTTATTAATTCACAGAAACGTTTAGGTAAGTAAGCCTTACTGACGAGTCCAATAGCTAGACCCGGGACGAAACGCAGGGCTCATCACATAACACCATAATTAGTGACAATGAAATTGACTGAAACCCAAGAATACATTGGAATGAATTAGTCTTAGTGCAATTTGTTCTGTTGTTTGTATATAACGTTTTGTCCTTTCTGTTCCGTTGGTCATGAGTATATGTCCATAGTCTAGCAAGGGTCTACAAATAGCCATATATATTTTGGTGGCGGTATTTGTGCTAATTCCTCTGTCTTTGTTGGTTAGTGATCGGAAGTGTTTTGTTCTCTTTATTGTTTCTGCCCTGATGTTTCGTATGTGTTTAGTGAATTTAAGTTTGTGGTCAATCGTGGTTCCTAGGTATTTTATGTCATTCTTTGGTTCTGTCGTTTGGCCGTCTGCAATTATTGTAGGGGAGTCAGCGTTGAGCCTGGTGGTTTCTGAGTAGAAGTTGATTTTTGACGCGTTTGGTGTTAGTCTCCATTTATAGAACCATGACATTGTATTGTTCGTTAGTGTTTGCAGTCTTTCAGTCGCTTTTTCAGTGGTTTGTCGTGTACTATTAGTGCAGTTTCGTCGGCGTATAGTAACATGTACGCTGATTTGTCTATTTAGGTTTTTGTCTGGTAAGTGGTAATTATAGATATCATGGCAGTATATATTATTTCATTCCAATTTATTCCTGGGTTTCAGTCAATTTCATTGTCACTAATTATGGGTGTTATGTGATGAGCGCTGCGGTTCGTCCCGGGTCTAGCTTGTTATGAATTTTACTTCCAACTATATTTTATTTTATCTCGGGCGTGAGTTAGAGCAAGAGCTAGTACTTTGCGGGCTAGTGAACAATTTTTGGGAACGCTCAATGGACAATACAACAATTATGCACACTCAAATTCAACTGCACAACTAATGTATTTAAGCAATTTAACAATTTTACTGAGAGTAATAAAGGTAAAAAATATATATATAAACTTTACTTAGAGAGCGTATCACTCGGATATTTTTGGTAGCAAACCCTTAATCTATGGATACCTTAACTTCAATCAAGCCTGGATGGTGAAGGGGAAGGGCCCTGAGGGGGACCTGCTGGAGTGATCACTTCAGTCAGTGGCCTCGCAGGTCTCCAATGGGATCGGTCGTGATCATAAATAAAAATAAAAAAATCCACAGTAAGGGGGTACCAAAATAAATAAGGAAATCCACTCAGGTCCGACTGTGAATCGCAATTAAAGTAAAAAGAAACAAAATGAACTGAATGCAGTCGAACTTGAATGTTTCAGCACAAGCAGTTAACTATAAAACGTATTAATTCCAATCATAAAAAAATACTGTCATAAAAAAACTGATAAAAAAACAAAAGTCTTCACCAAAAGTTGGGCGCCAGCATGCTTCCAAGTAGCATACAACTTCTACCCCAAATAGAAAAACACCAGAACCAGCATCCACGTCAAAAATCCAAAGGTCCCGCTGAGGTTCCCCAAAAGAGCTGGTTTTGAATTGCTCAACGGATCTCGGATCAATTCCACGTCGTCATAACGGCCATCATGGATTCGTCTATCTGGTTCTTGGGTCTCAAAACTTCAACTCGCCGACTCTTGCAAACCTCTTGCAAACCATCAATCAAGGCCTCTTGCAAACCATCAATCCATCAATGCCATCATCAATAAATTTCTCGATTCTAAAATTTTTCAAAATCCGACCATGCGGTAGCGCTGAACACAATGAAAATCTCAAAGCCCGACCGTGCGGAACAAACTCAAAAATCGACCTGCGGTAGCGCTGAACACAATGAAAATCTCAAAGCCCGACCGTGCGGAACAAACTCAAAATCGACCTGCCGATCTGACCGGCACGGCCCTAATTAAATCTTCAACCACCAAAAATCTACCGTTACACCAGTAGAAGTTTTTCCTCCCCCCAACCTTCCGTTGGAGCAGGAATCAAAAATCACCAATTTCATTGGCCCTAACGGACACGTGATCCCGCAATCTACCAAAACATTTTTTTCACCTGCGATAAGAATCGAAACTGCGATAAGAATCGCCAAATTTGCTAGATTCGGCTTTTACAGCCAAAAATTCACTCTATGATGAAAAAACCAAACAGATATGCTTGGCAAATAAGTTGCACACGCATACCGAGGTCGAAAACAAATTAAAAGGTTTACGGGCAAAATATTTGCACGTAACAAGCTATTGGACTCGTCAGTAAGGCTTACTTACCTAAACGTTTCTGTGAATTAATAAAAAAGCAGAACACACCTGAGAACCATCGCATAATATCACTTGATGTGGTATCGTTATACACAAACATCCCGGTAGATTGCTCAATACAGTGCATAAAGGGGTAGATGGTCTGAAATTAGGGAATATACATCATTGCCCGAAGGTGAATTTATTGGGGCGGTAGAGCTGTGCCTTAAGTCCACGTACTTCCGGTACGAGGACAATTTCTATTGGCAAAATATATGGGAGTAGCTATGGGTCCCCCATAGCTGCAACAATTGCAAACCTTGTAATGGAAAGTCTGGAAGAAAAACTAATACCTGATTTAAACTTTAAGTGTGGATTTTTTAAAAGATACGTTGATGACTGCATAATGTGCCTGCCAACCAAAAGTTCAATACACACTAGATAAGTTTAATGCATTCCATGAAACCATAAAATTCACCATTGAGCAAGACAAAAACAGATCATTAAACTTTTTGGATATGACGGTTATGTATGACGATAATGGGGAAATAAAAACAAACTGGTACGCAAAGGATGTGTGGTCCGTTAGATACTTGAATTACCAATCATATGCACCTATACAATATAAAAAAGTGTGGTAACAGCTCTTACTGATAGAGCGATAAAATTAGCACATTGTGGATACAGACAAAAAAATCTTGAAAAAATTAAAAAGGTACTAATAATGAACAACTATCCCAAGAATTCTTCGAACCAATTATAAAACAAAGAATTAATAAAATATACAATGGCAAATAAATGGAACAACATAAAAATATAAAATTTGTATAGTTGGCGGGTTCAACAGAGTCATATTAATTCTTGGGCTACCAAGCTGATCATATATGGTATATATATATATATATATATATATATATATATATATATTATTATATATAATATATATATATATATATATATATATAGATTATATATACTTTCATAAATTTTGACTGCATTATAGGATTAAAGAATTAACACGATTTCATTTAATAATTGATATTGCTAATAAGCAATTAATAAATCAAAACTTAAAAATACCCATGTTATTCAAAGAATGCCAAAATGAATTTTATATACTGTAACAATTAACGCGTATGAAGCAATTACCACCAAAATACCTGTAAACCAAACAGATACAGATATCATAATACCCGAAAGTTTCGTGAAAAATATCTTCATACCAGAAACATTAACAACGGCAAAAAATGGGGCTAAACAAGGGCAGAAAGAGCGATAGGTCGATAGCCTTTTTTAGAAATAAAGATGTTTACTACTACTCTTGAGCGATATTATTGAGGAAAATAAGCAGAGAAAATTAATAATTTACCATCATAATAAACCTGCCATCGAGGAAGAAATGAAGGACTTCAAGCCCTCAAGAAACTATATTATTGGCCAAATATGGAAACTGACCTAACACAATATATTAACAATTGCGATATTTGCCAACAAGCGAAATACGATCGTCATCCGCCCAAGATTCTTTTCTCCCCAGGACAATGAATATACC